>UYJD01000013.1:39250-187537 GCA_900618795.1 Cyanodermella asteris
ACACACTGCTGAGAACATGTGGGCTATGTCTTCGTGCTATATTGCATTGTATTTCCTCAATTCGTAATTTCAAAGACTTGTTCTCTTTCCTGTTGCTCATTTTTGTTCTTTCGCTGGTTGCTCCAGGTTCAGTTGAATGGTCTTTTGGCCCTCGACACACTTATTTATCGTTACGACCACAATCAAGCAGAATGAAGCTTCTTTTCCTCAATTTACTAGTAACAACTTTAAGCGGTATCTACTGCCAAGGGTGCGTCGCTCAAAATTGTTCAGACTCCATCACCCTCGTTCCAAACCAGCATCTGACCCCAGCCCTAAGTTGAATTTCGCAGCTCGCCCCAGCTCGTACTGGGCCCTCGTCTACGCAAACGACCAATTTTCCAGCAACCCCGACTATTCATCCGCACAGGACGTCTTACATGACCTCGTCACCCAGACACGCAGATTCGTGGGAAGCGAAATCGCCACGCTGATGCCGTCTGCACAATACAGCGCGCTCATGAGCGTGCAGTCCCGATGGCACGAAATCGACTCAAGCGTCAGCGCAGCGGGGAACTGTGATTTCGGCGACAATGCTTGCAATTGGAGCACGTATGGATTCACCTCTTACCTCACGCCCGTCACGGGCGCCACTTATGTTGAGACTACGGTCACTGCCTTGAGGACAGTCATTTCCACGCGGACGTCAGACCCGCAAACTGATGGTGGTGGGAGTGGAGCCTCTTCTCCAACAGCAATACTTAGCACCACTGGTGCAGCGCCTGCTGGGGCTGCGACGACTTCTTCACAGACTGGCGGTTAGCCCCGAGTCACAAACATGGCACGGGCGGCAGTTGCAGGTGCGTTTATTGGCATTGCAGCATTGCAGGGTTTGCATACGGACTATGAGGGCCCATGATCGGGCATTGACGTCGGTTCTTGCACCACTGTAACCTCCGTTTGCGTTCATGCGGTGCGTGCCGTGAAGCTTCTCACAGTCATACCGTCCAAAACGCCTTTGCCTGTGTCAGCAAACGTGGCAGCCAGCGTGGGGCACCTTTTGCGTTCCCAGTATTAAATGTTTCAGATAAAATACAACCACCGATCAGCTTCAAAGCCAATTGCATCTCCTTGCAGTCAGATTCTAAACAACCATCCCTGTCCGTACGCCCTATGCAAGCATACCGCTCCTTTGGATCAAAAGTTTTGGTGCGGACTTTGTCCAGTGTGCGGGTTTCGTTCCGACTATAGCGGCTTACCATCCAGATTATAGAAGAGCCAATTGCCTTGATAGTCCTGGAATGGTCCTACAGGGTGATTTTGGCTGGGGTCTGACTGCCTGGAGTCCTGCCGAACGCTAGTCGGATCATGCTGGCGGCCAACACCTCGAACAGACGCATCGTAGGTGTCCATGTTGTGACCCCATGGTACCGACGGAGGCGGCGTCCTAGCTGATGCAAACGGCTGACTGGTACCCTGGTTAAACGGGGAGGAAGTGCTCGTGCTATAGTTCCCGCCTTGTTGTCCAGGTGAATGCAGCCCGCTGGTGTGATGTGGCTGGGCGAATGCTGGAGGATGACCCGTGCTATAAGTGTGTTCTCCCGGAAACTGCTGCGGGCTGGTCTGGTCTGGCTGGGCGAATGTTGAGGGTTTACTCATGCTATGAGTCTGTCGTCCTGATCCTCGCTGCAAGCCACTTGGGTATTGCCGATAGCCAGTGGTCTGGCCAAATGTCGAGGAACTGCCCAGACTAGTTGTCTGCGGTTGCGGCGATGGCAACGTACACGTCGGATTAGGCTGCTAGCTGGCGGCCTGGCCGGACGATGAGGAACTTTCCTCGCCAGGGCTCATGTCTTGTTGTTCCGACGATTGTGACAAGGCGTTCGTATCAGGTTGGTTATTAGCAGCCTGATTGGATGCGAAGGAAGTGTCCATCCTGTCTTGCAATTCTGATAAATGCGGCATGGCGGTTTGACCGCCGGAACTGTCGAAACCTGCGGGAAGGTACGGCTCCAATGTACCCATCAAACATTGCTCGAGGGGTATATCATAGCCGAGCACGTGAGCTGGCATGAATCTCTTCAGCATTTCTTGCGTCTCTTGTAGCTTGGTAGTTGCCTCTTGTAGCTTGTTAGTCGAAACAGACTGGTGGCCCGCCACTTTGGGGGGCACTGAGGAAGATCCCACAATGTGGTACACTCGTTGTCCTGTCGGTCTTGTCGTGAAAATAGGGTGGAAATCCCTTGGGGAAACATCCTTGCTAAGCGCTCTTTGTATGACACTCATATCAAGGAGGCAGAAATCTCGCGCGATGACACAGGCTTCGAGGACTTCTGATAGCTCCCGCTCGTTCGGAGGGTTGTACTACAGTGCCAGCTGTGAAGAGACGTCACCGCTGGTTTTTATGATACGCAAGAGCTTCATCGCTGCCGACTCGATGGTCTGTATCTCTGAAAGTCTAAAACGCATCCACGCGGCCCTGAGATCCAACCACTCTTTGATTGACCCGTCGAAAAAGTTGAAGCGTATCGTCAGCAGATCACGCATTGGGCCAACGAGGCCAATAAGATTTTTGCCGTCCTTCTTGGTGAAGATGGAAAAGTGCTTCGTTGCAAAGTCATAGCATGGCTTTGCTAGCTCAGTGAATTTTGAGGTTGGTGACGCCATGTTCATGGCCGATCAAGCAATGCTCTTTCTCAAGTCTGGTGTGAAGGTATACTCGGTTTCTTGTTAGTAGACTGATTTAGAGGATAGTAACCAAGGGCGGTTAATGTACAAGCAAGCAATATCTGAAACCCCGTACTTCAATCATGGGAAGGTGCAAGGAGCTGGACAGCAAGCACAGACTGGTAGTGGCGACGAACGAGCTCGCAAAGCTGCCTCCGTCTGCATGTTGGCTGGAAGGAGCTCTACGAGCATGCTCATACAGGTAGTCTGGGTGCGTGCAGCAGAGATCTATGCAGTCTGCTGTGCAAGACAACTCTTTGGAACGTGCAATGTGAAACAGGATATTGCTTTAGACTGGCGGTCCGAAGAGCATAGGGCCATGCAGTCCTAGGCCGGAAGACACTACACTGCCGCATATGCTTATCAGGATTGAGCAAGTCATGATGAAAGGTCGCAGGATTACCAGCCATATTTTGCCCATGTGCGATATGTCTTGAAGTGAGTCGCCAGTGAAACCTGCTTACCTGAGCTTTTGCCGACTTGCTCACTCTGAACCTGTGAAACGTGTCAAAGGCATCTGCAATCACAGCTTACGACTCCAGCACCCTCCATTCTGAGGCACATTTGATACATCAGCTGCTTCTGCATATCTCAGACAATAGAGCTAGCAATCATACCTGAAAAGTCGTCGTCCAAGGGATCTGCTGCATGCGTATGTGTACAGGTTATTGAGCACTGCCGACCGAATGCCCATCTCAAAAAATTCTGCAAAAGACCATCTCAGCAGTTCGAGATCATCAATTCAGCGCCAAACATCCACGGTCGCGAGCATGCCCAGCCAGACTCAAGCTCGGGTCGAGTGTAGCTGTGGGGCCAAAGTCAAACCAACTGGATTGCAGCAACATCAGCGTGATTCTCCACGCCACCGGTCTGATGCAAATCCTCCCGTCGCCGATCCGAGTTCTGCAGCTGGGATTTCAAGCGTTTTCGAAATGATGACGCTTGGCTCGGAAGCCAAGGTTGAGCCCAATGCTTCGCGCAGCTCTTTGACACCATCTGCAGTAGGGGCCAACGCCGCAACGATCGGTCCCTCTGTGAGCACCAAATTCGTCGATGGAAAGAAAACCGGTGAAATGAACCTGGAGTTGTTCATGTGCACCTGCGGGAAGGAATTCACGAAATCTGGGCTACAGTTTCACAAGAAGAATTTCCCTCTGTCAGAAAGTGAAGACGCCCTACTATCGAGGCCCCCGTCAGCTCGGCGACGAGAAGTTGATCGGTGCCGTGAGAAATGATTCGGTTTATGGTAAAGTGATCACGGATGCAAGGTCTACGCTTTCCGCGATGGCCGAGACCTATCACCAGCCAAATGGTGCAAAGAAAAAGAAACAAAAACAATCGCCATCGTCGTCAAGTCACGACTACCAGAATTTTGACAGCATTGGCTTGGGAAATCCTGACTATAGCATATGTGATTCGGACTGCGGCTGGTGCGGACATTGCATGGATAATGTTTGGATCTAAGAGCGGTCACTGATTTCGTGTCGAAGCTCTACTCGCACCGACGAGCAATGCCGATGCTGATCCTCGCCCTGGACACTGGTTGTATGCAAGACGAAGATGTCAAGCTCAGCGATTGCAATGGGGGTTTAGTGTTGGGACTGGGGTGGCCGGATTCGCCCGTCTCGAGGACCAGACGATGTACTATAATAAAACGTGGATTCCATACAAGTAGGCAAGAGTAGCAATTACTCGTATTAGTGCAAGGTCTGGGAGCCGATGGCGAGTAACGGTGAATGAAAAGAAGAGAAGCTGGAGTTGAAATCCCGCCTGAGTCGGAGTCGGAGTCGAATGCCAAGCATTTGCGGAGTGGATCGCGACCCCTGGATTAAGTAAGTTAGCTTGTGAGCTGCATGTCGATTTCGTGCTGACCATCAGTGTCAACATCACCAACTCGGCCTCTTCTCCACGCTCCTTTGCCTCGTTCTTCTCTTCTCTCTCTTTATGGTCTTCTTGATGACTCGCTGAACCCTGCACATTCTTCCAGCTGTCCCGCGCAATGGCGTACAAGGACAAACAGGGCGACATTGTCGCTACCTTTTCTGCCCGATGGATTTCACTTGCCCACACAGCAGCTGCCTATACAGCTTTCATTGGCGCGTTGGTTGTCGGTATCGGTCTTCACTATCATAAGATTGTCGAAAATGAGCACTACGTGCGTTGTCACGATCCCATTCCGATCATTGCGAACTGACACGCGACAGGGCTACCCCGAAGAATGGTTCCCCTCCGTTTCTGCCACCATTGGCGATCGCTACCCCGAGCGCTCCGTCTTTCAGCTGTTCATCTGTCTTACTTCGGGGCCCCGGTTCGCCCTCATTTTCCTTTGGTATGCCATGACAAAACGGCCGGGCTCCTCGCTGCCCAAGTTCGTGCTTGGTACTGGCATCTTCAGGTCGCTCACATGCGGTGGATGGACATATATCACCTCGACGGACGACCACGACTGGCATGACATTTTCATGATATCCTATCTTGTTGCGACCATCCCATGGACCGCCGGTTGTTTGGCCCTCAGCCCCAACAATCCGCAGGCGATCAAGTACCGCAAGTTGCTTGCGGGATTGTTCTTTGGAACCATCGTACCACTTGTCTACTTCTTCATTCAGCACAAGGTCCACAAGGTCGCAGGAGGTGTGTACAAGTCCCTTCGTCTCAATTAGCCTGGCTGACATATGCAGCTTACACCATCTACGCCTTCTTTGAATGGGCATTGGTTCTCTTCGACGTTGGGTTCGACGCCATCACGATCTTCGAATTTGAAGGCTTCGAGATTGTCGTCAGGGACGTGAAAGGCATCAGCAGAGGGTATGTGCCGTGGCTCCCGCTGTAGAAGACCGTTATCAAAGACATCTTCCTCTTCGCTTCCAGACCAGACTCTGATCCATGTGCATTGTATAGAAACACCAAGACCGCCCAAGACCGCCTCATCGAGAAAGAGAAGGACACAGCCGTGGGAGCGGTACTCGATCAACCATTCTTTTGGACTGATATCCTGGATGCTACAGCTGATGTCTACAACGGATTCGTCTTCTGGTCCATGCTGACCTCCCTTGGTCTGCTTGTTTGGTATTTCCCACTCTGGTATATGGGAATTTCTGGCTATGAGGCGTTCGTCATGGTTACCATTCTGCCTGCTATCATGGTCACAACCGGAATCAGCAACGTTGTTGCCGCGAATGTGCGCTACCTACACCTTGCTTCTCTGATTGGCGTTGCTTCGTACTTGATCGACAACGTCAAACTGCGCTTGACTGCCGTCGGAGTTGGTGTTGCATTGTCTTCACTCGCTTGGTCCGCAACTTGGTGGAGTGAGAGGAATCAACCGCAACGCTTGAATGGCCGTATACTTGGCTGGGCCGTTGGCTTGATTCTGTCCAGTGTTGCCAAGTTTGCCTTCTTCACCAACAACCCAATCTGGCCCGTCATGCACGCCGAGAATGGGGGCTGGAACAAGGTCGGACTTGCGTTGGCTGCTTTGGCAGTACTTCGCTCTACAAGACAACGCGGTGTCAGCAAAGAGAGCTTTGAGCCGGTTGACAGCAAGTCTGGCTCGGCCATCCTCTCGGCTTTGAGTATTGGCGGTTTGGTTTTCGGCCTGCATTCCATGTTGTCTGACTCCAGTACCATGATTTTGTGGGGTTGGCAAGGCTTCCCAGTCCGTGGTCCGATTGCTGCCAATGGTGTTGTGACAATCGCGACTATGGGAGTAGGACTTTTCTTTGCGACATACTACCCACAGAAGCTCTCGCCTCTCGGACGTTACCTCGTCCTAGCAGCTGGGTCAATCGGTGTCACCGCGTTCAGCCACTGGCCCGGATACATCGGAGCCTTGGCGTTCACCTTTGGTATCTGCTCGCTCTTGCCTGACCTGATGACTTCCGCTGTTCGCCACAACCCAGCGGTCACATTTGGATTGGGCTTCTTTTTCTACAACATCATGGTGCTCGCCCACGTTTGGGTCGTTGCGTATGCTTTCGTGCCTGGTGGCCCGTTGATGCGCGAGCACACCGATTGGGTTGTCACAGCCATGACTCTGCTCATCGGCGCTGGCGTTCTCAATCTGCCCTCGGCGAACAAGACCAAAAACACCAAAGGCAAGCGCCCGATCAACAAGACAGCCAGAAGTGCATTTTACCTGTACGTCACAGCCGCACTTCAGCTTCTGGCTATCAGCATTGCCTATCTTCGTTTCCCGACAAACGACTACGTTCCTTACCACCCAGAGGACAAGCTGATCACAGCCGGTATCTGGACTATTCACTTTTCAATCGACAACGACATGTGGAGCAGCGAACGCCGCATGCGAGATCTTCTCAAGGAGCTCGAGGTCGATGTCATCGGCTTGCTTGAGAGCGATACCCAGCGCATCATCATGGGCAACCGCGATACAACCCAATTCCTGGCCGAGGATCTGGGCATGTATGTCGACTTTGGCCCCGGCCCGAACAAGCACACTTGGGGCTCGGCGCTGTTATCCAAGTTCCCGATCGTCAACTCGACACACCATTTGTTGCCCTCGCCGGTGGGCGAGCTGGCTCCTGCGATTCATGCCACAATCGACGCGTACGGCACTCTAGTCGACGTTTTCGTGTTCCACTCCGGCCAGGAAGAGGATCCCGAAGACCGACGCCTGCAATCTCTTTACCTCTCCGATCTGATGAAATCGTCACCACGCCCCAGCATCCTCCTTTCCTACCTCGTCACCAAGCCCCTCGAGGGCAACTACCACACCTACGTTGGCGAGCAGAGCTGTATGAGCGACATCGACCCCAGCGACTGGGACCGCTGGTGCGAGTACATTCTGTACAAGGGCCTGAAACGGTCCGGATATGCCCGCGTCAGTCGAAGCACGATCACGGATACGGAGCTCCAGGTGGGCAAGTTCGTGGTCGGGGAGCCCGAGAATGGGAACTACAGGATCGATGAGCAGTATATTCCGGAGGGCTTGAGGTTCCCGGCTATGTTCCGGGGCGAGGGTGTCAGGGACCATCGATACCATGTTTTTGATGAGCCTCGATACTTTCAATGAGAGGTCATGAGTTGCTGATGATGTTGGCGATCTGGGTGGTGTGTTTTGTATAAAAGTGGATTTATGTATGATACATTGTGTAAATAGCGAACACCATTCATGTCTGCTATCGGAGCATGCCACTGCAACGTGATTCTCTCAGGTTGAGATGCCCGTCAAAAGGTATTTGGTTATCAAGGGCAGCATTCCACTTTTCATTCTTGCCCTCTTGATTTTGCCTCAGACCTGGTGGAGTCGATCAGTCAAGTATCTGATCACGTCACGACCATATGACACGAGCCACCGAAAGCCGAAGTGCCTGGCAATGTATGAGAGGGTATCGGCCGCTTGTGTCCTACTGGCTTGAGCACACACTTTGGATCTAGAAGTGCTAACACTGCACAAGCAAGCGTTCGAGCGAAATGGCAATTGGCCGTTCGTCAAATCCCCCTTGCAGTCGCAGTTGACAGAGTCGAATATCTGGAGCCGTTCGACCACGCTAAAGCACATTCAACCATCACCTCAGTCCCGTCAGCTACGAGTTGTATGATCAAAGCACATATATTAACTGGTATTCGAGCCATGTAACAGTTACCTACAATGGTACTCATGCTCCCTCCGAAACACGCTCACCTAAACCAAGTCTCGACTCCACCTCATTGTCGAACATCAAGCTTAAAAAACCCACCTCGATCTTAGGAACCTAGAATATTGCAACTATTGGTTGTCCTGTCCATGTCGCTCGGGTGAGCCTCAGGGAAGCTGATCGACGATTGACGATACGCTAGGCAAGAGCGTGTGATTTGCACGAGTTACTGAAAGGCGAAATGCATCAGCCCAATGGTGACCATGACGTTGGGACAGTCTGGAGAGGTTTCCGGAAAGTAGGGGACTTTTGGACGCGCTAGACCACATTCGATGCCATCTCAGTCTCATCAACGAGCGGAGTCGATGACATGAATCAATGGAAGATATTTGAGTCGGAAGTTTGGATCGTACTTGCCAAAATTAGTGCACGATTGCCCTTGCTCAACAATCCTAGGTCGGTCTCTGCTTGAACATCAAGCTAGACTGTCCCTCGAACAAATGGCATGTGCAGATTCAGTCGTGAGCGTTCGACCTCAACATGTTATTTACCAACTGCCAAGCCTCGACAAAGCTGATGGGATACAGTCTTGCTCAGTGCCTTGAAGAGCGGGTCGTGCAGCACGAGCTACCTAACGGCGAAAGGCCTGAAGATGCATGAGAAGGTGGTGCGACCCCTTCTCATTGGCTTAGGTGGATCCTGCAGGCAAAAAATAGGCAAAATGGGCTAAAGGTGTATGAAAATGGCTACCAGCGACGCTTCTAATTGGGAACGAGATTAGCCTCGAGGTCCTGATGCAAACTCACGATTGCAGGCCATGCCAGCTTTCAAGAGCCCGAAGATAACGGCGTCTTTGGGTGCGCTAGGCCACGTTTGGCCATCCGTTCAGCCTCGTCGTCTCCAAGATACCATGGACAAGATGCACATTGGGTAACAACTGGTGGTGTATCCATTGACGATGGAAGCTCAGACTGATGCCGCTCTCAGAAGGATAGTTGTGGTCACGGGGCGGCCCGCTGTGGAGCTTGGGGTGCAAAGAGAGACAGCAGCGAGTTCTCTACCGAGGATTTGCGAACTCGTGCGCATTATGATTCTTTTCTGGATTGTGCCTGCCCGAGTGAAGCGAGTACATCTTGGTCTTCATGAAGGCGATTCGTCATTGAGAGCGACCATGGTGGTTGTGGGTTCGCTCCGCAACGTCAAGAATCTTATTGATTGCAATTTATTTAAACATAAAAACTGACCCGTATCAGCGGACTCGTCAAACGAAAGCCCATCGTAATGGCGTTCAAAGCTGATGACACATCTAATCCATCACTCAGCTTAATTCGCAATGGACTGCCTAGTCTAATTTGTCTATCGTGGTTCCTAAATGCTGGGCCAAAATATGGGCGCCCGGGATTCTCGATCTGAGTCGATTCGTCAAGGCTCACTGAAACCTATATTTGAACCTCAATCATGTACACGCGAAGAAGGTTGCATAGCCTCTGTTAGGACGTAGACATGGACAGAAAAGTATCGAGTGCCTGGAATCGTCCTCGTGATGGTCAGATTGAAGATACCGGCACCTCCGATACTTCCAAATGCAGCCGAACTTCCCTGCGCGGGGGACTCATAACGAAATGACCCTCGAGTCGCGGGATTTCGCATACAACTTCTCGCGGTCGTGAATTTTGGAGCTTTTCAGCGTTGCTATGTGTTCATGCCCTATGATACTCCGATGTTCAAACCGCATCGAAGCGGCGAGATGTGTGATAGGGTGTATACCTAAACTCTGACGTTATCGAGCCAAAGATCTGCGTTCACCATCTCGATGGCTCGATTAGGTGCTTTTGCGAAATCCGGAGGAAGTGTGATCAAGCAGGGAAGACATGCAAGATGTGAAGTCGAATAGCCTATGACGATAAGCTGTCATGCGCATCTTCATTTCACGGCGGCAGCGGAGGATGGATCTGCAGCGGCCGCGGCCAGTCATTTGAAGGAGATCATGCCAATCGTGACAAGGGTGACGGCTTTGACAGACCGATGCTCCATGTGTCAGCATATCTTTCCCTCACACGTTATCGGCTCGCTGCTCATTTGCAGATTAGAAAGGAGGGGCAGACAATCAAGAGATCTAGAGCAGGAGACAACCTGAGTAGCTTCTTCACTGAACAAGCCTGATCTGGGTGATGGTGGCTCTAAGAACTTATTCTCATGAAATAGCAAAGATTTGTGAGTTGACGAAACTACGGTCAGTTCTGTGTCTGGTCAAATGTGGCGCTCGGTGAGATGCTGACGCCGAACGAAGTAGCAGAAGCATGAGTCCTTACATGTCCTTTCGGCGCCGCAGCAAAACGTGGGTTTCTGACCAGTGCACCATCTGGATCTTCGTTCGTGCGCTGTTTGACGCACTTGAAGATGATTCCACCGATGTTTCCATATGCCAACTTGTTGCGTTGTGCTGGCAACCCTTTGAGAGTCTTCACTACTGATCAGGCCACCGATTGAGAACAGCAAGGGCGTTAAGGAGCATCGATCCTTGTGAGTACGCCCAGTATGGAAGGCAGTGAGGCGCAGTCAGGTACGCGAGCGATGCGACTCGCCAGTTGCGACAGGGGCAGCCGAGAAGTGGGTGTGCTGACGCAGCCTGACAAGCACCATCCCACCATCCCAGGGTTTGAGCAAGGGCTAGAGCGAAAGGGTGAGTTCGCTCGTGAAAACTGCTAGCGTCGCCAAAGCCGCCCTGTCCCTGTGAGAACCTGAAGGCGCGGCAGCGAAGAAAATACCCTCTGCTGAAGACTATACAGAGGTGGGAGTTGTGAGCATAAGCGTGTAACAGTGTCTGACATGCAAGCCAGTAGCTCGAAGCACGAGTATTTCCGTTACAACAGTCAACCATGCCGCTGTCAGCGTGGTAAACGCCGTGCTCCTGGCCTGCCAGGAGAATTGATGAGTAGCTGAACAAACGGCCTGAGCGCGAGCTGCTCAATTAAGAAGCGGTTATGCTCACAGTGACCAGCTCTCGGAATCCTCACCCGGATGACCAAGCCATCATCTCCAAAGATGACTGAAAGATTTTAGACCGAAATTTCGACATCAGCTACCTGTTGTGGCCGAGGACGGAATCGTTGACGTTGCTGGTCGCTAAAGCTCAACAAATCCAGTTGCAGGCTCACTTTATGATGCCGGCGCATTGTCCCGAGTATGACGATGCAGAAAACACGACCTCCTTGTACCGTATTAGCAGCACAAGTAAAGAGGCACACAGAAATGTGAATTTGAGTCGCCTATTTCGCAGCCTCGGTTTGCGCGCGTGGGCGATGAGGATCAGAGGATGAGGGTTGGCCACTCAGTGAGTCGAGGCTCTGCCAACGGGCGTTGTTAGAGCGTTCGAGCGTCCGCCAGGCACAGTCACGCATCACAACGGCCTGCCAAAACTCTGGCCCGAAGGTTGCTTTGCCTAGAGCGGCAATCCATCGCCATGTGGGGGTGTGCGCCCGTATTCTTCGGCAGCTTGCACAACCGCGAGATGGTAGACAGACATGGTGCTGAAAACAAATTCTGAATGCATCTTTATCGTCATTAAAGATGATGGAATCGAGAGTGAAGGAAAGGCATGGCTTTGGGCCAGAAATTGCATGCGTGGCGTATGATGAGCTGTCGCTGCAACAAAGGCCTTGGGAGGGAAATTTGGGAAATTGGGTGGCCATGTGAACCCGCAGCCGATCGAATCACACGCGGGCTTGGCAACGCCGCCTTGTCGAGACCTTGGGCGCGGCAGGTGCGTTGCAGCGGCCGCGCGACCGACCAGGGAAGGAACGACTGCTGCTTGTGGCCTGTCGGTGTGCGGCCGCAGGAGGAAGTGCGAGAGGAAGCCGCGCCCGAGCCTGCGAGCCTGCCTGGGCTCTGCTTCCTCGCCCTTCTCCCTTCTGCAACTCCGCCTCCTGCCCTCCGCTTGCTGTTTGTCTGTGCTGCTTTCCAGGATCAACTCGACGACTTCCAGCACCTCTCTTTCTCTTCTACCTACGTTCACTTTTCCTCTATTCAGAGGCCATCGCCTGACTCACCGCAGCCAGTCAGTCTCTTGT
This sequence comes from Cyanodermella asteris, assembly GCA_900618795.1. Lineage (NCBI taxonomy): Eukaryota > Fungi > Ascomycota > Lecanoromycetes > Ostropales > Stictidaceae > Cyanodermella > Cyanodermella asteris. Next base: position 51,624 of record UYJD01000013.1, read on the forward strand.
GCTGCTTGTCCGTTTCGTGCCTTTCGCCGGCCATCTCACTCTCGTTCACCCCGGCACGCTCGTCCTTTCAGCCCTCGACACTTGGACAAAGACCGTCTAGACACGTCAAAGCAAGTCACGCCGCCTGCTGCCCATAAGTCGACGACCACCTACGGCATCGCTGCCGCCTGCGATCGTAACGACCTGTTGACTACCACGCTATTGACGCTTTTGACACACGCAAAAGGAGGAACGCCACAGGAGGAGGATCTACGAGCCGGATACTTGCTTGCAAAGGGCCGAATCTCAAATACTGCAACCTTGCTTGACAGGACACTCGCCATCTACGTTCTTGAATACATCGGCTCGCCCAGCGTCAGCAAAGCAAGCCACCCCTGACCGAGAGTCGACCCAATCTCAACCGCCATCTGGCTCACTTGGCTTTCGAACCTCACTTACAGCAACTGTACATTGAGCACGACTTGCCTGTGACGGCCTGATCATTGTTTGCACGAGAAACGACCCCTTGGATCTTTCGCGATCGCATCTTTGATCATCTGGTGCTGGCAACCAGACTCGCGTTCAACCATCACAAAAATGAGGTTCACGACGATAGCCCTCGTGGCTTCGGCTGCCTCATTCACGTCAGCAGCGAGCTGGCAGAAAGGCAGCTGCTACAAGAGCTCCGGCTCGCTCAACAAACAGGGTCCCGATACCTTCCAGTCTCAGGGCAACTGCGAGAATATTGCCACCGGAAAAGGTGCTAATGTCATTGCATTGAGCGGAGACACCTGCTGGTATGGTAGCTCATTGCCCTCGTCTGATGACAAAGTCGATGACAGCAAGTGCGATACTTCCTGTCAAGGTTATCCCTCTGACAACTGTAAGGTCAATGCTTCAATGGGCTTGAATTTATGCTAATATGCAACAGGCGGTGGCTCCGGCTACTGGCGAATTTACTCCAATGGTGTCGGCGACTCTGGAAGTGGCAGCGGAGGGTCCAACTCAGGAGATTCCTCCCCATCCAGCAGTGCATCAACACCCAGCCCGACTGCCGTCACGATCGTGACCTCAGCCGGCGCCGTCCAAACCGTTGTCGTTACTCAAGCCGATCCATCGCAAGCCGGTGCAACTGTGCAAGTCACCGCAACTCACACTTCTGCGCCTGCCGGTGACAATGGTCCCAATAAGGGTGCCATAGCTGCTGGTGTCGTGGTTGGTGTCGTCGGTGTCGCAGCCATTGCAGGCGCAATCTTCTTCTGGATGAGGAGCAGGAAGCACCGCGAGGAGGCTGCTGAGCTGCTGAGACAGAACAGCGTTGCGGGTCTCCGCTCGGAGAAACCACCAAGCACCTACTCAATGCCCGACTCCCGTCTTGAGCCCGCCTACATGCGCCGCATGAGCGATGGAAGCATTGCAGACAACCAGGACTATTCCAGGAGAATATTGAAGGTAAGACCAACAAATACCTCTGCTCCCTTCGATGCTAACAACATCACAGGTCACCAACCCCGATGACAGGTAGTCTCTGTCGCCTTGACTGCATCATCATCGCTCACTGCCAGACCTCCCCCCGACATGTCACCAACTTCTCTGTAGATCATCCATCTTCGGGCTGGCAGCCACTTCACATTCTCAACCACTACACCTATTACAGCATACTAATAAGCGATGGCGGCGCAACTATCTGCAATAGATAAAACTTCAGCTCCAATCAGCAAATGGAACTAGCATAGCTCACGAAGGCAACATGCTAACTATGTGTTACGAATGCGGGCAGATTTGGGGAGGACGGAAGATCAGCACCAACTACGCACGCCCTCAGGCTTTTTCTCATTTTCCTCTCGTGCTTTCTACAAACAACACTCTGTTCAAAGTGCGCGGTCAGGTCTGGGTTACAATCCCTGGTTTCCTTAAGTGTCTTTGGTTAGTCTCACAAGCGAAGGCGAATTGGTGATCATGGCAATTGGTTGGAAAGCCCAGGTCTGTGTAAGGGTAGCTAACGCTGCAATAAGACACATTTGAATTGAAGTGCATCTCAGGTTATAAACTTATCATGGTGGACCTGTTTTTGATGTCTCTGTAGCGTGACACGTGCAAGGCTGTGCTGATTGGATCCGTCTATTTACTGTCTGTTGCCGTTGAACGCTGACTTCTTATTTATTGTGCCACAAGTCAGGACGGTGTATCCGAATGACCGTTGGAGGGTACGACGGTTCACCAATTTGACCTTCGCGGTCGGAGCAGTTGAGGTTTTTGACTCGATACTGCAGATCGTATAGGGTCGAAGATGCCTGTTCTCAGGTCAGATAATATGGTAAATTCGTTCACCAAAGCCCACGTACACGGAAGAATTCGAGGAAGTCTAAAGGAAGATTGACTCGAGTTTCATTCAAGTGTTATTGGCGCGGGGCAGATATACGAGCAACGAGCATGGCTGAGGCAACGGATGACACGACCAATTACTGGCCCGTTTCAAGGTCTCGCCAGATGTCTTCCTTCCCTCTAGGTATTCAAGGCCGTTTTCAAGGCCAGGTCAAGAGACTTGAGTTCGCCTTTCCAGCTCTCATCTCACAAAACACGCGCAAGCACATAGTAGTTTCCTCCGCAGCTAAACCGTTCTACTACGGCGCAAAAGGGATAATCGCCATCGACGGGACTCGACTCTCAGTTTGCGTCCGCAGCTACCGTACAATACCCCTACAACCGTGTCGACCTTCCGCGGTAAGATCACACGATTTCCCCAGATCTGCCGCGCAGTCAATCCGGGGAGAAGCCGTGAATTGCCGAGTGTCGACGCCGGCCCGTGCACCCACCACTTTCACACTCCACACCCCGTTTCCGCATTCCGGAGCTGCATTGATCCAGGATTCCGATACATGACTCTGACGCCGAGGGAGGTTGCCGAAGCTGCATTGCTATTGCTGACGCGACTGAACTAGGGAGGGTTTGAGCTGGGCATATAACGAGGAAGCTTTACCGCTTTACTACTTCCCCGACCTTGCGATCTTTTGCTGTTTGTACTTGGAACGTTGTAGGGGTTGGAAACACACACTCACGCCGCTCACACCCACACCCACACCCACACACAGCCACAGACACTCACGATGGTCCGGCTCTCGTTGACGGGCGGCTTCGCCGCCGTCCAAACCGTCTTCGTCAGCCAAACCGGCCGCACCGCCATGCGCGTCGAGCTCCTTCACGGCAAGAGAACCGCCCGCTGCTTTTCAAACTCCAGCCTCCGCCGCGCAATAAACAAGATCGTGCCCTCTGCGCAAGAAGCCATCTCCGACATGAAATCTAATTCCACCCTGCTCGCCGGCGGTTTCGGGCTCTCCGGGGTCCCAGACACGCTGATCAACGCCGTCAAAGCGAACCCCAGCATCACGGGATTGACTGCCGTCTCGAACAATGCTGGAATCGTTGGTGGAGGGCTAGGATTGTTGCTTGCGAGTAAGCAGATCCGCAAGATGGTCGCGTCCTACGTGGGGGAGAACAAAGTTTTCGAGTCCATGTATCTGAACGGGGAAATTGAGTTGGAACTGACGCCGCAGGGGACGCTGGCGGAACGGTGTCGGGCGGGAGGTGCTGGAATACCAGCGTTCTACACGCCTGCGGCGTTTGGGACTGTGGTGCAGACGGGCGAGCTGCCGTTGAGGCATAACGCGGACGGCAGCGTCGCGGAGTACAGTAAGCCGCGGGATGTTAAGGTGTTCGATGGCAAGAGCTATGTTATGGAGGAGGCGATCAAGGGGGATTATGCGTTTGTGAAAGCTTACAAGGCGGATCGGCTGGGGAATTGCATGTTCAGGTTCGCGGCGCAGAATTTCAATGGTGCAATGGGTCGGAATGCGAAGGTTACGATTGTGGAGGCGGAGCATATCGTGGAGCCCGGTGAGATTGACCCGGCGGCGGTCCATTTGCCAGGGATTTATGTCAAGAAGGTCATTCAGAGCACGACCGAAAAGGGCATCGAGAAGCGCACGTACGCACCGGAGGAGAGTGAAGGCAAGGACGTCAAGAGCGCGCTCGGCACAGGTGAAACGGCAGCGAAACGCGAACGCATCGTCAAGCGCGCCGCCAAAGAATTCAAGGACGGCATGTACGCCAACCTGGGCATCGGGCTACCGACACTGTGTCCCAGCCACGTGGACCCGTCCGTGAACGTGATCCTGCAATCCGAAAACGGCATCCTGGGCCTGGGACCATACCCGAAGAAAGGCCAGGAAGACGCCGATCTCATCAATGCGGGTAAAGAGACCGTAACCCTCCTCCCCGGCGCCTCGTGCTTCGGCTCCGACGAGTCCTTCGGCATGATCCGGTCCGGGCGCATCGACCTGACGGTCCTGGGTGCAATGCAAGTGAGCGCACACGGCGACCTGGCGAATTGGATGTTGCCGGGCAAGATCAAGGGGTTCGGGGGCGCAATGGACCTAGTGTCGAATCCCGCCAAGACGAAGGTTGTGGTCACGATGGAACATACGGACAAGAAGGGCAGGCCCAAGATTTTGAAGCAGTGTGAGTTCCCACTCACGGGCAAGGCGTGCGTGAGCTTGATTGTCACGGAGCTGGCGGTGTTTGATGTCGATTTCACAAAGGGGTTGACGCTTATTGAGCATGCAAAGGGGGTCACGGTGGATGAGATTAAGGCGAAGACGGAGGCGCCGTTTGTTGTTAGCGAGAATCTGAAGGAGATGGATATATAGTGGATGTATTCAGGACCTAATGCCCTCTGTCACTTTTCGTTCACTCCCTGAACAGCTGATCAAATCTTCTAAGTGCTGCGTACTTCCTGGAGCCCTCGATCGTATTTCGAAGCGATAACAACATCTTTTGCGGCTCGATGTCATCAAGTTCCAAACCACGAAGAACTGGTCAAGGAATCCATCAGCCTCCACATGCGTGCCGTACACGCAAGCAGGGTCGATTGCGTCTCATTCTCATCAAGCAAGCCACATGCGCCCAGCGCCGAGTAGCCATCTCATTATCATCCTATTCATACACGTGCGATCATTACAATTTTTGGTCATTACTTCACTTTGTCCCCCCTTTTCCCGTTCGTCATGGCTGGCCAGTTTTTCCCCGGCCACCGATCAACAGCAGCTTCTCTTCTCTGTCGTGATAATTCACCCAAGTGCCGTGGAACATTATGCTGACCGGCAGCAACTTTTCGAGGAATGAGGTTGTAAATGTTTGACGCCGACCAGCCAGGAAATCGCCGTAATGAGTGCTTGTAGTGGGGAATCCAGTCAACGGTCAATCATCTCGATGTGCGGAGTTTCCTGTTGCGCGACTCATTTGAAGATACTTATGGGCAGTTTGGCGGAAAGTTATTCAACAATCGGGGCGATCAGGCTCTTAGGCCAAGTGGGCCAATGGTCCACTCGGGTGCGGATGCAGTTGTAGTACTAGCATCGTCTCGATTGTTTTTGCCTGTTCGACCCTTGATTGATAAAGGTGCTGCGTTCGAGCCCGGCTGCGCGCGCTTTTGCTTTTGCTGATACTTTTCGCAATTCATGTAAATTTCGTCGTTCATTCACTGGCCTGCGGCCGCTGTTCCGGACGTCTCGAAGCGAGGGTGCGAGGGATCGCATTTCCGTTTCGTGGCCTTGCAAGTCGGGCATGCTCCCATGTTTCTTATCTGAGCATAGTTGGCCGGGTCGAAGTTAGGACCACGTCTGCTTGGCTTCGAGGGTGTCTCCGCCGAGTTCAGATCATACCCGACTGGTTCCGAACGTCGACGATCCGCTGGGTCTGAGTTGAATTCACTCGTGTTCGCGACGGGGAATATGGGAGCGCTGATGTGTTTGTACTGGTGGTTGGAGTTGAAATAGGAAAGGTCGCCCTGATATTCGACAGTGGCCATTGCGCCAGCAATGTTAGCAGACTCGGAAATTGGTGCCATAAGAAAGTCCATTGTGACACTCGAGTCGAACTCGGCCGCAGCACTTTGTGGGTTGGACCAAGAGCTGGCACCCAGGCTGCTGCTTCTCGAAGGGAACGGTGTGCTTCCAAACGACGTAGTGCTATCATCGGCACCGGGTGTGCCAGTGGTGGATGGTGGGACGCTAGGTAAGGGCTTGCTGGGCAATGGCTTGGACATGGAGTCTGATAATCCCAGAGAATATTTGTAGGAAAACCACGCGAGCATGCAATTGTCACAGATCCACGCGAACAGCCTCCACTCAAGGTTGACATTCTCTGCCATGGGGTGTTCATGGGGAGCTGTACCGTCGTAAGGCTGGTTTGGGGGATGAGTCTTGTTCCTCCACTCGGCAGTCGTTCTCGCCGAAAGGTTGTGACAGAACATGCATCTATAGACGCCTTTTGTAGGTGAAGAGCAGCGCGGTGCGGTTTGCTGAAAAGCACTAAAGGGTAGCGACCGTGATGATGGCAGCATGGTGACGGTGGTTCCGAAAATCGATCGGTTCTGGACTTGAGTCTGGCTATGAATCGTCTACTTCGGAGCTGACCACAGCACAGGCCTTGTTGTCAAACTGTCCAAGCAAACCACGGTTGGTCGTATTGGCGATTCCAGATAATCGCGGAGACAGTAATTGGCCTGCAATTCGTTGGGACGATTAGCAATGGCAGTCGAGTTGCAAATTATAGAAGGCAGCACGCCAGGGACCAGCCTTGACGATGAATTGAAGGTGAGCAGGTATGTGATCATGAAGGACAAAACCCGCAAAGAACTTATCGATAAATAAAGTATATAGCCAGTGAAGATGCCTACCGCAACGTGGAATACCACATTTCAGCTTCGGGACGAACTGTGTGCGAAAATTGCAACACGAAGGGGAGAAGAAGTGGAAGTTTCAGAGCAGCGGACACGTGAGGGAGCGTTTCGCCTCCCCGAGGAGCCTGGACACTGTGACTGGCTTGGGGGCAAGCCGAAGCGCTCTGTTCGCAAGGCTGAAGCAGACCGTCTCGTTGTAGGGCCTTCCTTACCGCGGGCTCACCGAGATGGGGCAGAGATGGCATGCTGCCGCGAGTTCGCAAGAAGATGCAATGCGAAATCGTTGCAGAAAGACTTCAGCATCGCCAGATCTGAGCCACGAGGTAAGGCGACATATATGCCGATTGCTCCTGAGCAGGTCATATACTGGCCACCGTATCGTGGCCCGAGACATTGCTGCTGGAAGCCTCGACGCAGCCTTGCAACGACATTCCCATGGCGAGGCTGTGGTTCGAACTATGCTCGATCGTTACCTAGTTCTCAAGGCAGTCACCGTGACTTTCGAGGCCGCTGTTTCGAGGTACGGCACGAGCTGACGAATAGTGTTGCCCGCTGTTATTCGAAGCGCCGTCACGGTCAGCACAGCGAATAGGGAAAATGGAGCAACGGTCCTATTGGCGTGGCGGGGGAGACGAAAAGTGGAGAGGAATTGCCTGAAACATCGGAGAAGCATGCATGGGCCGCCCAAGGACACTCCGCTAGCGTCACCGCACTCCTAGGTACTGATCGCCACGACGGCGTGGAATACCAGGTAGGAAGCGATGGGGAGGCGAGGTGGAGATGAATAACAGTGAACGTTACCAGACTTTTAACTCGAGCATGTGGCATCTCCAAAAGCAAAGATGACCACACACTAAACTCCACAGTGCCTACATTTCAGAATGTGGATTCTATGCCTATTTTACACTGGTATCGTTCTACTGATAAGCGTTCGAAGCGCAGACGAACTGTTTCGAACTGCTCATGCGCTCAACAAACAAAAAGCCACAAACTGCCACCGTCACTGCGAGCTCTTCGCGTGAGACCCTGTCAAAAAGCCAAAAATACAACCTGATGCAACTACCCCAGACAGCTCATGACGGTGCCTGGTTCCCAGCTCCTTGGAAGTGTTTTTTGAGCACCTGCAGGATCTTGTCTATCTTCTTATCGCGATCTCTTTCGCGCGTTTCTGATGCTGATGCCTCCTCGGTGAATCTAGAGATGGTCGTGGTCAACTCATCGACCTTCTCTTGTAGCACCTCGTTGGCCGCTTTCTGGCCTTCCAATTTCCTTTCCAGCTCGTCGAGCTGTGAGGAGGAATCGGGTACAGCACGGGCTAGGCTGAAAAGACTATCCACTGAACCTTCCCGATCGACATCGCGGTCGTCCGTAGTCGACCGGCGCCGTTTGCTTGGGCGTTCCTCTTGATCAGTCTTCTCGGTCTGACTCCTTTCGTGCATTGCGCTGGCAAGCTTGGTCATGACTTCCATCGCCGACTCTACCTTCGACATGACTGATTCAATGTGGCCGGAGGAGACATTGTCCTCGTCGGTTCGTGAACGCTTGGGTGGTCTGGGGTCAAAGTGCTGTGGAGATGGTGGCGGCCCTTGGTGGTTGGGTACCCCATGGTGGGGAGGCGCTCCATGATGGTTAGGTGCCCCGTGGTGAGTCAACGGCGGGTGAGGCGGCGCATATACGGGTTGAAAGCGAGGCGGAGGTGGCCCATGGAATGGCGGCGGTGTCTGTGCCGGTGGTGAATCCGATATCATCACAGGCGCACCGCTAGTCCCACCAACCGAGTCTCGAGGTCCAGCTGAGGTAGGAGTCGATGACGGTGGCGGTGTCGGCATTGGGTGATCTTTCTCTGCTTGCTCCTTCTCTTTTCGAATTCTTTCCATCTCCTCGTCCAATTTCGCTTCGGCAGCTTGTTTGCTACTCATGGGCTGGATCTCGCCCGTGTCCATCTTGTCATTGTGCTCCACCCACTCGTCCAAAGCTGCCACGTAGTTTGGCGGTTCGTCACTCTCCCTGCCTTCCTTCAATTCCTGCTTGCGCTTCGCTACAGCCTGTTCCAGGCGTCTTTTTGCAGTCGGAGCTTGCAATTCGCCGCGACCATTCTTGCGCCGGTACACGCTGAAGTCGGCGGCTACAGTCTGCCACCACCTGTTCTGTGTCGACGGCGCGCCAAAAGTTTCCTTGAACCTCATGCATATTTTCAACAGCTCCGTCTCTTCAAGGCGAGTCAAACGCTCCGAGTATGGACCTCTTTTGGCAATTGATTCGCCAAATGCCGACAGGGTTCTTCCTGATTGGCCAGAGCCTGGTGTCGAGTATGCAGCTTGGGAGCCGCCGGCCGAGCCAGTGCCATGCGATTCGGTGAACTTGCGAAAGTCTTCGGGATCGTAGAATCTGGGAGTCTTGCCTTTGGGTGTCTGGAAACTGTGAGGAATTGGAGCAGATGGTGGAGGTTGCATCGGCTGCATCGGCGGCGGACCCGGAGGCGGACCCGGATGCAGGGGCGGGCCATGTGCGTAGGGGTTCGGAGGTATGTTGAGAGGAGGGCCACTGGGTGGTTGTCGAGCCCATGTTTCGCCAGTGGGTTTAGTGTAGGGAGGCGGAGGACTGGGCGGCGGGCGAGGGTCCTTGACGACGTATGAACCTGGCTGAACAGTGTGATTGACCCATCGCTCACCCTTCTTCGCATACGGGGCGGCGTTGGTCATGGTGGGCACTCGCGCCAGGCGGCGCGTAAAGGATATGCAAATTGTCGAGTCGCGATGTTTCTGATAAAGCGAGCAACGCGTGCGGTTTCAATTTGCATAGCATTGCTTCATTGGGTTTAGCGTCAGGACCGAATGAGAATTTCCTCTGGGCGACCCGATTCGGTCGTGCGATAGACGCATTACTCACCCACACGAGCATCATTATTACCAAGGGGGAGTCAAAGACCTCGTGCTCGGTCCGGTGAATAATTGGAGTCGTGTTGGTCAAGATCCTTGGACGCCGACTTTGCAGCTCTGGCACTTTGATGCCGCAAAGCTCACGAACTCAGAATCATGATTTAGGACTTGCAATTAGTAGACGCTGCCGATGTCTCTTGACTCATAGCCGTGTTTGTTGCAGAAGAAGATCAGGCACTGCGTACACGGTCAATTGGCATGATGAAACGCTGCCAGTCCAGAAGGAACTCCTCTCGAATTGCGACTTGGTATATTGAAGTAAAGTAGGTAAGCATCAAGTATAGTGCAATTCAGGGACTCGGCGTGTCCAGCCAATCGGCGCCGTCAAACAAGTTGTGTCTGATGCTGCTGCCGAGCCAATCGGCCGGCTGATGATGTCAACGACACAGACATGCATTCGAAGACATTGAACTCACCACCAAAGTCTTGATTGCACACATCTCGTCGCACCATCGACGACTCAATTACACACAGCATGTCGCTCTCAATCTCGCGCTTTGCCTTTCGTGCGGCTCGCGTCACACTCCCTCAAGCACGCTCTTTCACAATCTCGACAAGATGTCGTGAGGAAAAGGAGGATAAGCCGGTCAACGTCTTTCCCAACGACCGCGCCCATCCCAACTCGAAGGACTTTGCAAAGACTCAAACCGAGCGTCCCACGAATCCCCACGTCACCAACACCACTTCGACCGTCGCCAATGACATGCCAAAGGTCGGTGCCGACAATGCACCGCCAGAGCTTCTCACGGCTGTGGACCCCAACTTTGTCCCCAAAGACTCTGTCCCCGAGAACACGGAACGCATGACTGGCGGAACCCAAACCGCCCCAAAGGCGGGACCCAACGCCGAGTTGAGCGTCGGAGAGATGGAGGGTGTTTCCTTCAAAGTCGAGCCCCACCGAAGGTCAGGCGAAGACCTTACTACACTTCGAGCCCGTCTACTTTGTTCGTGCAGTCGTCGTGTCGTGTGACTTTTTAACATTGCTGACTCCTTGCGTCTACAGATCAGAGCAGGAAAAGAGGAACACTCGAAAGTGATCTGCTGTGCTCCACCTTCGCCAACGAAAACCTCGACCACATGAACGAGTCACAGCTGCTCGCTTACGACCAATTCCTTGATGAAAATGACTGGGACATCTATTATTGGGTCACTCAGCAGGAAACCCCAACATCACAAGAGACGGCAGAAGGTGGGAATCCTGAGCACGCCACTCCGGCTGCTCAGGTGGCGGCGACAAGTGGACCTGAGCAGGTCAAGCCGGTTCGATCGATCCAGGGCGAGTGGGCACAGACAGTGGGTAATTTCAAGCCAAAGTACAGACCTGTGCCCGCCAGGTGGAAGAACAGTGAGATTCTCTCGTTGTTGCGAAGGCACGTCACTGAGCGAAGTGCTGGTGGCGTCGCTGAGGCTCCGGTCGAAGTCGAAGGTGAGAACCTGGCTCATAGCGTCAAAGGAACTGGAGGCGGCGGCTTAGGACGTATGCCCGATATTAAGAGTTTCGCATGATTGCCTTCGCTCTCGTCGTGGTGTGTTGTCCGAGCCGAGAACGATCACCAAACCTTGTACATAAGTATACACTTTTCCTACCTACAACTTCATGTATCTGATGTGTCTGCGATCTCTTGCTCTAACTCTGTCTCATCCTCTGAAGAGGGCTCTACCCTCAAGCATCTCTTGTGTCACGTGGACATACAAAGAACTCTTGCCGTGGTAACTGATCCACCGTGATCAAGCCCAGCACCATGGAACCAAGACAAATATTGTGCTCGTGCTGTCAATGACAATGAAGATAACATCCATGCACTTGCAATATCTTTGCGCCATCTTCATAATGGCTTCATCGTCTTTGTGGTTGAAGCTCAGTCTTGGCACATTCCAGAGAGCCATTCCGCAAACAGCACCAACCTTTCCCCAGCATCTTCACATCTGAGACATCCGAGGCTGGAGCTAACCCAAGTGGAATGTGCCGCTACTACCAGAGGCTAAGTTGTATGTATTCTAGTGTATAACACTAGACATCGAGGGCCCCATAACACATTCCATGACCAAACAGGCAAGTCCTGAGGCTGGAGAGGAATATGATCGAAGACGGGGAGGATAAATCTATCGGCATTCGCCACGGTGGCAGAGCAACACCTTACATTCATGCGCCTCAGACTTGCGACCATCCATACCATAACAGTCACAATCCATACCAAACAGAGCCAAACAAACAACGCAACACTCAATTCTTTACCCATCGCCCCAGCCAAGGCGCAGCCCTTGCCCCCTCAAGCCGCACCCGCAGCCCCGAGCTCAGGTGACTTGCCCAGCAGCCAGCCATGTCGTCCATCACCAGCTCAGCTGAGCTGAATAGGTGGGAGCAGAACAAAGACCTCGACGCTTGGTTCGGGCCGGTTGATCTTGCAGCCGAGTCCACCAGCTTCTTTGATCTTAACTTGAACTACGAGCAGGATGTGTTTGACAGCAGCGATGCCTCTGTCGAATTCAATTTCTTTGATGACATCGCAGACATCGGATCGACATCGACCGACGCATCCGTCTTCTCGTCATCATTCGATGGCCCCAGCTTCAGCAACGGTCATCATTATACTAGCCCCCGACCGACAGCACAGATCGAGACAGCTGCGACCGTGGTGCCCCAGAGTCAGAAGCTCGTGCACAGGCTACGACCCGAAGGACTCGCTATATCGAATGCCGATTTGCTTTCCATCGAGGGCCGGAACACGTTCACATCGAAGAAGATTGCGCCGCCAAAGACTCCGCCCGCGACGCCTCTGTATCGGTCAGCGCTGAATACACCCAAGACTCCGAGAACGCCGCAAGAGCGTGGTTCCAAAGTCCAAAAGGCTTCGATGAGTAACCTCAAGAAGACCATGTATCCGTCAAACTATTATGCCAGCCCGGATACGCCGTCCATTCGAGAATGGAACGAACGGCTGCACCGCCTGAGCTGGCATCGCGGCGAGGAGCTGCCCCTGTCGCCACCGTCATCAGCACGCGTTCAGCAGAACGAGCAGTCCCGGAACGGTGCTTCGCTGCAATACGATAGCACCATCCTCGACTCGCCGACGCCGAAACCTACCGTGCGCACCCGCCGTGAGTCGGTCGACAATCTGTACGCCGCCGGCCAGTCGATCCACCAGTCGATCGAGAACGACACTCTGGTAATGTCACCACTCACCTCTTGGCCCGAAGCCACCACCGACATCTCCTTCTCCGCCATCTCACCCCTGTTGATCGAAGGATCCTGGGACTCCAACTCCACCGCGCACGTTCAAAACTCGCATTTCGACGCATACATCAGCAGCGATATCGAGACTTCCACGTCGCAAGCGTTTGGGTCCAGCGGCCTGTTTATCGATTTCGGCACCGGTCACACGCATGGTGGCACGCAGCAAAGCACCGTGCTCGCAGATCAGTACGATCTCGAACAGTCCAGTTCCATGGCGACTTTAGCACCAGTCCACGCTTCGCAGAGCTTCGTTCCCTCAACAAACCGCCAGACCCCGTCTCAAGACTACGCGCTTGCATCTACCTCCCCGACACCCTCGCCCAAACATGCCCGCCACCACAAGCGCACCACCACCTCGTCCTCTTCTCACCGCCGCGCCAAATCCTCCTCCGGCATTCAGAAGCCATCTTCGAACGGAGCCTCCAACGGATCCTCCGCCGGAAGCAGTAAAGCCGGCGCCCGTGGTGCCGCAGCTTCCGGCAGCAACGACATGTTCGTCAACTTCACGCCGAGCGATTCGAGACGGATCTTGACGGGTGTGGCGCCGAGTGGGAGTAGTAAGACGAAGGCGAGGAGGGAGAAGGAGGCGAGAGAGGAGCGGAGAAGGATGAGCGAGGCGGCGAAGAGGGCTGTCATGGAGGCGGGTGGGAATTGGGACGTTGTGGGGGAGTTGGTTGAGGTTTGAGTGGTTTCTGCCCACAAGGCTCCAGGCACATGCCTGGGACCTTGGAGATTTGCTATAGATATTGTCCAAGGGGCTTGTGTGTATGGAGTTTCGGGTCTGTTGGCGCTATATACCCTGGGATATCGGTGGTTTTGGTAAACAACTTTTACAAGTCTGGAATTAATTTATTCTAATATTCCCTGAATCTTTGTGATTGGTCTTGTGGATCATACGCTCGTGACCAACTTCAGCCTTGATGTTTCACTCGGAGACTTTCGATGGCCCCCTAATCCTTAGTCGTCTACTGTTCGCTCGAACGAACTTTCCACCTTTTATTGTTATAATGATATTTTGTGAAGGTATGGCTTGAATGAATGACTTGGATTCGTCTTGTTGAGTGGTCACCTGACCAGGATCTGCGCTGAAATCGCGGTGGCAAGCAGAGCCCGTATAACCTCGACTCCTCCACACAAGCGACGATACCATGTCACAAACAATGAAACACTATCTTTCATTACTGGCCTAGACACACAGGATGAGATGGCTTCGAAGGGGCAGGCATCGGCATGGTCTGCGCGCAAACCCCACAATTCAAACAGCACCTCGATCCTGAACGCAGTGCTTCAGATTGAGCTTGGCTAGAGGTCTTCAGATATGGCCCCTCCATCCCGTCCACCACAGGTTTGTCAGACTCTACGCTCAAGTGCACCAAGACTGAGACGAGATAGACACCCGGTCAACTCCAACCTCGAGCACGCGACTCACGCCAAAACCGAGGAATCCAACCGCCGTCATCCATCCGACGCACCCAGCCCCCATCGTCTCAATTCGCACCAACACCCCGCTTCAATTTCGCTTCGTCCATCAGAAGCGTCCCACCTGGAACGCCAACTTCGTCTTCGCCTCTTGCTACGCGCGGACGGCCCTTCAAACGCTCAGCACCGCAAGATGGAATAGATGACATTGACGACATTGACGACATTGACGATGTAGATGAGATTCACGATGAACACGATGAGGACGTCGCTATTGGTGTCGCGGAGCGGCATGCTCATCCATCGATTGAGGGCCACGAACGAGATGAGATGCTACTCGATTTGGAGGAGCAGCCTGTTTTGAAGCGGCGGCATGCGTCGACTTCGCCTTTACCGGTGGCGTCGCGGCGACGTACGCAGGTTGAACCAATTCTACTGTCTTCATCACCTGAACCTGAGCCCGAGCCCGAACCTGAAGAGATCGCAACTGCCTTTGGTGACGACGAAGTCGAAGACATTGTGTCTCCTCTCAAGCGACCAGTCGAGCGGCACTCGATAGCAAAACCAGTGGATCAGCCGCAGACTCCAGTGTCGCGCAGGACGGGTGCTCCCCGATTCAAATTTACCTCTACGGCTTCTACAGCTTCGGCTCAGTTGCCTCAGCCGTCGCTTACGGGGAGACTGCCGCACTACTCTCAGATCAAGATGCCTAGCCAGGCGGCGCTACAGTCTGCTGCATCGGTGCTTCCGCTACTGTTTTCGCCGCGGAAGAGAGGGGAGCAGTATTTGGCCGGTGGGCTTGCGGAGACGGTTAGGGATTGGGTGCTTGAGGCTGGGGGAAGGATGGCCATCACGGAGCCGAGAGAGATTGCGGTGCAGGCGGTGCAGCCTGTGGGAAGTGGTGGAGCTGTCATGCTCACTGGGGCTCGTAAGGATGTTGATGCAGGAGGAAGTGGTCCCAT
Source organism: Cyanodermella asteris (assembly GCA_900618795.1). Lineage (NCBI taxonomy): Eukaryota > Fungi > Ascomycota > Lecanoromycetes > Ostropales > Stictidaceae > Cyanodermella > Cyanodermella asteris. The sequence continues at coordinate 66,897 of UYJD01000013.1, forward strand.
GAACTTCCTTCTTGTTGGTGCTGAGGACGGGATTAACAAGTCTGTCGAGCCTGGTGATACGGTTTTGGCGAAGAACGGTTGGTCGTTGGCCTTGGTTGAAGGTGATTCTGAAAATGATGAGAGAAACCATTGGCAGGTTGCTTGGGGTCCGATTGGCTGACATCAACACGAGAGGCATGAAGGAAAAGCACTCAACGCGCATCAGAACAGAGGTCCTTGTACGCGGGAATCCGCACTGAGCTACATATCCGGCCAAATCTGCACCAGATACATCTCTAATACCGCAACAAAGTAGCATTGCTGGTACAGAGCCGCAAGATGTGCCCGACAGATGTCAGGCCGACGATCACTTTGTTAACACCGCAACCACACCATCACATCAAGCATCCTGAGTACGTCACTCGGTCGCTCCTTGTGTTTTCCGTGTAGACTTCCAAGTCAAGCGCCCGTAATCAGACAAGAAGCAATTTCTCGAGATGTAGGCAATGCCTGGTCTTGGAAATGCGCAATGCGGGGAAAATTGCCAATGCGGCTTTGGTTCTGGCTGACCGCTTCCGACGGTGAACATGAATCAGCGCGCAACGGAAAGCACCGTCTCGACGACATGCTGGGGGAGTGCCATCTCTACGACGAATGATGGCGCATTTCGAGTATATCGACGACCGCGTCAAGGTCGGGGTCAAAAGGCGATCGTTGCGTCTACTTGATCGGCACTTTTATCTAGAATGATGAGGTATGCACATCGAGTCATGTAAAGTCACTACTAGTAGGAATGAGGTCAGATCAGTCTTCAGCGACAGGCGAAAACAGCACACGCTCAACAACGCCCTCGACTCCCAGTCTCGGTACCTGACGCCGTGGCTGAACGTGTCCGCAGACAGCCGTCGGGCTCTAATTCGACACGGACATGCAACAGGGGTGTGTTCACTTTGCAAGAAAACGAGGTGAGACCCGATCGGCAGAAGATAAACTTTGCCAATGAGAGGATCCGTGAGCCGATCAGGTAAACAGCGACGTCCACTGATGACCCTTTTCGGCAACCGATCGTCCTTTCCCCAGACTTCCCCACACACAACCAGATGCATTGGTATCATCGGCTTTCGGTTGCTCAACTCTGATCGACCGAAATGATGAAATGTTTGCTCCCGAGGTGTCTGGCCATGCAGCCGTAGTGCGTCTTATCCGCTATGCCGGCTTCTCATATATGACATGACAGACCATTTACACCCTCTGCTTTGTTGATGTGAAGTCATTCCTCTTGTCGTCTCTTGTTCAGTTTAGTTCAGTGCAGTCTTCGTTAGTGACATCTCACATCCCGTTTTCCAAGATGCGTTCGATCCTTGCTTGGGGTGCCGTTGCTGGCCTCGTCGCCGCTTCTCCTCTTGAGAAGAGGTTGTTGGACGACAGTGATGCGAAAAGGTTTACCTACTACAACATGCCAACTTTCCTCGCCGGGCCTTGCGATCTCGCAAACGGTCCCGACGGCTTAATCTGGGGTGAAGACGTAAGTTGCGCATCCAAAACAAGCTGCAACATCAACAATTCAAAACTAACGACACTCACTTTCTAGATCCTGACAAACAACGTCTTCACCATCAACCCCGACTCTGGCGAAGTCAAAGAATACCCCATACCCTACACGGGCCCCGCCCTCCCCCTGACCAACCTCCCCGGCGCCAGCAGCACCCAGAACCGCGGGGCCCTTGCCTGCGCGATCCGCGACGGCGCCGACGGAAACATGTACGCCGCGTCCGGAATCCGCAACCAGTTCATCCGGATCAACACGCAAACCAAGAACATGACCGTCTTCTCCCCGCCGCCCTTCAACCCGCTCGGCAACCTCGAGCCCTTCAACGACCTCTGGACCGACGACAAGGGAATGTGGTTCTCCCAGACCACGGGCAACGTCATCACGTACTTCGAATACGCGACCGAGAAGTTCACAAACTACGAGGTTCCGACGCCCCTCGCAGGACCGCTGGGCATGTATGTTTCAAAGGACGGGTACTTGTGGATTACATATTTTCTGGGCCAGAAGATTGCGAGGTTCGATCGGACGACGCACGAATTCAAGGAGTTTCCGATTACGGACCTGGCCGGTTTGGGGCCTGCTGTCATTCGTGCGGAGAGCGACGGGAAGATCTGGTTTACGGCGTTGCTGGGCAATGGATTGGGGTCGGTTGATCAGAAGACGTTCGAGATCAAGGTGTATCCTAACCCCGGTGGGTTGCTGACGCTGCCGTCGGAGAACACTGTCAGCCCGGACGGCAGGGTGTGGTTCTCGACCATTACGCAGAACAGCCTTAACTATATTGACCCGAAGACGGAGAAGATCACCAACATCGCGCAGCCCAACACGTTGTTGTTGCCGATTGCGAGCTTGCCGCTTGGCTTGGAGGTTGCGGTCAATTATCGGGATGGAGCTATCTGGTTCACGGATGCGCTGAACAACAGGGTTGGAAGATATACGTTGTAAAGGATCGAAAGCGTTTTCTTACATGAATGTTAAGATACTGGCAGCTCAGTGCTGATGAATTGTGTACATAATGTCAATGAAGAGTTGAAAGAATGTCGACTCATGAGGTGACCCTTCGCCAAATCCCGGTTCGCTACCTTCACTCCAAGCTCCTCGTTGGTAGCGTCGAGATCTGTCACAGTGTAACCTTCATGTCGGGCTCGGCCGTGTTCGAACGACGTCGCAGTCGCTGAAGCATTGGTTTCAGAGCTAGTCTGGGCGTGAAGGACCTGTTTATACTTTCCTATGGCGATGTTACGGAGATGGCCAATCCACCCGCGCTGATAAGGCTCCCTGTCCGAATGGACCCCAAGCCGTAATTTACGAAAAGGTCCAGAGCAATGCTCTCAACGAGCACGAAAAGCAGAGATCAAAGGCCTCAAGCAGGCTCAACAGTCCGAGGATCCCAAGACGATTCATTCAAAAGGAGGGCAGACCAATCTCGAAAGAGCTAAGCACAGCCGTCGCGGGTAATTCTCCCGGATCCGCGCCTACCAGCCAGGCCAGGTCGGAGGAGCCATCGCTAATCAGATGTTGCATGAGGCATAAGTCTGACCAGAACCAACCACCGTCGACCGGATGGGCGTTGCCGGTATCAGAGTCCTTTGACGATTTTTTATTTTATTTAATTTTCCGCCAGAGACCCGAGCAGGCGTTCGTATCGCTTCTTCTGAGTTTCCGGTTTCTTCTGGCTTCAGCTTCCAGTTTACGACTCTATGAGCGCTCAGCCTTCTCATTTGCCTAGGCGAGGCTGGTTTTGGACCTCTGTGACCGATGGCTGTTGACGTTCCAACCACACTTGTAGCTTAGCTATCTTGGCGTCCATGGGGTGGTTGACAGAGATAGGCGATGTTCCGGGGAGATTTGGGGTCATGCTAGGACTGGACCTAGCTTCGAGAGTTCTCCGTCTTGTACGAATTCTTGGACGTCGCTGTGGAACAGCTGGTTTCTTCGTGTGTACTGGTTGACAACCTCGATTGTCTGTCATGACTCCTGGTCGATGTGTATTTGGGTTGTTAGGCTCATTGGCCACGGCTATCCAACATCTTGGGACGGTGGAGTTCGGCCACTGGGTTAGGTCGGGGGCTGCGGCAGGCCTTATTGGTCCGGATGCAACAAGTTGAGGTGCTTTGGTATGGTTAGGGGCAAAATTTGATGATGGTGGCGGGCTGCTTGTGTTGGAAACAGAAAGAAAGATGAGGTCAGCTCCATAGAAGTGGCTGGCGAGAGAACAGCTAGGGCTCGTTTTGACCCTACTGCCAGCGCGGTTATCCCCCAGTCGCATTGCGTCTTAATAGTGCGACTCGTCACGGATCTGGGCGGAGATGTCAGACCAGTGCTGACCATTTCTGCAGAGCAGTTGAGCAGAGGCTGTGAAAGCTGCGACCGGCAGGCACTGAGAGTGGTGGAGACAATGAATCCCAACCAGAGAAATCGCTCATTTCGATCGAGATGACTGGAGACTCCGGACGCGTAAAGGTGTCTGGCAACTCTGAAATGATCTTTGGTGCAGAGAAGTATCGCCTGAAGCCGTTGACCACCCTACTGGCGGGATGTGGTTCACACCACGCTCGAGAGGACGAGACCGGCGCAAAAAGAGCTCAGCTGGACTCGCTCTTGTCAGAGAGATGATCAGTTCTCCACATCGTCCACTTGATCTTCCTTCGCTTTGGTCTTCAGCTTATCGCTCAGTTATTGCAAGGTAATGGCCACCGCGGCGGAGGAAATCCGCAAGATGCTCCTTTCGGATGTGCTCCTTGACTTGTCGCGGGCATGACGGCAGGATGACCTCTATTCAATCCTATTGATCCATCATAGTTGGAGAGATATGTTGCAAAGCATGCGGGCAGCAAGAGAATTGCGTTTCCATGTACACGACATGTCTCGATTGACTTTCAAACACCATTGACAGAGGACATGCAGAACCGATCAATAGCTCCCAACGTTACGGCGTCAAAGCTCCAACTCATATGGGATCCGCGTTTTCGGTAAAGAATTGTAGATAGGCGCATAGGTGATCTCCGTCGCCGAGGTCATGAATGTGTTGTTCAACGGCGGTGTTGGTGAAATACGCGTGGCCGAGTGATCCACTAATTGCCGCAAAGAGAAAAGCAATAGGGTGTTGGCAGAGTAGAATCCAGAGGTATTCACGGTTGCTGAAGAGGCGATCCACCGAGTCCTAGCCAGTCTGAGTGCTCATGACCTACAAGAAGGAAAGCGTAGTTGGGAGGGCTTGGGGAGAAAGATAGCCTTGCCATGACTCTTTCAGTCGTGCACTGCACACGCTTGGGGGACATTCTCTTCAATCTCGGCCTCCAACTCATGGCATCGCTTCTTTTTGACACTCATATAGGACACATGTCTCGGTCCAAGTTCAAACATCATTCACAGCATCCATGCACAAACACCGTATGATCAACACCTCCCGCACTCAATGTCATTCAAATTAGCATTACTCAAGCATACAACGCCTTCTGCCAAAAGTCACACCTTGGGCCCGCCAAAAAGTCCCTTGCAGAAGTTATGTTCGAATCCAAGACCGTGACTGTGTTGTTGGCCCCATAAACCGGAATCTTGGGCACACCAGCAAGCGGCGTCTTCGCGTTCGGATCACCATCAACGACAAAAGAAACAATGTACTCCTGCAGAGCGGTCACGACATTCGGAGCCGGATGCCCTGTCTCGTTCCATGCGAAAGTGTATGCAACATCGTTGCCGTGCAGAGCAGGCGGGACATTGAACTCGTAACTGTATGATTGGTTCTTCAGCCTGTTTGCGAGGTAGTACGTGTTGCAAGTGAAGACGCTGTCCGAGACGGTGCGGAGCGCACGCTGGTAAGGCGTCGTGTAGCCGTATGTCCCGTTATAGATGGCAGGGTACAAGACATCACTGATCTCAGCGCGAATCTCAGGACTGATGCTGGGAAAGTTTGTCAAGATGAGGGCATTGAAAGCGGCGTCCGTGGTGACGTTGGGCTGGGTAAAGTACAGAGCTTCGTCACCGTTGTGACCGATCAAGAGACGCACTTTCGGGTCAAAGTTCTGGCCAGATGAGAGGAGTGCGCGCCCAGGGATCTGGGCTGCGAAGATGCCGTCGACCACGGGACCGAAGATGAAGTTGCCGTAGGGTGCTGCTGCGATTTGGAGGGCGTTTGCGAGTTGGAGTTTCTCGGTTGAGAGGGCGCGAGCTTCGGAGAGGGAGCTCACGTTGGCATACTTGAGGAAGGACGTGAAGATCGCTTCTTGGGTTGCGGTACTCGTGATTGGGAGCCAGGCGGGTGATTGCGGAATTGCTTGGGCAAATGGCGTGGGCTGTCAGGGGTCAGCATGAAGAATATCAATTGAGAGATGTATTGGCTTACCTTGTCTCCGTTGAAGGCCGTGATTTGATGCATGATGCTGCCTGCGCCAGCGGACTCGCCCATGACTGTGACGCGTCTCGGATCGCCACCGAATAGGTGAATGTATTTTTGCACCCACTCCAATGCCGTCCTTTGGTCATACAGGCCAGCATTTGCCGTTCCATCCGACTGCAAGGTTGGGCCGGGAAGCCAACCGAAAGCACCTAGTCTGTAGTTGAGAGCAACGTAGACAAATTTCTCTCCCGTAACCGCTTGGGCCTTGTTGAAGAGTCCGTAGGGAGCGAAACGCCCGCCACCTGTCTTCTCGCCTCCGGTGTAGCCACCTCCATAGATCCAGACCAACACAGGTGCTCCATACCCGCTGTCGGCTTTTCCAAAGATGTCTTTCGGAACAACGACGTCGAAGAACAAGCAGTCCTCGGAAGTGCGTGGATCGACTGTTTGTGAACTCGCTGAGCCGCTGCCGTTGGCTGCGAGCTGTGCGAGGAATGCCGTTTCGTTGAAGGGCTGTCCTGTTAGATACTTGGGGATGAAAGCCGCCGCGACAGCCCCCCAGGCACCGGCTGCTTGCGGGCAAATTGCACCAACGCTGCCATTGTCGATGGTCGAGCTGTTGCCGGCAGTCCATGCCGGTACTGGCGCTCTGAAACGAAGGTCACCGACTGGAGCCTGCGCAAACCTGATGTTCGAGAAGTTATAGGTCTGTGCAGATTCCTTCATAACTGTCAGCCCCATCACCCTTCAGATGCTAGAACTGGAAGCATACATTGAAATTGATAGCCTGATGATGTTGCTAGAAATCGCGTCAGTGCATCGAGAAAGACATTTGGACAAAGCTTGACACACGTATCCAAGATTGACAACTGGCAGTGCTGTCTGATTCGACTGAGCCCACGCAAGGCTTGCGTACATCCAGAGGCCCGAGGCCGAGTACAGTGAGAGGTGCATGGTCACAATTGCAGGCGAGTGTCAGGACAAGCTTCTAAACGAACAAGAAGAGGAGTTGAGAGGTTTTGAAGTCAAATCAAGCCGGCAACTAGAGGTGACAAAAAGAAAACCATGGTCACGAAATGGGGCAGCCCACAATATTAGCAGCTGCGCCCGGGTGAGCTCTTCACTTGTGAATTCCTCATTGCGTAAAGCTTCCTTCGTGCCCGCGCAAGCGTCGGAAGAGAGGCTCAAATTTGTTAGTCGATCACTGTGACTGGCTGCAATCCCTGTACATTACGAAATGAATGCGTGGTTTCCCTGATAGGGACAAGGGGAGCAAGTCGTAGCTCGTGAGCTTCCCCGCAACTGGTGCAGATGCCGATGGGGCTCGACGGAGACAACAAGCACAGGGGCAAAGTTAGGCCGGAAGGTTCCTTCTGCCAGGGTTTTGCTACATATGTAGAGCCCGACACGGGGCACGGCGAAAGCGGCTTTGTGTAACGGCACATGATGCTGACGAATATGCTGGGTCTTTAACACGTGTTCCAGCTAGTGCGTCAACCAGTTTGGGCACCAAGCTCCAGCATCTGAGTCGCAATGTGATGCCATCAGATCCAGAAGTAACCGTATGGAAGCAGTCGATGAGCAGAGTGTGGAGCGAAGCTTTTGTCAGAAGATTTTGCGAAGATACTCATGCGATCCTTCTAGGTTGGTCCGTTGTACAACATGGTATACCCAGACGGCTCGAAGCCTGAACCGCTCTATACAGGACTTCACTATCAATGACTCGAGCGCATTGAAATAACGCACAAGCACTGTAGCACTCAAAGCAGGTCCACAGACAAGTAGATGCACAACGACTCGTATCAATTTGTGCGGTGAAGATGACGCTCTGCCTCGGCGCACGGGCCACAACGACTCCCGCCGCCAAACGCGATCCGCACCCGAAAGTAAACATTGAATAATTCCAAACCAGACCAAAGTACTCCAAGCCCACCATTCACCACAGCATTTCCTTAGACACAAACAGCGCGCCGCCTGTAACTTTCGCTTGCTTTTGCGCCTATAACCACGATTTTGCCCTCCCAACGCGTTTCGCTGGCCCTTGCCAGCGCGTAACAACTCACACCTCCACCAAGCCCACGATCACCTCCGCTATGGCTTTTGTCGAGACGCCGCGAACGAATTTCGGCGACAACACCACTGAACTGGGCATCGATGACATATCCCCTGAGAAGACGTGGCATTCGCCCAAGAAGAGGGGTAATGACCTCGTTAGCAGGATGCGCAGTGCGCGCGGACTCGATTTGCGGACGCCAAATGCTCGGAATCCACTGTCGTTGCGACCGAACCCACAGCGCGCTGCTTCGACAGATGAGATCTCTCTGTTGTTGAAAAGTGCATCAAAGCCGAGCAGTGGCGGGAGTGGGAGGACGATAGGGAAGGAGAACTATGGAGTTCCGGCGACGCCGGCGGTGTTGAAGAATGGATACACAGAGGCAGCGACGCCGGCTCTGGATACGGGAGATAGTCTGCTGCTCGGGAGCGATGCTGGGAGCTTCCTGGATGGCGGAACACCTTTGCCGAACATGCCTTCGAGCAGTGCAGCATCGACACCTGTTGCGCAATTACCGGGAAGAGGAAACCAGGACATCATTGCGGATCAGCGGAACCAGATGACGTTGAGAGAGCAGGAGAACAATATTGACAAGCTGGAGAAGGAGAACTTTGGGCTGAAGCTGAAGCTTCACTACTATGAGGACATGCTTAGGAAGGCTGATCCCAACTACAACAAGACGGCTCTCAAGGAAAATGTGGATCTCAAGGTCGAGCGGACGCAACTCCAACGCGATCTCGGTAAATTGAAGAAACAAATCAAGACGGCTGAGGCAGACAATGACACTTTACGACTACGAATACAAGAGCTGGAGAGACAAGGTCATTCGTCGGGAAAGTCAAGTCGCGAAACTGAGGTCGAGATCACACGGTTACGACAGGAATACCACGAAGTGCAAGAAGAAGTCGAGGAGCTGAAAGAAGAGCTGCGACGAACAAAGAAAAGTGGTCCGGAGCTGGACAAGCTGCACGGTCAAATCGAAGACTTGGAGGCAGATCTTCGGCAGAAGGATGTTGAGATCAACGAGCGTGATGACAAGCTGGACAAGATGGACGATGAGATCTCCAAGCTGCAGGGACAACTTGACGAGAAGGACCAGGCGGTGGACCACTCGGAAGAGTTAGAAGAGCTCAAGATCCAGGTCAACGAGCTCGAAGAAGACAATAGGACCCTGCGAGATGAGCTTACCACTGCGAAACAGACTGTCCATGATCCCTGTGAGCAGGAGTTGGAAGATCTGAAGGAAAAGATCACCGACTTGGAGGGCGATAACCGAACACTACAACGCGAGCTTGATCAGGCGAAAGAGTCTCGGCAAAGTGCGGATGACGAGCAGCTTGAGGAGCTCAAGGACAAGATCACCGATCTCGAGGCAGAGAACCGTGCCCTTCAGAATGACTTGGACGTAGCCATAGAAGCACGCAACGATGCTCATGAGCAAAAGGAGGAAGCTTTAAGCGATTTGAAAGAGCTCCGCGACGAAATGGGCGACCGATCAGTGCATCCAAAGGGCTTTGCTGAGGAGATTGAGCAAAAGGCCAAGAAGCTCGAACACCAGCTACGCGAAGCCATCTCTCGGTGCGAAGACGCAGAGCGACAAGTGGGCCAGAAGTCTGTCGAAGCCAAAGACATACAGACACGCTTGGATCTCAGCCGAGAGGAAGCACGCAGCCAGGAGCAGACCCTGAAAGCCAAGCTGAAGAATTATGAGGAGCAAATCCAGCAAATGTCGACCCGACATGCATCTTCGGATGAGCGTATCGCCAGCATGCGAAAGGACCTTGAAGGCAGGGTCATGAAGCGCGATACTTTGCGAGTCAAGCATGACCGTGTCACTGAGGAGTTGACAAATCTTCGAAGTGAGATTGCGCGTTACAAGGTCTCACAGGAAGAGATGCAGCAGGAGCTCGAGGGAGAGAGACGGCATGCCGCTCAAAACGACTTTGCGCTTCGCGAGGAAAGCCGCAAGCAAGCGCAAGACCTACGTGCGAGCCTTAACGAGCTTAGACAGCGTCTTGAAAGATCTCAGGCTGAACTTGTCTCTGCTGAAGAGAAGTTCAAGTCAGAACGCAGGGCATTGAATTCTCTCAAAGAGCAGGCCGAAGCAAGGGCTGGTGGTCTCCAACAATTAGTGTATCAGCTCCAGTCAAGCCGCGACGACGTCAGCGGAAAAGAATCAAGACTGAAAGATGTTCTCTCCAACGAGGAGCAGCGTCACAGAAAGGAGCAAAACTTACTCAAGGGTCAAATCGAACAGCTAGAGAAAGAAGTCCGCCAAAAGCAGTCAGCTCTCGACCAGAGCAGAGCAGAGCAGCTCAAGTTCAAAGAGGACGCCCGCATCAGCAAGGACGAAGTCGCGAGCGCGGACCGCAAGATCCAGTCCCTCGAAGACGAAGTCCACGTTCTCTCAAATATGGTTGAGGACGAGCAGAAACAGGCAGCGGAGAAGATCAAGACAGCGCGAGCCGAGACCGACACCGTCAGAACACAGCTGCTCACAGTCAAGCAAGAGAAGCAGCGGATCGAGCACGATCTCAAGGATGTTCAGGACTACACTCAGCGTATACCTGCGACGCCGGCTGCCACCCGAGACGCGAAGCTGAGACTGGAGCAACGTGTTCGTGATCTCGAGAATCAGCTTGAGAAGCTGCGCTTCGATAAGGATGGATTGCAGACCAAGCTGAAACGCAGCGAGGAGGATCATGCTACGGCCAAACGCCGGACGGTCGAGCTTGAGCAGGACCTCCGACATACGTTGGCTGCAAAGTCTCAAGGTTCGCCTGTCTCTTCTTTCACCAGCCCTACGAGCAAACGCGAGGTCGACGATCTCCGTAAACAGCTACTCGAAGCGCGCAACCAAGCCGATGAAGCTCGCTCTAAACGGAAGAGTCTCGAACGCGAATCCCGCGGGAAGCTGACTGACGCCGAACGAACCATCCAGCAGCATCTACTCGAAATCGACACTCTCCGCGACGACCTCGACATTCGCGTCAGTGAACTCGAGTCACAACTAGCAGACCAGACCGGCCGACGCGAAGCCGCCGAAAAGAACATCGAACGCCTCAAGAACCGCATCGCGGGTCTGGAGAAAGACCTTCGCTCAGCAAGGTCCGCGCAGACAGCCGACGAAGCCATGGCCGACGAACGTCAAGACCTACATAACCTGCTCAAAGAAGCGCGCCACGAAGCCGAAGACTTGCAAGTCGAGCTCACAAAGACCAAAACCAAGCTCGACTCGATAAAGACGCGCGAACGCGAACAGAAAGACCTCGTCAAGCGCCTGCAATCCGAACGCAGCTCCGCCAGCGCCACGCAACAGAAACTCACATCAGACCTCAAAGCCCTCCAAGAGCGCCACGATCGCAAAGCCGATAAACTGAAAACCCAAGCCACCACCCTCGCCACTCAAGCCTCGACTCTCAAAGACCTGCAATCCACGGCCCCAGCGCTGGAATCTCAACTCTCGCTCAGCACACGCCGACACGCCGCCGAGCTCGCCGGGCTGACAAAGCAAATCACCTGGCTGCGCGCCAAGGGGCGTCGCGAAGAAATCTTCCGTGCAGGTCTCGCATTCGAGAAGAGGTTTTTGCTCATGAACATCGAAATGTACGAGGCGTACAATAAGCTTGATTTGAGGTTGATTGAGAAGATGGGCATCACGCCGGATCGAGGCGGTCCGAGGAAGAGGCCGAGTCTGAGGGCGGTGGTGGATGTGGTCGTTGCGACGGTGAGGATGGGGAATGCGGCGAGGAACTGGGGGGAGGCGAGGAGGGTTAAGGAGAGTCTTGTGGCGAAGGCGAGGGGGCTAACGAAGTTGGGAAAGAGGAAGACTGCTGCGTAGGGTGAATGAGAAGGATGAGTATGAGAGATTGAGATGAGGTGGAAGGTTGCTTGGATCGAGATTGAGATGGGTGGTTGTTTGGATTGTGATGACTTATGATTGCATGCTCGGCGTTCTGGGTCGAAACCAGCGGTTTCTGAGCATGGCATGCTTAGCATAGACTCATTCTGAGTCCGGAGGACAGCGTCCCGAATCTAAACGACATTGTATACATACCCGGTACTGCTTCTCGTCATTCCTTGCCCTACATCCTCCTTCTCTGCTCGGTCCTTCAAGTCCTCGGATCATTTCTTGCTCTCTTCCCATTGTACACCGGCCCACTCCTCGACATACCCAACTTTCCCAACCTCAGTTCCCCCAGGTACACAATCCTTTTCACAAACACCCACAATCACAGTCACCCATTCCATCCCCTCTAGTCCCTCCTCTTCAGCCTCCAACTCCGTAATCGCACCCGGCGTCAACTGAACCTCAAACACCCTCGGAGCACCACAGTTACCACACTTCGGAATACCCACTCCGCTCGATCCACTCCTCACCACCACTTTCCCCTGACCCGCACCCGCGCCATCGGACTTACCCGCCAACATCTTCCCCACGGGATCCTTGTCGCTCGCCAACAACGCCGCCCCGCCGAAATCGTATCGAAGCACCTGTTCCGGATTATGCCAGAGGCGGTCCGCGAACTTTTGGAACGTGGTGTCGAGGGACATGTCGGCGGTCGCGGCGGCTTCGTCCTTCGCCGACGCCGAGGCTCCACCGGAAGCGCCGTCTTCGGTATCGACGTCCATCATCTGGACTTTTTGGGTCGGTTCTGGGGGCCCTTCGCCGAGGGCTTCGTAGTCGGCTTCCAGGTGGAGATGGGGATAGGGTTGGAGAGGCGTGAGATCTGTAGGGAAGGGTTCGTGAGGGGTTGATGCGGGAGTAGGTTGAGTAGCCGGTTGAGATGTGAAGGAGGCAGGGGCGTCGGAGGGGGTGATGCGTGCTTTTGACGCGAATGTAGCGGAGAGGTCGGACGATCCTGACGCTGACGCCGACGCCGTACCGCTTGATTTGGGGTTCTGGGGTGCTTTGGACGCAAGCTGGCTCGTCGAGGCGAGGGAGAAGGGGTTCGCGCTCGCTGCGTTCGCTGGACTGGCGCCCATCGCGAACGGATTCGTCTTCGCTCCGAGACCTCCTGAACCCAAGCTCCCTCCAGTAGTCTTCGATCCACCAAACAGGTCATTCCCCAAGGTACCCCTTTTTACCCGTGCCGCCTCCTCCGCGTCCCTCGCCTTCCTCTCCTCCGCAGCTTTGGCATCTGCACGAGCTTCGGCTTCGGCTTTCGCTTTCGCTTCGGCTCTCGCCACTTCGGCGTCGAGTCTCGTGCTGCGGAGAACACGTACGCTTCCATTCTTTCGGCGGCATATCTTACGCCGGCAGGCGAAGATGTGGAGGCGGCGGTCGTGGCCTGGGAAACGTTCGGGAAGGTCGGCGTGAAGTTGGAGGAGGAGGGACATGTAGGAGTTGCAGGATTGGCAGCGGGCGAGGGAGGCTGAGGGGGGAGTATCGAAGAGCCATTGCTAGAGTTTGTTTTAGTCTTGGACTTGTATGAATTGTATGTCAGATAGTTTATCGAGATGGTTCTTGAGAAGGGAAAATGTTGTGGTTGACATGAGGTGGGGGAGGGACCATCATGCCACGCAAGGCACGACTTTGACATGGCAAGAGATCGATGACGATCCGCTCAGACAGGATCTGCTGCATGCTTGAAGCCGTGTGAAGGCCTTTCTGTAAATGTAGGAGAAGGAATGGGTTAGGTGACTTACGGGTAGCCCGCCGAGGTGGCTGATTGGGTCCTCGGTCTCGTTCTTAGAAGCGTACCCAAGTAGGACAGACGTAGTCGTAAAGCTATCCTGCTCGTCGCCACTGGAGTCGCTGTCCATGATGATCTCGTGTACAGAGAACGTAGTGTCCTGTTTGCTGTGAGAAACGGCCGTTATTGAATGTGATTTCAATGTGGCGGATCGACTCAGAGCAGACCCTGAAGAAAAAAAGTTTCACTCAGGATCTCTTCTCGGTGCGACACGCTGCTAACGAGTCGTTCTATGTAGCATCACGCATTTGTCCCATCCAATCTACGAGAAAAATTCTACGGAAATGTCTCACTTACTTGACATATCAGGTGAAAAAAACCGCCAGGTTCTCAGGTCCAGTTCTGCGCGCATCTATAAGGAGCGCCACAAGCATCGGCGGCACAGACACGACTCAGTCCCACAAAAACAGCAGCTGCATCAGCGAAACATTGTATACTTTCATCAACGTGAGTGAACACGGGTGATAGTCAAAGGTGATCTAAATATCATAAGATCTGAGCCATAAAGATCTGAGGACCTTTCCCAAAATTCATGCCTGAACTGGAAATTGCCCGCCATCCCAGATTGTAATCTCGCAAACCAAACGCACGGCCTTGCAAAGCCAGACGCCTCTCACTCATTGCGACTGAAAACACTTGCAGATTCTTCGAGGATCCCGGCAAGCGTCCAGAAAGTATTCTGCCATCGAAAAGCAACGACCATTCTGTTACTCCCCGGGTCCCTCGGTCCTCTCCGGGCCAGACACCACCAACGTCCCCCAGTGTCCAGGCCATGTTTCCGCGTATTTCGCACTTGCAGTCTATCTGCTGCGTCTCCTTCTTTTTTCAATCTTGTTCTTTTGTCTCCTTCGAAAACCGTTTCCTCAGCTTTCCTTAGCGTAAAGCATCATTTGCGTTTTTGTCTTGCCCAAACGCCGCAAAAAATGACATCCGGCGTAACCGTGCGCCGTAATAATCATTATCGTGACGTGTCATTACGTAACCAGTAAACTATGTAAGTGAAGGTATAGGTGATGCTGGAACCATCTCGGATCATGTCTGTGGGCACGTCGAAATCTACTCTCCGCCTGATCTCTGTCGCTTGGCCTCTGGCTCGTCGCCCATGTCTTCATCTGCAGAACGCGGTCTCTTGTCGCCTTGTGGAGAGTTTGGCTGACGGGGACCGACTTCCATGGCGGTTTGGTAAACTGTGGTCGGGTTGGCAGTAGGCTGAACCGTAGCTGCTGGAGGAGCCTGTGATGCCGCGGGAGCATCATCAGGCGGTGTGTGCTGGCCCCATGCGATAACAGGTGCAGACGGTGCCGGAAGAGCTCCGCCCATTGTCCTCGGCGGTTGCGGTGGCTGCGGTGGCTGCGGTGGTTGTGCCTGAGGTAGAGGGCCAGCGTGAGGTGGTTGACCATTTGAGCTCATGGGCCGTGATGTCTGGCCAGCATGTTGAGGCGCCTGAACACTTGGACTCGCAAATTGCGTGGTTTGTGCGGACGATACCTGGCCAGGCGTCGTGGGCCGGACAGCCGATGCTTGAGCAGGCGCCGGTGGCCCAGCAGGTGGTTGAGATCCCGGACCTGGGCTCACAGCCGCTGTTGCGGGTGTAGGTGTTTGCCCATTACCCTGTTGTGGTAGCCGATAGGGCTGCTGTTGCTGTTGCTGGCCCTGCTGAGGCTGCTGTCCCTGTTGCCCAGGCGTTGTACTCGATCCGTACCCATTCGGCGGTCCAAAACCTCTATGCGCTGCCGGCGGCGTATTCGCCGCCACCGGAGGCGCAACCATCTGATGACTAACAGGTGGGCCTTTTCCCTCTGCAAACGCAATCTTCGCCTCGACAGGCCAGCCCTTGCTACCGAGCATCGGAATCAAAGCCTTGATTATCGTCGCCTCTGCGGGCTCATTTTTGTATGGTCTTCCTTCTGGAGCCGGAATGCCGAGAACCTTGTTTGACAATTGTGCCAGTATACGTTCATGATCTGGTAGCGTATCGCGGAGTGTCCTTTTTAGAGCTGCAAAGTATTTGTCGACCAGTGTTTGGATGTATGCGGGGACTGGGGGGACGCCGTATTGGTTCAAGGGAGGGGGCGAGGTGAGATGGCCGTTTGTGGGAGGTGTCTGGCTTGAATGGGCTGGAGGGCCGGCTTGCTGCTGTTGTTGTTGCTGCATGGGGGCCTGGCCGGCGACTCCCTGGGGTCTTGTGGCTTGAGCATTCGGAGGCGGCCCCTGCGATGGTCTGTTTTGAGGATGCTGTTGGCCCTGAGGTCCATTTGCAGGATATTGCTGACCCGCCTGGAGTCCAGTAGGAGCATGCTGGCCCTGCTGACCTGGTCTATTCTGGTTGAGATATGGAGGTGGCATCTGAGGAGGCTGAGTCGGAAGCCTATTCTGACCTTGATTCGGAGCACCTGGCTGTGACATGTTCCGACTCGTGTCGTAAGGCGACTGATACGGTCCGGGCGGTTGTCCCGGCTGGCCCGGCTGTCCGTTGGGATAAGGCTGTCTCTGCATCTGGCCTTGCGGAGCGTACCCGTGACCGGGCTGCTGATGCTGGGGTAGCGGATACGGGTGCGGAAGTGGCATCTGCTGCTGGCCAGGTTGTAAGGTCCCTGACATGTATCCGTTCGGAGGATAGTTTCGGTTGTAGCCAGGAGGCGGGACGGCGTAGCCTTGCGGCGGCGGCATGGGCGGACTCACTTTGCGTTTCCTTTCACGTTCGATCGATACGTTCTCGTTGACAGCCCACTTCCAGCCTTTACCGTCACGTTCGGCTTTTCGGAAAGCGTTGTTTTGGTTTAGGTTGTGACGGACACTACTCTGCCAACCAAGCGTGTCAACGCCATATTTGAAGTACGGGTATCTTCGAGCCATCGCGCGGTAGATCTGAGGTAGAGCCATCGAGGGCTTGTCACTATTGCTCAGCGCCTCGTGAATCAAGACCACATACGACGGAGAGGGTTTCGCCAATTGCTCTGGTGTGAAACTCTCCATCGGTGGCCACTCAGGGGATGGAGATCTTGGCGGCTTTGGTGGTCTCTTTTCCTTTGCGGGCTTGGGCATAGGAGCTGGCTGAGTTTCCGGAGGAGCTTCAATCTGCGCTGTTTCGATAGACTGGACGACTTCGATAGATTCTTGCTCGGCTTGCGGGGTTGGAGTAATTGCCTGCGTCTTGATGGCTGTGCGTTTCTGAGCGGGTGACTCGGGAGACGCGACATCAGCGACATCAATACTCTCTTCCTTGACCTGTTGCTCTTCGGCTTTCTTGGCCTTGGCAGCCTCCTTCTCCTTTCGCTTGATCTCCGCCTGCTCACGTTTCGACATGATGCCGTTCTTTGGAGGTCGACCAGGGCCTCGTTTCTTAGGTGGTGACTCCTTCTCCGGCTCTGGCTCTGGCTCTGGACCCTCGTCCTCGGAGACCTCGGCAGTCTTGTTGTTTTTCTTGAGTGAGACCTTGAGCTTGATCTTGGGGCGGCTCTGCGCCCGTTTTGCTGCCTCCGCTGCTTTAGCGGCAGCCTTGAGTTGCTTCTGCGTCGGCTTCTTGGTAGGCTTTCGTACGGGTTTAGGTTCTTCTTCCGACTCATCATCAAGATCATCATCTTCATCAGAGTCGTACAAGGGGTGTGATTCTCGTTCGCGTTTTGCCACCAAGCGTAGTTCGCGGTACGCGCGGTCTCGGTCATCTTCGTTGTCAGTGGTAGGGGTCGAGGATCGGCCATCAGAAACGTATTCGCCCATGCCATCTTGAAAGTCAAGGCTCATGCCACTTTGCGAGATAGCGTCCGACTTGTGATTGAGATCATGAGTCCGAGAATCTGACATGAAGGTAGACGCGCCAGTCTCGCCATCCGGCACATTTGGCAAGATAAAGGTCATTCTGACACCACCAATCTGGATCTCGGCGCCGCTCGTAAGTGCTTTGACTCCGCCAGCCGGAAGAAAAACATCGTTGATAAAACAACCATTTCTGCCTATGCATTCAAGTTCAAAGAGCTCCTTTGTCGCATTGAAAGCGATCCTGACATGTCGTCGGGAGATGCTTTTGCCACCACTTCGACTTCCCTGTTCCGTTGGCGAAGGATGTATAGGGATCAAAGGACACTCGTGGGGTGACGGCATCATGGTACTGATGTTTACAGGCCGCGTGTGGTCCCCTCGATAAAGAGAGTTCTCCGCCCGACCTTGGTAATCAAAGTCTTGGTATGTAGCCCCGCCTTGGAGATTCGACACTCTCGACCTGCCATGCGCTTTTGAAGCTTTCTTTTTGCGACGCCTCGGTGCTTGAGAGCCATTATCCAGATGCATGATACCCCCGCTAGCAACGCTTTGGCCAGCGGACATTTTCTCTGCGAGACGGGCACTGCGGGATGCCTGTTCGATATCCGGATTGCTGCCATCCCTCCGACTGCTCAACGACTCCCTGCGATGCTGCTCGGATAGCGCTTCTCGGTCAGCGAGCAATGCAGCATCCACGTCGCGTCCAATCTCGACCGAGTATGTGTTCATGTAGAACTGCCCATCTTCGAATTCCAGCTTTGCAAAAGCCTTGATCCGACCGGCCGAATCTGGATCTGTGCCGGCCGGCGCCGGAATGTCGGGGAGGAGGGAGGAGGGCTCTTGATCGTTGTCCATGGCATCTTGAACTTTCATTGCGCCACGCCACAGAGGGTCGACATCGGCGTCGTGTGTATCGTCAACAAAGTCCATGCCGCGTAGCTTTTGTCTGTCGTTGAAATGGATAAAGTCGTGTTCGCCGCCATTCGAGGACGCGCCGGGGGCGGGCGCATTACCTCCCTCCCCCGTCGCAACTTCCGGCGACTTGCCCTTGACATCAGCAGCCCCACGCCCTTGCCCGGAATCTGTACGCTCGAGGTCGTGATCCGTTGTTGGCGCCGGCGTGCCATTGTCTGGGGTGATGGGAGAGTATCCCGGGGCCGAACCTAGCGGACCGCCCGGGCTGGGCGAGGTCGGCTGTTGTTCGACGAGCTCCATCAGGATGAAGCTCTCTGACGTTTGCGCATCGTTAGGGTCGACTCTGTGGGGGTTCCGATTGCTGGTCTGACGGACAGATTGCCAATTCTTGCGAATGTAGACGAGGTTGCAGGTGCACGGTATTGACCCCGACTCGCTGATGGTACGGTGAAAGTTGTCGCAGATGGGAGCGGAGCACGAATTCGCGCTGTCGGTCGGCGAGTTGGCGGTCGGCGCGGACGGAAACTCCGACGACTTTTCCCGCAAGTAGCAACGACTCGCTGATTGGCCAACTAATTCGAAGAAGCACTCGTGCTCCGGCTCCTGAAGTTCAACGACAACCTCTTTCCTGTCGAGCGCATCAAGGCCGGGTTTGAATCTGCCACAACCTTGCAAATGCAACTCCCACTCCCGCTGGGGTAACTGATGATTCGTTAACAGCTCATACTGGCTCTGATCATCGAGTGCCATACCTGGGGTATTCCATCTGCAAACGACCCCTCTGTGAATAGCTCCTCTGTGAACAACGTCTCTCTGTCCAGACCCTCTGTATATGTCAAGTCTTTCGAGGTCATCTTTCTCGATCCCAGCTCACCCCCGGCCGAATGCTCCTCGAGCTGAGCAATCCTGCAGCAGACTTGAGGCATGAATTGCTCATGATCTGCCAGCGAACGAATCCTCTGCTTAGGAGCCCAATGCATGGATCCATCGCTTCGAGTGACCAGCTCCTGGTCACCCATTTGCTCATCAAAGTGGTCACTCTTCCAGAACAATTCATGCACGCCATCAAGGTCGGGCGTCAGCTGAAGCGTCGACCCCTCAGGAACCCCATACGGATCATCGAGCGAAGAGCCCAGCCAATGCCCGCTGGGACGCGGCCACTGCCATGTTGACGGACAATCAGAATCGTCCAAATCCGCAGGCAACACCATCACATCATCTCGCTCTGAAGCAGGGCACTTGCAATTACAGTAGCATCGCAGAAAGAATTACACCGGCTTCGCCCTTTTAAAGCAGTCACTCGGATTTAGAGTTCGGCACTATTGGCCAATCATTCTCCATGTAAAATCCTGATTTGATGTATTTTGAGTCCGATCCAAACGGCAACATAGGACTGAAACGGTGGTTAAGGATGTGTTGAGCAGCGCTCTTCCTCAAACCTCTTGCAACACTTCATCCTTCGTCCCGGCCAAATTTCAAGGTACAGAGTGCGACAACCGAGCCACAGGTCTCGCTACCACAGAGTCGACGTGTCGACGCGCTGGTTCCGTCTATATCAGCTCGCAAAGGACGACAGAGCCGCCGGGAACACTCACTTTTACCACGGCCACACGTCGCCATCATACATTACCACAAATATCGGCATTGCACGCAGCTGGCTCAAGCAAGTTTCAAGTTTGGTTCGCTATGGTGCCTGACGTACAGGAACAGGTTGCTATGTGTACAACAAAAATGTCGCCGCGGCACCGCAAGTGTCTGAAGGAGAAGCTTCAAAAGGACACTTGCTTACTGAACCATTGGCTTAATGAGATGGTTTTACGATATGCGACTATCTGTCCAAGGCAATTGGACAAACAGGCCGAGTCGAGGCCACAGAGGCAGTGTAGTTTTCCTGCGCGAGGCCCCTCGATCGCGCTGCTCTTCCAGCTAAAATTGTTCGCAGCTTTGCCGTGACTTTCCGCCATGGAACGAGCCAGTCAAACAAATTTTCAGAAGCACAACTTTTCGTCCCTTCAACCGGAACCATGTCCCACGAGCTGTCGTACCGCCTTGCGAATCAAGTCGATCCCTTGTCCAAGTGCTCGAGGTGTACTCTGACACTGCGCGCAAGTCCTACCCCCTCATCCCAACACAAGCCTTGCTGCGATGACGCCGTCGAAAATTGAGCCAATGCCTTGCACAAGCACTTGGATAGTAAGCCTGTCCTCCCATCTCACCCCAACCACACCTTGCTGCCATGATGCCATTGTATGTTGACATCAACCCTTGCTCAAACCATCTTCATCACTCCAACGCAAATTTGTTTCAGACACTTACCCGAGACGCAGCGGCGGGGAATATGCTCGGTTTAAGCCTTCGGTACAAGTGGCAGGCCAGCACGTTCAACGGGAACGGTCGCCGGCGCGGGCACGGTCGATGTGCTTTGAACGCCTTCCGCCACACTGGTGTTGGAAGCGACCGAGGTATGCGCCGGATCATGTGTGATGGGAACGGGAACGGTCACGACGACACTCTCAACGTAAGGCCGGTCGCTGGCGCTGGCGCTGCTGTGAGGTCCGTCGGAGATATTCAGCTTCGTATGCACGATGTCATCGAAAGCCTGGACGAACGCGGCGATATCCGTCGCATCGAACACTTTCTTGCCGCCGTATATACTGTCGGTAGGGGTGGGTTCGGGGGCGGCGGTCATCTGGTGGTGGATGATTGACATGAGTGCCGAGATCACCTCGACTTCGGGCTGTTGGAAGGCTGTGGCCGAGGTGGCTGTTGAAACGTCTCTGCTGACGATGCTGGCGATGGCGGCGGCGACGCTGGTGGCGTTGATGGCGGCGGCGCTGGCTGGGACGGGAAAGCTGGGAACAGGAATACCGGGGGGTAAATGGAGGTAGGGTTTCATGCGGACGGGGGTGCTGGTGCTGGTAGGAGCAGTGCTGGTAGGAGCAGTGCTGGTAGGAGCGGTGCTGGTGCTGGCAGTGGTGCTGCTGACAATGGTGGTGCTGGCAATGGTCTTGGTCGAGGATTTGCCGATGAGGATAAAGGCGAAGGGGTCCACCAAGGGTTTTCCGGTGCTGGCCACGTTGGCGGCGTCAACAGAGGTACTGGTGGCGGCCACGGTGTTGCTCGTGGTGGCGAAAGCAGTGTTGGGGCCCTTGTTGATTGGAGGTCCATGAGGTTCGGTATTCACGGGCTTGCTGGTGGCGTCAACAGAGGTACTGGTGGCGGCTACGGTGTTGCTCGTGATGGCGAAAGCAGTGTTGGGGCCCTTGTTGATTGGAGGTCCATGAGGTTCAGTATTCACGGGCTTGCTGGCGGCGAGGCCGACCAGAGTGCTGGCGACGGCGGCGGTGTAGAGCTTCATATTGGATGAACGTGGTGGTGGTGAGTTTTATTGGATGAGTGTCTGTCGAAGTCTGTCAAGTGAGTGGCTGCAGAAAGGGAAGAGAAGGAAGAGGAGTAAGAAGACGGTAGGTGAGGGTCTTGGAGTATATCAGCTTCAGAGAGAGAAAACAACTGTCTTCGTTCAGATATCGATAATTGATTGTGTGCTGATATGCCCTGAGATCCACCGAAGACAAACTTCTCATCCAAGGATGGTATCTGACCTAATCGGGACAATTCGATCAATGAAGAACGCTGCCAGGGCAACATGAGGGAACCTCAACCGATCACAGTAGGTGGTAAGGTCGTCCATTTGTTGTGATGGCAAACCTTGGATTGAGCCTGAGTTCATCCTGGCTGGTCCATGGTTGACTTTGGGAACCTCAGTTCAGCTTGTCCGGCACGGATAGTCTTGGCGCTATTGTATCAGGATGCTAAGGCCTCATGCTCGAGGAACCACGTTTCAGGTATCACCAGCCTATTATTGTGCTGTGAGCTGCGTCAATGTCCGCTGGCAGTCGCGTGTGAAGTCATCAGGGTGAATTTGCAGCAGTGGCGAACGCTGGGTCGTTTTTAGACAGCGTTTCCAGGGAGTTCATTGCTCGTTTCGCAACATGAACCAGCGTAGCTTGTGGTTGCTCTAATGAGGAACTTGTCCACAGAAGCTGCGAGCAAAAAAAAGGACAGAGCCTAAGATAGCGATCTTGAACGCAAGCATCTCGATGGAGTGGTAGCTACAGGAGGGCTGTTGCGTACAAGAGCCGTCGGCGTGGAGAGTCGCAAAGATGGAGGAGGACGCTCGGACTACACGAGTGCTGACATAAGGCACGGCGAAACAGCTCCGAAGCTCCGACGAACCTCACTCCATCCCGGAGGGCGAGAAAAGCATCGCGAAATTCGACACCCTGTCAGCTCTACAAAGATCCGGCCACCACACAAAGCCGTGATACACTAGACAGATGATCGGCAAGGCGAAACAACCATCGGAGAAGCTCTCGAAGCTATTTTGAGACCCGTAGCTAGCTCGCAGTACATTGTGCTTGCTCCAATCCTCCTCGCGCCTGGTTTCAGTCAGTCGCTCCCAAAGCAACTTGCGGCAGATTGAGCAGCTTTGCCCGGGCACGTCTCCGAGAGCTTCAAAAATTTATCTCTGGCATCTTGAGCATGTGCAGTTTGCCATGTCCCAGGAACGGCTGCACCCCGACGCCTCTGCACGACCTAACCGCCGCGTTAGCAGCAGTATCGGTCGCAATAATGCCTCAAATCGACATGCGATGACAGCAAAGTTATAATGAAACAAAATTTGACATTGACAAAAACCGAAAAAGCCCCAATGTACAGCTCAAGCCTGTATGTGTGCTCCGTGCAAGCACATACAGAGCGCAGGACGGTGCGGTCGCAAAAAGCGCGCAACAGCAGAGTCACCCCATGGGATCGAGTGCGAACGGGGAAGCGAGTATGTCGAGCGCCAAGTAGTCTTAGACGCACCGCATTTGCATGGTAAGATGGCTCAGACTCCGGCCAATGCCAAGCTCACAAGGCGGGAGACATCAGGCTGTTGCAGCGGACACGGGAAGAGCAGGCAGAGCGAGAGAACGAGAGGGCGAAGAATGTCTGGGGGAGTCAAGTCGACTGCGTTCTGCGACTTTTGGGAGAAGGGAGAAGGGCGCCAATCCCGACGCTGAGCTGGCTGCTGAGCGCTGCCCGGCTAAGCCTATTCGGGCAATTAGGTGTATCCAACTCCACTCGCGCAACCTGCTGAGAGGCCATGCGTTCGCCCTTCGCATCACGCTCGAGGCCGTCCACCAGCATCGCAAGTGACCATCGTGAGAGACGGGAGCTACTGCAGGCACCCCTTGAGGCTCGCGCAGCGTCCGTAGATGCAATGCTCACGCGCAAGCTGAGCTCCGAGATTCAGAAACTCGAGCCAATCGCCGAGCGGGGGCGGCCATCAGACCAGGCGTATGGCATCGGGCCAGCGAGCAACGAGCCGTAGGGCGAAAGAAACAGGTGCGTAGCAGATGAGATACTGCAGTAGCCTTATAGATCATTGTCGAGCCATTTTCAGCAGGGTGAATGCGCAGGCGCAGCCGCCAATTCTCCTGTGATTTGCCCCGTTTTGGGTGTGAGCTATAAGAGCGCACACCCGCCGCCCTCCTCTTCCCTCGCCATCTGCCCCCGCAACCGTCCCTCGTGCATTAACCAACGCCAACCACCATAACCCACCCCGAGTCTCATACCAACTGAAAGCTCATCGCTCTCTTGTCCAACCCATACCAATATCTAACGATGCCTCCCAAGAAGACTGCCGGCGCTGCCGCGACTAAGAAGGCTGCCGCTGCTGGCCAGCCGTCCTACAAGGGTAAGTCTCTACTGCTCCAGCGCGCAACAACGCGTCGCATCAATCCGAGTCTGCATGTATCGTCTTCGCGAGCTCTTGCTGACCGGTTCTACAGACATGATCAGAGAGTCTATCATTGCTGTGAGTTTTGCTGTCCGACGCGATTTGTTGTGATGGTGCGGTCGCGCGGCTGGCATCCCTGCGCTTTGCGCCCGGGGCCTCATCATCACAACCAAAGCGCTATGCGCATCTCCAAGACCATCGACTGACGTGTTTTGTCCTTGTGCAGCTCAAAGAGCGAAATGGTAGCAGGTATGTTGTCGTCGACGCGTTGTTGACAGGGCTGTGTCCCGGTCGCAGCGTTGCCTTACTTTCAAACAGATGCTGACTCTCCTTGCAGCCGACAGGCACTGAAGAAGTACATTCTGGGCAACTTCAAGCCCACCTTGACCGGCTCTGGATTTGATGCTGCCTTCAACAAGGCCATCAAGACTGGTGTCGAGAAGGGAGATTTCACTCAGCCAAAGGGTAAGCACTAGAGCCTCCTCCTTGCTGTGTCTCTTATCATTGTGTCTACTTTACTTGTTACTACAACACATATCGTCGATGAGCTGGATCTCGATCCCTGTCATGTTCTACCGAGGTGTAATCAATACTGACATTCCAACCAGGCCCATCTGGACCTGTCAAATTGGCCAAGAAGGAACCTGCCGAGAAGAAGCCCGCCGCCAAGGCTGCCGCCCCCAAGTCAGAGACCAATGCCAAGAAGGCGGCCGGAGGCAAGAAGGGCGCCGCGAAGGCCGCCAGCTCTACCACCGCCAAGGCCAAGATGTCCGCTGGCGGCAAGAAGGGCGCTGCAAAGACCAACGCTAAGACTACAACCGCAAAGAAGGCCAACACCGCTACAAAGAGAAAGACGCCCGCTGCCGCCCCCGCCGTCGTCGAGCAGCCCACCGTCCTGAACAAGACCAAGTCCGGCAGAGTGAGCAAGGGTAAGGCCCCCACCCCCGGCAGCACAGCAGCAAAGCGATCGGCAGCCGGCAAGAAGGGTGCGGCCAAGAGCTCCGCCACCAAGAAGAAGGAAGAGACAAAGGCATGAGCGTGAAGCGATGGATTCGCAACGTCACGATGTTATGTTTTTCTCTCTTGTATGTTCGTTTTAGCGGGGGCAAAGTTCTTTCTGGGTCATGCTAGGTTTCGGCTTTGGTCACTTGAGGGTTGATGGACTCGTACATGGAATGCGTGCTTGCGGGGACGGGGATACGATAAGGCAGCCCTCTTCTTTTTAGATACCACACTTAGGGACATGAGCACATGGATGGATGGGAGGGTGAGTGGGCAGTGCTCACAGTGCTCTTGTGCTACCATGTTACCATACAGTATCTTGGGCTGGCGTTTTGAACGACGGATAATGACAACTGTTGAGATTTCACCGACGTGTGCATCGTGTATGTGACGGGCGTCGTCGACGAAACATGCAGAACATTACACTCGATAGATAGGTCAGTGCTACGTGGTGGTGAGGAGAAGCGCGTGTCGAAATGTCGTTTGTTTATTTGTGGCCCCAGGGGACGTCTTGGCGCATGACGAAAGGCGCGTTTCGAGCCACGTGAAGATCGACTTCCAGCTTCCTCTCCTTCTGCTACAGTACAAGAGTTCTTCCCCATGGTCCTGCCGGTGGGAGGGAGACAATATTGCAAAGTCACACGATGACCAGGACTGTGTTCCACGAGGACGAAGATGAGCGATATGCCTCTTCACGCAACACTACACTTCTCTCACAGATGGTGTCTTGATATCCCTGGGTTGAACCCTCCGATCTTGCCGTCAAGCAGATCAAACGAGAGGACATGTTCTTGCATACTACACATGCAGCGTTCTCTGCTCTGCCACGACATGGCCAGCAAATGCAGTGTCACGGTCTCAATACTTGCATTGTACAGAAGGCTGAGGCGACGCTTCACGAACTCATCCAAACAAGGATGCAAATGCCTGTAGCAGACACAATCTCCCTATTGAGTGCAGCCTCGCCAGTGAATCGAAGCCAGCTCGTATAGCGCAAATGAGCGGGCGGCAAACTATCTGTAGGCTGTGTAGCATCTTCGACTGGAAGCAGCAACGAGACGCCCGAGTGATGCTTGCCAGCCAACTTCGGCGCAACGTTCAGCCCGCCCGGGCAGCGATTCCAGCAAATGCTCTGCGCTCGTGCTCAGCGCAACCCCAGCAATTATTGCCCAAGCATCCCATCTTCCATCCGTCAGTGCTCCTCATCCTTGTCCAGCTCGAGCTCACCACGCATTCTCAAGTCTTCTCTACCCTCATTGCCATTGCTTTCGTCTGCCGACACCCCACACTCCGGCTCGTTCCTGCATCGCCAAACGTTCACCATATGACGGCCAGGGCAGCATAGTGGCTTGCTCCCTCTGCGGACGCCCGATCGCCCAGCGTAAAGCTTCTGCCAGACCAGGACGATCGAGACCGCCACAAGTGGTACCTGATCAGCCTCGAGGCCGTTGCTGCCAGGCTTCGTCGCAAACGACGGGCTTGTTGTCCCGACACCGACTCGGACGACCACATGGCCCCGGCGCTTTCTCCCATGACGACCGATTCCAATTCGACCTCCATGCAAAATATATCCGACGTAGCCTCGACCCCTAGGCAGTCGGAGCAGAGAGACCGCCCGGCTGCACACGGCAATGGCTCGAATTTGTCTGTCAATGGTACGCACAGCCCACAGACGTCAAAGAACGGCAAGAACGTTTTCACCGGGGGTCCATATCTCCTCGACGATAACAGTATGACCTCTCTATCCAACGGAGAAGAAACTGGGAAGACTGGGGGCTTGGACGGCACGTTATGGTCGAAGCTGTCCGGAGTCACAGATGAAGGTCGGTTTCAGATTCCTGGGCCATACGAGCCAGGTGCGCCCTCGGCATTGCAAGAGCTGGATTTTGGTAGGGACAATGCAGTGGACTCTATACAGGGCAGCTCACGCTCCAAAGGACTTCAGATAAGACCCGGAACTGCACCGCGAGATCAAGTCTACAATCCTGATGGCTTTGGGGATGACCTGGACGATCCACAAGTCTCTGCTTTCACTAGCAATGGACTCTCATCATCCCCAGTCGAGTCGAAAAACCACAACCTTGCTCAAGAGACGCGATCGTCGCAAGCTCCCCCTCCGCCCAGTCATGCACCTCCACCTCCACCCCCAGGTGGTAGTTATCCTCCTGCCGCCAAGAGAGGTGCTCCGCCAATCACAATCACTGGTCAAACAAGGCAACGGAGGGCACAGTCTGAGAGTAGTCCTCCCCCTTCGCCCCTTCCAGTCGCGTCAAATCGGTTGTCTCCACCTCGACATCAGACTCACCGTAAGTCATCGCCTCCAGCACCACGGCCAGACCAGCTCCCCTTGAGTCCTCCCATGCCCCGACTCCAACAACGACATACGCTACAAGTCCCACAAGCAGGAATAGCATCACTCCAGCATCGCGACCCGAACTTGAGCAGCGGAGATGAGGGTTTTGGTAAGAGCTCACCTACCGCTAGCAAGGGTAGAACCTCCATCAACCTCATACGACGGCATAGTCGCCACGTACAGTCGGATCTGCAGGTAAATGAAGTTCTTCAGGACGAGGATGCCGCTCGTAGAGCCGAACATTACAAGCAGAAGCTCGCAGCTAGGAAAAAGCGAAGGGAAGAGGAAGAGGACGATCGTGTTCTCGTGGGAACAAGGGTCGATCAACACCATCAGAATTGGGTTACCGCTTACAACATGCTTACTGGCATTCGATTCACCGTTTCTAGAACGAATGCGAAGATACGAGATCACGAGTTGAACGACACGGACTTTACCGGAAAGCATAAGTATGCCTTTGATGTTGCTGGCACTGAGCTCACGCCTTCGGCCAAATACGACTTCAAATTCAAAGACTACGCGCCTCAAGTCTTCAAAGAGTTGAGGAGCATGTTTGGAATCGACCCGGCAGATTATCTGGTTTCTCTGACGAGTAAGATTCTTCTGAGCGAGCTGGCATCCCCGGGCAAGTCGAAATCGTTCTTCTACTTCTCTCGCGACTACAAGTATATCATCAAGACCGTCCACCACGCAGAGCACAAGCTGCTCCGCAAAATCCTTCCCCGATATTTTGAGCATGTCAAAAACAACCCGAACACGCTGCTCTCCCAGTTCTACGGCCTTCATCGCATCAAGAGCACCTGGGGTGCGCACAAGACACATTTTGTGGTCATGAACAACCTGTTCCCACCTCATCGTGATATCCACCAGACGTACGATTTGAAAGGCTCGACCGTCGGACGCGAGCTTAAGGAGGATGACCTGGACAAGAACCCGCGAGGCACGCTCAAGGATCTTAATTGGCTCAAGCGAAAGCAGCATCTCGCATTTGGACCGTTGATAAAGTCGCAGTTCATACAGCAGATGGAACGTGACGTGGATCTACTGAAAGAGCTTGGCATCATGGACTACAGTCTGCTGGTTGGCATCCACGATCTCACAAAGGGCAACATGGAAGGTCTGCGCGACAAGACACTCAAAGTCTACCAGCCGGGTGGCGAGAGGAATGAGCAGAACCAGAATAGGGATAGCGCGGCCACCGGTCTCGCGAGAACACCCTCGACGGCCGAGAAGAACAAGGCCGCACGAGAATTGCGAGCAAACTTGAGAAGGGAACGACCCGTTCCGATGAACCAAGCTGGCATCGACATGCCCGATGCCAGTGCTGCGGATCGTACTAGCAGGATGTTCACCAAAGACGACGGCGGAATCCAAGCGGAACACGAGAATGGCTTGCCAGGCACGGAGATATATTATTTGGGTATCATCGACTGCCTGACTAAGGTAAGGACTCGTCCTACATGGCACGGAACAGTGTACTGACAGTCTATAGTATGGGTTTGTGAAGCGTCTCGAGCATTTTGTTAAGGGCTTGTCGAACGATAAGAACGCCATTTCAGCAGTTCAACCCCGCGCCTACGGCAACCGCTTCGTCCAATTCATGAAAGGCATCTCCAAAACAGACGAAGAAGCCGCACGCGAAGAGCAGGAAGAGCGGCTCGCCGAGAAGCCACGCCACAGCTCCTCGTTCCCGTTGTCGGGCAGCCAACACGACGGTCCCGCCGTCGACGTTCCCCCCGAAATGACGCCTTCGCAACAACAAGCCGAGCGCAAGGCTCACACCTCCCACGAGAATACCGCCGCGGAAGAACACCAGCGGACGCTCGGTACGATCCACAGCCCCGCCGGCCGCGACCAGGTTACGCTGCCGATACTAGAGGAAGCGGCCGAAGGCAGCACGGCGGGGAACAGCGCAAGTAGCAGGAGTCGGGAACACGTTGCCGGTCAGCGGAGCAGCAGCAAGACGCGTTCTGTTGGTGGGCGGGAACACAGTGTGGGGGAGAACTCGATGAGGCGACAGCAGTCGTCGGGTACGGCGTATTCGATTCCGCCACCGACGAGGGAGGCGCCGCAGGCCCCGGTTTATGGTGGACGACCGCCGCCGACGCCGCCTAAGGAGATGAGCCCGCAGATCGGAGATTTGGGGGATTTGGGGGAGACATTCAGTGTTGATCCTCCGAGGTGATCCACGATGAACAAGAGATGAAAATCACCACGACACCAGACCATAGTAGAAAGCCTTTGGCAAAATGGACGTAAATCTTCTCAGGATGGGTCTAGCGGACTCGGCCTGTCCAGTTGCAACGTCTTGTGTGCAGCGTCCCTGCGACGGGTCATGGGCGGAGTTTGTTTTATTCCTTTTGCTGGTTGTGTGGGCGTTCGATTTGCATTTGTTACAGCGAGGCAGAATTCTTATTTTTCTCCTGCTCCTTGGGCGTATTGATACAATGAGACGTTGCGGGAGAATTAAAGTGCGTCGGTGAGGAAGAGAAAGAGTACGAGAAGCAAGCGCGCGACCGAGATACCCTGCATCAGTCATGTATAGAGGCGCTCCTTTTTTCCGTAATTGGTTCTTGGTCAGGATAAATGATCATGAAGTGATTCTTATACTGTCTGTGACTTGCCAAAGCGTGATTTTGTTAGCGATGTACGTTTCTTATGTGCATCTGACTTCTGACAACGAAAGGGCAATCTTATCACTCAAAACCACGATGGAGTATCAGCACGAAGTATCGTAGAGCGAATGATGTCAATACCGCTGTTGTAAATTTAACTGCTTGCAGCGATCGCTAAGCATATCCTTGTTCATCACCATCCATCCCGCATGTCCACCACCAAAACCTCACAAATCCCTCCTCGCAAAAGTCATGCTCCGTCCCTGATGCCCTCCCTGCCTCGGCCTCGGCAGACCCTTTGCCGTATCCAACGCCTTCGCGTACGGATCATATTCACTCTTCCCCTTCTTCCCACCCTTGCCACCCCTGCCAGCGTTCTTCCCACCTCTCGCTCCTCCACCTCCAGCACTTCCTTCAGTAGCTTGCAACACGCTCGGCGCAGCAGCGTAATCGAACGCTTCAACATCCCCTGCACCGCCTTCCTCACCACCATCGTCATCATCGTAATTCAATCCTCCGTCACCATTTACCACTGTACCGTCCGCACCAGAACCGAAGCCGGCTTTCTTGAGGTTCTTGGCGTGCTTTTTACAGCTTCTGAACAAGCGTTTGAGGGATTTGTTCTCTTCGAGACGAGATTGACGCGTCTTTGCGTCGAGATTTACGAGATCCCGGTACATATCCATATCCTGTGCTGACGGCGGGCCGTCGTGGTCGGGTTTGGGCTTTTTTGTCTGTCGGGAGCCGGGATCGTGGGAAGTCATGGAAAGGTAGTCTTGTTCTGCGATGGGCGGGGAGCCGTCTGCGGCTTCGGGGTCTTCGAGAGCGGGAGTTGCGGGAGTAGTGTCGAGGGTTGAAGAGGCTTTGCGTTTTAGAGATGAGGTACGGAGGGCTTTGATGGAGAAAGTGCTCGGTTCAGCGGGTTCCGGGACGGGCGAGGGAGCTGGTTTGGGTGACTCAATCTCCGGGACAGCAGGTGGAGGGACGGCTATAGATGTCGAGGCGATGGGGACGGGAAGACTTAGTCTCAACCCCGATGTGTCTGATGTGCTTTGTCCTGGCTTAGCTAGTACGTGGCCGTAAACGAGCATCGCGCCCCAAAAGCCAGATACATCAGCAACTGGTGCAGCTTCTTTCGTACGCGCGAGCGCCTCTGCCATGCTGGTGGCTGCGATGGTTGCAGTCGCCGCTGATTGCGCATCTGCTTTCTTGAACGAATTGAATTTCTTCTTCAATCGTTGGTTCTCCGGGCGTTCCAGTATCTCTGCCAACTCGGGGCCGTTCTCGCCGGCTTTCTTCGCTTTCTTGATCACGTTCAGCAGCGCACTGAGCTTCGGCTGCACAAATTGAGACACCGGGTTGATGCAAGTCATGAGCGCAGGCATCTCCTCCGGAAGGGTTCGAGAGATGGCGAACAGCGTATCGTTGCGCATGACCGCAAAGAGACCCTCGTCGTTTTGGCGCGCGACCTTGTCGCGGAACTGGTGCACTGCTTTGAAGACTGCGAATTGTTCCTTGCGAAGGTTTGCGGGCGTTCGCAGGATGAGGCCCAGCCAGCCGCTTGAGCCGCTGCCTTGCTCCATGTCGTAGAAAGCTTTTTCGTAGCGCTGTAGCGCTTCTTTCTTGGATTCTTCGAGAACGTAGTCGATCTTATTTCCGTCGGCGCTGGGCGATGATGCATCGATGAGTTCATTTCGCATGTTGTCATACACGTTCAAGAGGAAGTGGGTGTCAGACCGCGCATAGTGCATCATCTCTTTCGACAGGGGTCGAGTACGCCAATCAGCCATCTGATACTTCTTCTGAGCATCGAAGTTTGCAAACCGTTTCAGTAGATAGGCAAGAGACTTCTTCTGGTAGCCGAGAGCAACCGCAGCATGATATGTGTCAAAAAGCCCAACAACATACAAACCCAGGTCACGCTGCAACCAGATCATGTCACTGGTCGAGCCGTGGAAGACTTTGAGAATGGACGGGTCAGCAAAAGCCTCGTTCAAGACTTGCAAGTCTCGTCGCCATGGCTTGAGCGTATCCACGACCCAGTCCTTCTCGCGGGTGCTGATTTGCATAAGACAGACAAGCCCGACATATGAATGCTGGTCATGGTGCTCCAGATCGATAGCAATCTCCTTGGCTTGCTTCAGATCCTCGAGCATTTCAGCCACCTGTTCGGGTCTGTCTACCCACGTCAGTGTTCTGCCTTCGGCATCATCAACAGACGGTATAGGATCAGACTTGATATAAGTCGAAGGAGGGTAGCCAGACTGCTCAATCTCCGTCTCGTAAGGATGCACGTATTCTTCGAGCCCGGACTCGCCAGCAACAGGACGCAAGCTTTCCTCAAGCGGAACAATAGCATGAGGCTTAGAGGTGAGCAGCGGCCGAAACGCAGTCGTCTCATCATTCCTCGGCACATCCCTAAACGCAAGCTGCGGCTTCGACAACGGGTGTATCCTCTTCCTCTTCCCCTCTCGAGGCCCCGACGCCGCACCATCAGCCCTCGCCTCCTCTTTGCCCGCGCTCAAGCGCTTAATCACGCCCGAAAACTCGTCAAGGGACCGGTCCGCCCGCTCCAGCAAGCTGTCAATGACATCGACGACACCGCGCCAGTTCTCATCAATGTACCCCGGCTTCTTGATCTCGGGCACGGGACCCGCGAGACCGGCACCGGCGCCATTGATCAGCTGCTGCGCGAGATCCAGGAGATGTCGGTTCTGGCGGTCGAGCTTGCGCTTCGCTTTGGGGTCCGATGAGCCTAGGAAGTTGATGTCTTCGGCGGCGAGCTGCCCTGCTGTTCGGGTCGTTGCGACCAGCTGGGCGGACACGGCATCCTGTATCGGCTGAAAGCCGTTCTCGAAGCCGGCCATTGTATGATGCTCAGCTCATTGGGGAAATTTCGTCTGAGGGAGCGGAGTCAAAGAAACGCGGAATTCTGAAATCGCAAAAAGTTCATAGCCGAAAAGAGCGGATCTGCAGAGAGTTGCGGAATCTACTCCGGATGCTCACTTCGAAGGCAACGAGCATGTCAACTTCCTCGTCTTGGACTTATTACGTGTTTCAGGCTTGCGTAGAAGAGAAAGTGCGAATCGTTCACAATTTTCAGGCATCTGTGCTAGTTTGGTGGAAATTCATTACATTTTCGAAGCATCAAAACAAAACACCTTCTACTTATCTCGACAGTCCTATATTTTTTGTGTCAAATAATTCCAACCTATAACAGTCCTCCACAACTCGAATATGTCCAGCTCGGTCGCGCCAGAATGCAACGAACAAAAAGAGTACGCGTCCCAGACAAGCCTCAAAAGCTCGGAGACTCCGGAAAAAGGAACCGAGAAACACGAACTGACACGCTTTCAGACGTTATGACACCTGTTTCCTGAAGTGGTATTCCGAGAAGTTCCTCCGCGGCAACGCCAAGGACGACGACTGTGCCGACCTCTTCAAGAACTACCAGGGGTGTCTAAAGGTGAGCAGATTCATCTCCATCAGTCATACGCTACATCTACATGGTAGTTACGGCGACGCTGATAAGTCATTCTTTGCCCAGAAAGCGCTCAAGGAACGGGGGATCGATGCCATGTTGGAGGAGGCGCAGAAGGACAATAGAGAGAATGATGCTGCGCATTTGAGGCGGAGCTGAGGTGGGATTGACGGGCTCAGCGCAACGAGGGCGAGGCATCTCCGAATGTTTTCTACTCTGTGAGACCCAGAGCCTCAAGAATTTCCTGTGCTGGCCCGATCGAGTCGAGGGCGATGTGCTTCTCTCCTCGACGTGTACTATACGCGAATGCACAATTTCGCATACGCGTTCAAGCGCTGATACTTCACCTATCACGATCACACTGCCAAGGAAGCGAATGAATTGCTTTGAGAACGATATACATTGGTTCCACCGCTCTTATCACGGCTCGCATCCCAGCTGAAGGAACACTGCGGATGGCAAATGAACTGCTCTGAGGACGATATACATTGTATCCGCAACTCCCATCACAACTCTCATCCCAGCCGAGGGAACACAAACTAAGTATACCAAGTCGGCGTCGGAATCTCATCCTTCAGCAAAAACCGCCCCAACTCCGTGCGTTTCAACGCAACCGGATCATGCAAGCTGTGCGTCCTGACATCCCTCCAGAACCGATCCAGCAGCACCTTCCGACTCGTCGCCCTCGAGCCCGTAACCTCAAACACCCCGGCCGTGACATCGAGACCCACGTCAGTGGCCTTGATCTTGGCGCTGCAAACCCATTCCGCGACCTCGCCGCGCAGGCGCTCGCTGACGTCGCGCTTCTCGCCGTGCGCCGCGTACAGATCAGCGACCTGCTTGCCCGCGACATCGGCCAGGGCGGTCACGGCGCGGAGGTCGGCGAACCAGCCGCCGTAGCGTTCTAGGATGTAGAATTCGCTGGTGGCGGTTGACGCGGGCTCGGGCGTGTAGGGCCAGGGGCGGGTGGATTTGCGGGTGTAGCCGGCGGCGGTTTCGAGGGCGCCCCAGGCGACGCCGATGTAGAAGCTGGAGAAGACGAGCTGAATTCTGAGTGGATGTTAGCGGTATGTGTAGCAGATGGGAGAGGAGAACATACGTCGGGAGTAGGAGGGTGGCAAAGGGGATCTTGAGCACGCTGTCCAGAGGCTTCTTCGCGGTGGCGTCCCAGCCGAAAGCGTCGGTCCAGGGTGCGCGAACGTTTTCGATTTTGACGCTGCCAGACTCGGTCAGACGCATGCCGATGTTGTCCCAGTTGTGCTGGTCAATGTCAGTGACGCCCTGTCTTCATCGGAAATAGTCGACTTACGGCAAATTGTATCCCGGGCTGCTGAGTTTTGACAATCGTGAAGATGTGGTCTTCAGTTCCCTGGTAAACACCCTCGAGAATGGTCAGGTCAGAGATGACCCCTCCGGTGTTGAAGTTTTTGAAGCCGTTGAAGACAATCTCCTCGCCTTCCGAGGTGATTGTCAGGTCGGAATCTCTTGGGTTGACGGCACCTGATCCAGCGTTAGAGCTGGAGAAAATGTTGCACTGGTTTAAACGTACCTCCGACAAAATAGTTGTTTTCGATGATGAGCTTCTGCACGCGTTCCTTCTGCTCGTCGGTACCAACAACGCTGGCGGTCGTGCTCCAAAGCAAGTGGTACGCGAGAAGCATCCCCAAAGAGCCATCACCCTTCGCGACTTCCCTGATCACCTTGTAGGCGACATCCCAGCCTTCGCCACCGCCACCGTACTTCTTGAAGCCAAGCACTTTCGTAAGACCTGCGGACTTGAGAAGTTCGACCTCTTTGAAAGGGGCGACGCCGGCAAGATCACGTTGAGCGCCATCGGATGCGAAGATGGCGGCAACCTCTGCAGCTCTCTGCAACCAAGCCTGTTCACCTTGGGGCTGACCAGCTGCTAGGAACTTCTGGTGATCGTCTTCGTAATTTGGCGTGTACGCCGCGCCGTTGGTGCCGAGGGATCCCATTTTGATGGATGGTTGATATTTGTGAGGACTCAGTTGTCGCTTGCAGACTCATCTGAGGGCATGCAGTGACTGTTTGTTGACTTTGAATACCCCTCCCCTACATGCCTCAAGGCGTTGTCGGACTCGGCATGATGGTGCCATGCCCCTCCATCCTTCGTTGATCGGGCTGTCACGACATATCTCAAAGTTGATCACGACATATGAAGATTCAAGGGTTTTCACCTAGGTTGTACTCGTTAGGCCAATCGCGGCAGGGAGAGAGCACATTTTTCGAGGTGGGGAGGCGTTCAAGAAGGTGGCTGTCGACCGATCCATGAACGGAGCTCGAAAGGGTCCGCTTGCCAGATACCAGCATCTGGGAAGGTCCTGCACAGCAGAGCACGCTGCTAGGATTCGGCAAAGGCTGTAGCTGGAGACTGACCATTCGATCAGCGGGCGCTGCGTCCGTTTTGAGATTCGGCGATCACAAAGGCCGGTTCAAGCAAAATTCTCATGACTGAAAACTCTCATGACTCAACTTGGAAAGTTGATGGCGGGGCCGGCATGGTGCAATGACCTCGAATGAGGCCTGATCAACCAGACTAGCACGGTTTGATGGACGACACACTGAAGCTAAGCCTCGTGCCACCTTGATCAGATCCCCGTAGCCGGGTGTGGCCTCAACGATCATCAAAGACTCTGCTGTGGCCAAGAGCACATGCAGAGAGGGTTGGTGTTACCGGCGATGGCATACAGAAGTTCGATCGAGGGAATCGTTGCTTTCTGCTTGCGAAACTCTGAATTTTACATCCTCTCATCCTCTCATCCTCTCAGAGGTGGTGTCATCCTGGATCCAGGCCGGCAACCTCATCATGGCTGGAACCCGTGGATAACAAGAGATCTGCGCGGCAATACAAAGTGAGGCTCGCATCGACCAAAGTACAGTTGTGGGGACATGCAGTATTGCATCACAAGGATGTCCCGAAGCGTATCTTGGGAGTGTACAGTTCCAGGATGCTTTGTGATTAGGAAGAGAGTTTGTCGCGTCGACGCGCAGACGAGCTCACGCTCACAAATGGCGCCATTGCCACGCTAAGCCGCATCGGGACATAATCGACTTCACCTCATTCCATTCGAGTCGGTCAGCAACGCACCTCGCGCATGCCCAGCTAACGTTGGCTTCGTTAGCCACTAAATCGAACTGTGCTTCCCTGTCGCAATCCTCCCTGAACATGCCTGTTCCTGGCCCTGTTACAGCCGGGCCATGTCCCATCTAGTGCCCGCGAGCAGCATTGTGCTCAGGAGCCGGTCTCTCCTCGTTGAGCCCTGCTGTTCGTCGCTTGAACAGGTGCGAAGTGTCTCCCATCGGCCAGCTCCAGAACGTCGCTTCTTGGCACATCAGATGGCCCAGGGTGTAGTATCCCAGCATGCCTGATACAAACGCAAACGCGCCTCCAGCCTTCTTCAACGCCTCGCTCGTCGCTGTCTTGTCGTCTGCAGCTGCGAAGTATGACGCCGCAACCAGACCGAATGCCAGCTCGACCGTTGCGAAGATGCCGATGTAGACCAGGTTGATCGGTAGCGACCCGATCAAGAAGAAAGTATTGAAGACCGTCCACAACAGCACGAAGAAGCCCAGCGCGTTGTTGTACTGCACCATGTCACCTTTGTACGCGTCCGTGATGCCGAACAGGGGCGTAACGATCGCGCCGAAGCCTGCATAGAAAAGACCAAAGGCGCTGAGGACAGTGTACCCGAACGAATTGCCGTGGACGAGTTCCCATTGTGCGGAAATCAGCATACCGGTGCCAGCGACGAAGAAGAAGTTGCCGATGAAGACGTTGGTCGTAGTGACGCCTCGCCACTCCATCAAGCTGCAGCCCAAGGTGGTGAGCGTCGTCGCAAATGCGCCGATGGCCAATGCCGTCTGTGATTATTAGCCATGAACGTCTGCGAACCTGCCCACAATGTGCAACATACTGGACTGCCCAAACCGGATCTGACGCTCGTGACCACAATTGGCGGTGGTTGCGATCCATTTCGGAAGCTGATGGTGCCCTGTGTAAGGGTGCGCTCGGCTTCGACGGGGTCGAAGTTGGTGCTTTGGCCGCTGCTGCTGCCGCTGTGCTTCTCATCAGCCATATTGCGTATGTTCAGATAGAGCAGTGTCGCCTGAGAAAGTGGTCGAGAGAGCTAGTTAGCAAAGGTATGAAAGACGAGGCGGTATTTGGCTCGAAGGTGCAGCTTGCTTGTATATCTCGGAGGTACCGGGGACGCTTTCTTGGGCGAATCATCTTGGTTGCTTGCACATTGGCTGAAGCTACGAGGTACGACATGAGCCAATGCCGCGGACATCGAACGCATCAATTGCCGATCAGACAGCAGATACCGCATACGGTCTGTTGTGTCCGTTTGACTTTATATCTTATGAGGTGCTTAAGCCTTGGGATCGGCCCAACGAAAGCTCCACCGCGACAACGGTAGAGTATACAGTATGAGGCCCAAAGCTTATTAATGTGCTAAAAGACGTGGCCCGTGCCAGCACCGTGACTGGCTGGATAAGGTTCTAAAGATGTCCCGCGCTGTCGACCATTGTGTGATCGGCCTGCAGCCTGACGTTATAAATCAGTGCAGGGATTATGCATCCGGGCTTCGGCGATTGGGAAATAATGCGTGCGCCGATTTGTGAGATGATCACTGATCCCGAGGGAACGTCACAAAGCCACCAAACAAAACACCTGCATCGTACGTCAGTCCCTTTCAAGCGACTTCAAGTCACGACTTTGGTATGTCGAATATGAGATTATCACAAATCTTCAGGTTTCGCAGGTCTACCCTTTCGTCCAAAGACATGTCTGCCACACAGGTTGTCGAGAGTAAGACCCAGACTACACCCACCCGCACACAAATAATTTCAGAAAAGCCCACTCAGATCTGGCACTTTGATAGCGCCGTCATGTCGCAAGCACCGCCCGAAACACAGAACGTATTATTGCTCCACGGTGCAAAGCAAGACTATGCGCATACAGAACAAGCACCCGTCCCGGAGATTCAGTCTGAGAACGAGATTTTGCTGCAGACTACTGTCATCGGCCTGAACCCCATAGATTGGAAAGGACCGTAAGAACGTTCCCTTCCATCATCGAAGCATTGGACTGACTGTCGACAGTGCTTTCGGATTTGGCCTGCCCGAGCTTCCGTGCATCTCTGGTCGGGAGTTGGTTGGCAAAGTCGTGAAAACAGGGAAGAACGAGAGCCGATTAAAGAACGGGGATGTAGTGAGTCCTTCAAACAGAGTTACTTTGCAGAACTGTTGTTAACGGAGCTCACAGGTTCTCGCAGTTTCCACGGATTATAGGGACAACAGGAAAGGAGCCTTCCAGGAATATGCCATTGCTTGGGGCTTCAATGCCGCACGGATACCCCAGCACTTCGACCTAAATTCTGTTGCACCTATAGGAGTCGGTTTTGTCACAGCAGCGATATCACTAGGCATCTGCCTGGGTCTTGATTTCTCAAAGCATCAGTCACCCAGTGGTCCGGATCTCTTGAGTATTGCCAGAGCAGTGCCCGAGAAAGACCTTCCCGAGGACACGCGAGATGAGACTTTTAGACACATTGAGCAGGCAGAGCGACCGAAGAAGGGCGACTGGCTAGCGATCTGGGGCGCGTCATCGACCACCGGCTTTATCGCAATGCAGTTGGCTAAGCGAGCGGGTTTGCGTGTTGCCTGCATCGTGGATGCGGTCAAGCACGGCGAGCAGCTTGTCGAGGCCGGAGCAGATGTGCTCATTCACAGAAGAGATACCGAGGAGGCTGTTTCAATTCTGCGCGCAGTGACTGGCGGTAACCTTCGATTTGGACTGGATGCCGTGGGCAAGGATACTGCGGCCCTTTTGCAGACGGCCATGCGAGGTGGAGAGCAGACCGATGGCTTGAGGTCACATTTGTGTGGTCTTACAGGGGTTCCGAAGGAAGGACGAGAAGGCGTGCAGCTTCATAAGGTCCCGATAAAGTTGTTCCACGAGATCCCAGAGGTAGGGAAAGCAGTCGTTTCATGGCTCGAGGCGTTGTTGCAAGCCAGGGAACTCGAGCCTCCAAAGACACTGATCAGGGAGGGTGGTTTGAAAGGCGTCAACGACGCTTTACAGCATTTGCGTAGCGGCGACTTCAAGGCACAGAGGATAGTGGTGCCAGTTTAGATAGCAAAAGCTCCAGACTCAATGCGCGGCCGTCAGGTCGCGTTCCACAGTATCTCGTGATGTAAATGAAAACCACTCACAGTGGGCTTTGGCACATGCATTAGCAGCCACGCGCGTTGAATCGAATCGTGCTCCGCACTGAGATCGAGAGCAGGGGTAGAGCCGTAGCAATCTTTGGTGTGGTACCGGGGTCATAGGGCCTGGAAGCGGCTCAGAGTTTCGTCCCCACCATCACCCCGTCTATGATGTGATGTCAACAATTACTTGCGCTGCTGCGCGGCAACGGCGATCGTAAGAACCAGGGGGACCTGCAAGCACGCAATGCCATGCAAACTCGTACCATGAGCCTCACACGGCATGTGCAGAACTGGCAGAGGCGGGGTAGGTGTAGTGGAAGGGGTAGATCTATGTAAACAAAAGTGCTCGCACTCACTACTGAGCTCAGTCGCAAGAAACCCCCGGACTGCCATTGTACAATTAAAAAAATTCTGACAAGATGACAACAAGCGGAAACAATGCCTTGGGCGCCGTGCCTGACGACATCAACAACCAGCCGGATCGTGTCAAGTTCGCATACTGGGTTCCTAATGTTTCTGGTGGCCTTGTGATTTCCAAAATCCCGCAGAACACCAAGTGGGATTTCGAGTCGAACGTCCAGTATGCGCAGACAGCTGAAAACGTTGGCTTCGAGTTTGCGCTATCACAGATTCGTTTCATGGCCGGCTATGGAGCTGTAAGCATTGTCAATTGGACTTGAAAGAAGGGAGCGCTGACAAGAACCCAGGAAAACCAGCATGAGCCCGTGTCATTGAGTCAGGCTATCTTGCACCATACAAAGAAGATCAACTTGATCGCGGCTCTTCTGCCTGGGCCGTGGAACCCGGCCGTGGCGGCAAAGATGATTGCCAGTATTGACAATTATACGAACGGGTAAGTTGAAGACGCGCCGAAGCAGTTGTCCGCCCAAGCTGATCGGATTAGTCGTATATCGGTCAACGTTGTGTCCGGTTGGTTCAAGGCAGAGTTCACAGCAATCGGCCAGTGGTGGTTGGATCACCAGGAGCGATACCGCAGGTCCCGCGAATTCATCCAGTGTCTCAAGGGCATCTGGACAGAAGAGAAGTTCACCTTCAAGGGCGACTTCTACCAGTTCCACGACTACCCTCTAAAACCCAAGCCTCTCAGCTGGGAGGGTCGCAAGCATCCCATCATCTTTCAGGGTGGAAACTCTGGGGACGCCAGAGACAATGCCGCCATCGCTTCAGACTACTATTTCATGAACGGAAACAGTAAGTGAGCAACCCAAGGAACCGAGACGATGCTGACGTGCGCAGCTTTGGACGGTTTCCTGGAGCAGATTTCAGACGTACGTGAGCGAGCAAAGGCACAAGGTCGCGAAGGCGAGGTCAAATTTGCCATCAATGCTTTCGTCATTGTCCGAGAAACTGAGGAGGAGGCCATTCGTGTTCTGCAAGAGATCCAAGGAAAGGCCGACAAGGAGGCTGTGGAGGGCTTTGCCGACCAGGTCAAGAACGCTGGTGCAAGCACCGCCAACAAGACTGGCATGTGGGCGAACTCCAAGGTAAGAAGCCCTGATTGATGACCGTAGTGAGGTGCTAACCACCGTAGTTCGAGGACCTCGTCCAGTACAACGACGGATTCAAGTCCAAACTCATCGGTACCGCGGAGCAGATCAGCGAGAGAATTCTGCTGCTGAAGGCCATTGGAGCAGACATCGTGCTGACCGCTTTCTTGAACTATGACACAGAGATTGAGCAGTTCGGACGAGAAGTTTTGACGCTTGTCCGCCAGAAGGAGGCACAGGGTCGTGGCAAGGACCAGGAGTACGAGATTGGACTCACCGGCGACGTCTACCGGAAGCCTGAGGACAGGAAGAACGCATAAAGCAGCACCGGGGGAGTCGAGAGGGCATCATTTGTGGAAGCCCAGATAATACCCCGATAATAGTGATCCATATCAGTGGCAAAGCTCCCTGGCCAGAAAAAGCGCGCAGACGCGGCGAGAACGCGCCGATGTGCTTATGTAATGTGTTCCCATCGCGTGAAATGCCTGCTTCCACGCTCACAGCTTTGGTTGCTACGACCGCCTCACGTGGGAATTTCGCCAGGCTGGTCCTTATTCTTCGCTTGTGGACATGCCGTCTTTATAGCTCCATTTGACTCTGCATGCGACGACAGCGTCCTGCCTGTCAATTTGAAGTGTGGTGTTCGTTAAGGCAATTGCGGCACTCGAAACGGTCAAGTATCGCTTTGGCGACATCAATCAATTCGCGATGTACTGAGGATACATTTGAAGATGCTCGTACACCACTGTTCAAATCTTCATTCCGCGACAATTGCAAAATGCATCGTGGGCAGCTCGAAGATTCGCGTGCTATCGTCGCAACACACCGACGGTCACTGGTGTACGCTAACGTTTTCGAGTTAGGGCCGAGACGTTGCCCTCGTGGAAGGTCGAGGCTCGAACAACGACAAACCGTCCCGAAGGACTTGACCACGGTTCGTGGAGGGGCCGGATTAAAGATAAATCTCATATAATGGCCACCGTCGGCAGTTGCTGGCACATTTACAGCGCCAATAAATGCCGACAATACACCTCACCTTCTCGTTTCGACGACCTAGATGGGCGTCACCCACGGCCGAAGCAGTGGTAATCATCGGCCTCGTTTTTCGTTCTGTGCCGACACTACGCCGGCCGGCACGGTCGCATCTCCAGATTGAGTATATGTAGATGTTTGTTTTTTGTGTCTTCATGTTGAGTAGATCGCCTTATTCATATTGTCCGTCTGTCCGTCGCCACTCTTCTTGTTCGTTGTCTGTCTTCACGTTGAGTGACTTGCCTCCTTTTCTTACCTTGGATTTTGCTTTCATTGTAGACGGCCACTCAGACATACGCACATTCCCTGTCATCAGCTCCTACACGACAACATGGCGGTCGATACTGGATATATCCAACTCACCAGCGACCTCGAGCAACTAGCCCTCAACATCCCAGCCCCACTCCACACCAACACCGATCTCAAACCCAGACTAGTAGCAGCCATGCACGAGATCACCTCCCAACTGACAGATCCCCAATCCCCCCCACCCCTGACCGCATCCGACATCAACGGGCTCAACGCCGCCCTCTTCAATCTCTTCGATAGCTACGACAACAAAGACTGGGACCGCCTGGCCAAGAACATCACACCTACTCTAAACATTGACCACCGAGGCATCGGGATGCCCCACTGGCCCGAGATGTCCGCCGCCGACTACCTCGCCATGGTCAGCTCGCCAGAATTCATAGGCGACCCGGCAGTCGCCTGCCAGCATCTCACGGGCGCGACGTTTTATACTCGGACGTCGGAGGATGAAGTCGAGGGGCGGCATCAGATTCGCTCTGCGGTGCAGGTGTATACGGATGAGACGCAGAAAGCGGTGAAGCTAAAGGGGCGTGCCCATGCGAGTAACGTGCACTGGTATAAGCGCATAGACGGTGTTTGGAAGTTTGCGGGCATTCGTCCGAAGGTCCTGTTCGCGGAGGAGGACTATGATAGAGTCTGGAGGATGGGTGGGAAGAGGGATGACGATGGCAAGGGAACGCCGGCAAGCTGAAGGAAGCTTCTGATGCATCGGCGGGGTGATCACGAATGAGGAGACGTGCTGTGGCGACGACGAGGAAGCGCGATCTTGCTGCTGGCCTGGCTGGCCTGGCTGTTCTGCGCGCGAGGCGAGTCATTGTCAAGCCGTGCAGCTATCTAATTGATACACAGCACTCGGATTATCCACCCGGAAAGCACAGCCAGAAAGATCACAAATGACGACCCGTAACGTTGCCGATTGGTGTCCGAAGCTCAAGAAATTGATATATTCCTCTCCAAGTCTTCAGATAATTCTTTAATCCATCAATGATCGTTACTTACTGGCCAGATAACCGATCAGCGCGAGAGAAAGGAGATCCGTGGACAAGAAATGAGTTCGTAGCGTGTGGACTCGAACTGAAGTGAGCCGACTGAGCGTTTGAGGCATGGGCCCGGCTTGGGTAGGCGCGAGAGCTGAATTTTACCGACTGAACGACCAGATACACAGATCCGGCATGGGTGATTGGGGTGAGAGCCTGGGAAGATTGACAGAATTGCTACGCAGTTACTTCAGCATCGGCATGCTTTTTACTCATCATGTGCGAGCCTATAGAGATCTCATTCAGCTCAATGAAGTGACGTGATCCAAGCGAAGGAGCCATCGGAGCCCAGCCAGAATGCTGCAATCCCAGGTCATTTCACGTCACAAGTCGCAGAAAGGCTTACAGTGATCGTTTTGATTCTTCTTCCATGATGCATTTCATTGATGCTATGCTCCTGTAAAAGCCATGTATTACTCATACAAGCGCCTCGCGCCGTCTGTCCACCGCAAATAGCTCAGCAACTGCCCAAACAGCCTTTCCATCACCTGACTCGCCCCAGCACAACCGACATTTACTTGTAGAAGTCGAACTTGTCAGCCTCCTGCGCCCCCTTGACCTGGCTGCTATACGCATCCTCCAGATCAGCCTGGATGATATTGTATCTGTTCTTCCTGACCGCCCTTAACCCGGCCTCCTGCATGATAGCCGCAATGATGGCGCCGCTGAGCGGGTCGTTTCGGATGATCAGGCTGTCGAGATCCACTTCGGGGCTGAGACTCATCTTGCTTGCGATTGTGGTGAAGATGAGGCGTCGCTCTCGTCTGTCTCTCAGATTCGGGAACTCGATCTTTCGG
The DNA here is from genome assembly GCA_900618795.1 of Cyanodermella asteris. Taxonomy (NCBI): domain Eukaryota; kingdom Fungi; phylum Ascomycota; class Lecanoromycetes; order Ostropales; family Stictidaceae; genus Cyanodermella; species Cyanodermella asteris. The sequence continues at coordinate 111,340 of UYJD01000013.1, forward strand.
TCCAGACGACCGGGTCGCAGCAGCGCGGGATCGAGCGTGTCGGCTCGGTTCGTCGCCATGATAACCTTGACGTTTGCGGTCTGGTCGAAACCGTCCATTTGATTGAGTAGCTCGAGGAGAATACGCTGCACTTCACGGTCGGCACCTGTCTGGGCGTCGAATCGTTTTGTCGCGATCGCGTCAATCTCGTCGATGAAGATGATTGCGGGTGAGTTCTCGCGGGCCATTCTGAAGACGTCGCGGACCATACGCGGCCCTTCTCCGAGGTACTTTTGGACGAACTCGCTGCCGACCACGCGGATGAAGCTGGCCGTGGTGCTGTTTGCCACCGCTTTCACGAGCATCGTCTTGCCTGTTCCAGGAGGACCATACAACAATACACCACGCGGGGGGTCGATGCCGATTTGCTTGTAGAGGTCAAACTGTGTCAAGGGAAGCTCGACAGCTTCACGAATTTCCTGCTTTTGCATGTCTAAACCTCCCACGTCGGCATACGTAATGTCTGGCTTCTCGTCGCTGCCCAGCATGGCGATCGAGCTGTCGGCCTCTGGGGGTAGAATGTCGACAAGCGAGTTTGAGTGGCGGTGGAGGGCGACTGAGGAGGATGGTTTCAACTGTTCTCGGTCCAGCGTGGACAGGATGCGAACGACATAGTTTGAGCCGGTTGACGATTGTACGATGCCTGTGTTCTGATCGATCGCCTCCATAAACTGGCCGATGACGAGCGGTACGCTTTGTATCCTTTTGATCTCCTCTTGTGCTCGTACCAGCTCCCGCTTCAAGCTGCGCTGCTCGTCCTTGATATATTCCTCCTGCAGCTTGATGTATTCGAGCTGCCTCTGGAGCTTCTTGAGTGTGGAGTAGTCGTCGCCATCTTCGTTGTCGATGCCTTCAAGTGAGTCGATGGAGGGTATGGATGTGAAGGTCGACTTCTTGTGTGGTGCTGGCACGTTGGCGGGGTTTTCGACCGCGACACTGGCCATGATTGTGGCGAGACTGATCCTCAGGTGTGCAGGATGTGATTGCGAGGCTACGTCGGGGGGGGATGGCTGGTGGGTATGGGTGGAAGCTAACAGAAGGCGATCTCAACGTGATGCTTGGATGCGGCCATCACTCGTCAACCATCATCGGCGGCCTGCTCCGTAAAGTCCGGCAGATCTACCGGCGAGACAGATTTGCCGCTCCGACTCTCACGACATCCTTCTGGCTTGCGACATGAGCCTGAACTTCTGAAGCCCGGTTGCCAGCCGCTGGCCGCGACCAGGGCCGACGTCTCAGCTTCAACGGCATTATATCGCTACTGCAGCAGCCCGCCAGATGTGGTGTTGGGCTGACAGCGACACATGCTACGAAGCGTATTCTTGCGTGACAGATGTAAAATTGCAACATCCGCTGCGATCGATATTCCATCTCCCGAGTCTACTCTTAGCTACCTGTCGTGTGCCCAGATGATATAGTCTCATGTGACTGCGTTCGTTTCTGAGCTACCATTTTTGATCAAACCCAATTTGCATTATCGAGTACTCTTCCCTTTCAATTAACTCAGTATCCAATAATCCAAACAGTTCTTCTGAACAGCGAACCAACATGGAGTGGATCGAAGTATTTCCCGGCTGCTGGGAGCGATCAACCGACAGTCTCGAGCGCTTCTTCATCGCAGCCGGCAGGCTAGGCCCCGCCGTCGGCCAAGAGCATTTCTGCCTCAGCTTCGGTGTCAAGATCCAAACCTCATCAATGCCCATCACCAACTTCTCAGCCGCACTGAAGCAGACCTGGAAGGCGCTTCGATTTGAGCTCACGCAGCTCGCCGCATTCATCGACTCGGAAACAAGCAAATACATCTACCAAGCCGCAACTTCAGCCGCCGACATCGATGCTTGGGCGGACGAGACGTACATCGAAAAAGCCTAAAGCGCCGGCGAGCTGTTCGCGAGCGAACGAAGTCTCATCGCGCCTCCGCTGATGGCGCGTTTGTTCTTTCTCCTAGCTTCGTCGGAAATCGTCGTTTCGACGTCTCACTGGCGGATCGATGGGATAGGATCCATGCAGTTTCTTTCCATCTTGCTCTAGCGCCTTGCGGATCCCGTCCATGTCGGCGCCATTAGATGGTGAAAGGACGTATGGCTCCTCCTTCCCAGCCTCGATCACGTCCTCTCTCTCCCGCAGACCCTCCCGGAAGCCGCAGATATAGCACAGAACAACGACCTCGTCAGCGTCGGATTCAAGATGCCGTCCATTAGCATGCCGCCCTCCAGCAGTACCGCAGACCATTCCGATCAAGCAGGCATTGCGCGACTCACGCTGAGTAAATCGCTCACCTCCGCTATTCTGACCGCATGCAAGAGCGCCCGCTCCGGGCCTACGGCCGCAGTCCAAGCGGCCATGATAGCCGCCCGGCGCGCACAGCACCCTCAAGACACGGTGCGTAACTGCGTCTCCATGGGCGCATTTAGCCTGCGCAACTACCTTCCGGCAGACATGCGGAAGCCAGATCACTCGGTCGCAGTCTACCACACGGGTCTACCCTTCGGCTTCACCCCATCCGGTCCCTTCGCCGCAGACGCAGCTCAGCAAGCCGCCGGTTGAGGGTGCTCCGGTCGCTGCTGACCCAACTATGAGTAGCCTAGGGCTCGTAGGTTTGAGGTTAGTGACTTTTGGCTAGGGGCGCCGAATAGTACGCGGAGCGTGTGTATGCATTTGTGGACTTTCAGGGCAGAGATGACGTTTAGTTGTCTGTTTAATGGGGGCTTGTATAGTGGGAGCAGATTAGGAGATGGCAGGTGGCCGTGAAGGCGGTAACGTGCAAGGAGTTGAACATTGCGGAGGAATGAAGTGGGAGACCATCGTCTTGGCTTTTAAAACGGCCAGGAAACGAGATTGTTGCTTTACTGAGTAAACATTTGTATTGCTTGAAGCACTCACAGAGCCCTTGGAGGTCCTAATACCTGCGTCACGTGTATCACGTTGCTGGGCCGCCAGAAAGCCGGTGACTAATCCATAGCATGTTATCGGTCTTGGCTTCGACGCACGTGACTGAACGGTCGCAGGGACTGATGCAGTGACGCCGAACAAGCTCACACGTCGTGTCAGAAGCCGGTGATATTTGGGACGACAGTAGCAAGTTCGTGCCCCGAAGTCTCGGACTGTCGAAACGGGACGGCGCTCAAGCATTAGGCGCATCCCTGTGTCGGATCTTGGGCAAAAGTCAGCGCCAACGAAACGGTGTGGCAGTCCCACTGGCTCCCGACTGTCGGTCTGCAGTGTGCAATCAGTTCGGTCGTATGATAAACCGATCCTCTGGCCTCCAGAAACAGAGACGTGTCAAAGGCGCTAGGCCCGACTGGCATGTGGACAGTGGTAGAGTGAGATGAGGCATGGAAGCGAGGGCGAGTGTCGCACAGCGGTCGCACGAGCGAATCGTCGTTGAATGGCATGGAGGAGAAGGGGAGAGGAGTGGAGGAGGCCAACGAATGGTGGGATCTTGGATTAACGGACGGAGGCGGGTACAGTATGCAAAGGTTGCGCAGTCGTGGGTCGAGTCTAGGCAGTGCCTCGATAACTGCTTCTTGAGGTATTGTCAGAGCTACTTGCCGGTGTATCTGCAAAAACATGTCGCCAAAATCCACTGTGATAGGAATGAGCCCATCTGAGAAATTGAGAGTGATTGATTGCGTGCACCTGCATCAACAAACAGCAAAACAGGATGCAAGCAGGGTGGGCTAACAGGCGAGAGCAAAAGGTGGAGTGCATGTAAGTTTGGAAAGGAAACGCCGGTTGGTGTTTCGTTACAGGCTGGCCATGCTGTTCCGGCGAAGATGCCTCGCACGCCTGTAGCGGCGGCCCCGTGGGATAACCATAAAAGTAGTGCATGGACTCTGCTTCACCTTGGCCTCGTGCTTCAGTTCCTCCTCCTTGCAAGTCGCCCACGATGCGTGGCGATTTTACAGCTGTCGAGCTGCCTGGCGAGCTGGCGGCAACGGCGATTCTTGGAGGTGCACGCCAGCCGGGCAGCCGCTAAGCGAAAAGCGCGGGCAAAAGGGGGGGCGCAGGCAAAAAGCAAAGCAAAGCAAAGCAACAGTCACAGCACAGCACAGCAAGGCAGTCGTCGTTTCGCAGTTTCTTCGTCGCTCTTCAGACTCTCGTTCGCTTTTTAGAAGTCGACTACTATTGTCCCTGTGCTGTGCGATCGCTCCCCAAGGGCCCAGCCGCACGTCCTCCGACTGTCAACCGTCACCGTCCTGCTCTATCCTATCACCTCCCATCCCTTCTTGCCCGTCTAATTGCCTCCTCTGATCGTGCTGCCCTGCTCTGCCGGCCTAGTCGTTCTCGTCCTCGCCCTGCCTGCGCTGTCACTCACGGCCGCCGAATTGACATTTGCGCCGCCCCCAGCAAGCGACCATTGCCTCCAGCTCACCCAGGTAAGCTCCAAGATCAATCCATGGCCTGCTGCTTCCCTTCCCATCCCATGCCCTTGCCGCCAGCCTTTGCTTTGCTCCCCAGGCTCTGCTGAGCTGTCCCCACCTGCCACATCGCCCGGTTCTGCACGCGAAGAGAGCCGCCACACATGCCAACTGCCTGTCCTCACGACCGACTGGCCCTGCTGCCATCCCAGACGCCCTAGACGAGCCACACGCCTCTCCCAAAGTCGCCTTGTCGCTCGAGTCGCCCCGGGGCCCGACCCGGGTCTTGCCATCGTTTCGGCTGAAGACGCGGCTGTCATCGCCCAGTCACCACCATCGACACCACCTCGCTCGCCTGCATCATCAACCTCTCCAGACATCATGCTGACCTCATCTGCTGCCAGATCGGGTGCGCACGCTTAGCTGCTGTCGCCCATACCGGCGTCGACCCATCACTCCTTCGCGCCGACGACACGACCTGTCGACCAGGTGCGCTGACCACCATCACGACCGACCTCGACGCGTCGCAAATCATCACCAACGCGCTCAGAGGCTCAATCGGCGCGGAAAAGAGTTGGAATTACGCGCGCGACATCATTGCGCTTGGTCGTGGCTGACAATAACAACAGATGGGATGCGCTGATAGCCCGTCGTCCTAACTATGTCAGCAGCAGCGTGGGAGAGTCCCTTAGCACCGAACCACGACAACAATGGCGCCTTCAACGGCACCATCGATCCGACGGCCATGGACTTTGGGGGCTCGTCCGACTTTGACTTTGGTCCCATGTCGAATACGCCCGTTCCGCAGCATATGCAGAACGGCATGCGAAACGGATCGCCCGCAACTTTTCAGCAACCCACATATCAGACGACGTCTGTAATACCATCGAAACGACCGCACGCAGACACACTCTCAAATTCTCCTCGACAAGGATCGCGTTCACTCACTCCTCAGCAGCCACACTTTCCACAAGCCTTTCCGCCAAATGGCAATGGCCAGCCTACGTCCAACGGCTTCCAAAATTTCAGCCAGGTCAACTCGACAACGGCAAGTCCATCGCCGGTGATGCCGAATCAACAGTTCAATATCAATGGTGCTGCCCAGCAACGTGTTGCGACAGCATCGCCCTCGCCGTTTTCTCCAGCTGCCACAAATGCCGGTCTGCAAATGTCCCCGGCACCTTCCGACTTTAGCAACCACGGTGACCCCAATCAGAATGGTGTCCCTAGCTTCGCGCAAGGGAACCCGTACATGAACGGTCATGGTGCCGGCAGTCCTTCCTTCCAACCTCCGCCCAACCCCATGACACCACAGGGCGGTCACATGGGAGGTCCTGCCGTTCCTGGCAACCCAAACATGTCTCAGGAAGAACATGCTCGTCGAATGCAGGCCATACGGAACGCATCAATGGCACGTCAACAAGCTGGTATGGTAGGACCCGGTGGAATGCAAGCTCCTGGTGGCCCTGGTGGCCCTGGTGGCCCCAATGGACCTGGAGGTCCGCGTCCTGGGATGCAACCACCAGGGATGCAGATGCAGCTTCCTCCTCAACTGCAAGCGCAAATGCAGCATCAATTACAGCAGATTCAACAAAGCTTATATCATCCCATCCAACCTCGAGAGCAATTCCTTCCCGCTGTCGCACAATTCAACCAGCAAAGAGGTCAACAATTCAATTCGCAGTGCTTTGTCGCAGGGAGACAGATACATCCGATCAATCTTTGGGTTCTCGTCATGCAACTCGGTGGTACAGCGATTGTATCCCAGAAAAAGCAGTGGTTGCAGATTGCCGCCAAGTTCACCGCTCCTCAGCAGCAGCAAGATCCATCGCAAATGCAAATGGCAATTACAAACATGACGGATTACTGGCGACAGAATTTCACGCTCTTTGAGAAGCAAAAACTCATGGAGTATCAACAGAAGAAAGCTCAGATTATGGCTCGTTTCCAGCAAATTCAGGCCCAGCAGATGCAAGCACAGCAAGGCGGACAACCGCGACCTATGCAGGGCCCCATGCCTGGCATGCAAGGCCCGCAAAATCCTGCCATGATGCACATGCGGAGATCTTCCGGCATGGACCCCAATCAGCCACAAATGAGCCCGCAGATGTACCCTAATCAGGCCCAAGGGTTCCCACCTGGTCAGATGCAGCGACCTGGAACGCAAGGCTCGATGACAGTGACTACCCCTTCCCAGCCTCAAATGCGAATGCAAGGGCCTCAGGCCAAACGCGTTCCGTCCATCCCAGCCGAAGTTGTGCGCGCGGCGCCTCAAGTTGCCGCTCCACACAGTGAAGACCCTTGGAGCCCGCGAAACCCAGTCAAACCCACGCTGTTCTACCACTACCAATATGTCAAAGGCCAAAAGGAAGAACTCGAGCATCACGGGCCCATGCCCATCGGAGCCAAGTCAATTGACGAGACGGCGAGGCAGCTGGCCGCATACAGACCTGACAACCCGTTCTTGCGTCAGCCAATCGGCGAAACTCTGCAGATCCAAGGGAAGCGCGTGCCTCCCCCCAACACTCAGACCATGGGTACCGTTGACATTCACTCCTTGAACATGGCTCTCAAAAGCGGTATTTCCGGAGAGATCCGCGTGGCGCTTGACACAATAGCACAGCTGTCGTTACTGTTCGAAGACCTGTGGAACCAACCGTTTCCCCTCAAAGAATGCGATGACTTGCTTGAATCGCTTATGGAGTGTGCCACCACGCAATTGAACTTGCTCGAGGAGGATGCCGAGGAGCTATCTGCAGACATCAACCTCACGCCGTATGAGGAAGTTGTTCGCCTGGCAACCGATGACAATTACAACTTATTGGATGTCTCCGAACCTGGGACGAAGGGGTATGAACTAGACATTGCAGCTGACCGCCTGTTGTGCATTATGCAAATCTTGCAGAACTTGTCGGCCACCGACGACATGCAAAAGCACAACTACCATGCAAGAACCGCTCTCACTTGGGAGATCAACGTCAAAATGTTCTTCAGTGCACCCTATGTCGTCGAGTTCATCAGCAAAGCCATCAAAGCTCTCGGAACCAGGTCGAAGCTACTGCGCAAGCACATCAACACCCTCGACTTTTACAAAGATACGGTCACGTTTTTGAGCAATGTTGCAAGCGACCTTGAATTGACTGGCAAGGACGAAACCACTTGTATGATACACTTTTTGAACACTTTCGGTGCTTCTCCCGATTTTGAAACTGTCGGGTCTGGATACGACATCACCTTCCACGAGCAGGATCCCCTGCAGCACCGCTACCTCCGATACGCAGTCGATGCTTTGGCCAAGCTGCTTGCCAGGGATGAACCAAACAGGACTTATTTCCGCTCAGTCTTGGCCACTGAAGCTCCGTATGAGCTTCTGACACGCACATTCGGTCTTGCCATTGCATCTGTTCCGGCTTTTGAGCCGGTCATGAGTGAATCGCGTCTTGATCGCAGCCAGGAGACCAACCACAATCTGCGCGTCCTGTCATGGCGGCAGCCCTATGTCAAGCAGGGACTACTCGCGGCTGATCTTCTGGTTGGACTGCTCCCTACTGGCACCTCCAGTCTGGCACGAGCTTGGTTTTACTCGCCCGACGGTTGGGCTAACAGAGTGGTCGCACTCATCCGAGAGGCCGGCTTTGGCTACGACCCGTCAGAACACAGACTCAACCGAGATCTTTGCCAAGCCCTTGTCCCGCGTTGTATGAACGTCCTTCAGGCCCTTGCCGAGCGTGCGCGTGAGGATGAAAATGATGCGAACAAGCTTGCTATTCGGCAGTCTTGGCTCGCGAACAGCGGAATCCTGCGCGAAGCGTACGAGGCTTGGGGACAACCAAATCCGAACGACTACCCCACGGACAGAGCCAAAATCAGACGAGTGCTCGCGCAGCTCGAATCTCTTGTCGAGATGGAGGTGTGATTCAGTGCTGCCCTCTCGAAGTATTGATAGTAACGGCCTGCGAAACATTACACAACTTTATCATTACTTGTGAGACAATACCATGAGCTGAGGAACCCGATTCCGTCGTATTGGACAACCACTTCGGCTGCAGTCAAATTGGACATGAAAATGCACCGAAGCGAGGCAGCGCCCCGGACAAACGGTCGGAATAATCTTTTGAAATTTTTGGCATGATGATGGCGTTGGCCAGATAGCGGAGGCTCCCTTCTACGGTAACGCCCGATGCAACGACATAGACAGAAGTGATGCCACACCTACACCCGAGAACATGAAAAGCACTTGGGTAGGCTGTTTGCGAAGCGTACGGAATGAGGATGAAAAGAGGAGGTGGCGATAACGCGTTGTGGGGAGCCAAGTTCAGAACCTCCACGAAAGAGGAAGAGGTGGACAGGACAGGTTCTTCGATTCGCACCCTTGTGTTTGTTGTACATAATACTTTGAAAGGAGAAAAAAGGGAATCGGAAACATTATCGGGGCGTCTCGGGCTAGAGACGTGTCGAATGTGAATATACATGCATACATGATTAAAGATCCGTTCCAGTGTCTGTCCCTGCGACATAGCTATTTTGAGTTGCCATCGGCCTACTAAGAAGCTCCCGGTATGGTTGATCGGTTCATAACACTTCTAGTGTCCGTCGGGCATCGTTGTGTCACGTTGTGCGGTTTGGAACGGAGCTGTCCTACCAGGTCACGTAGTCGACCACCAGAGAATGATTGCGGCTTCGTCCAGTGAATCGCATGTAGGCGTTTCGTGGCACAGCCGCCACAAGTGTCTTCCAACGATGGACAGCCCTTTGGAGAGCATCGCACCGCGCAAGGCGGGCTGACAAGATTCTTGACGGTCACACTTATTTACTTACCTCCCTGAATAGGTCCCTGAACACTACTAAGCGTCCCCATACCACTACTACTTCTATCAGCTAGAGGTATATTTTGACTACTACTGACTTATATACCTATAGCGGCACTTCAATCGGAGGTAGCAAAGTACCTGCGCAACGACTTCCATCGTCCGGCCTTGCGCGTCAAACGAATTGCCGCGCGTGTGGGCATCGTTCGACGTGCCTGTACGTACGCCAACTTCTCAGCTTTCAGCTCGACAATGGCTGTGACCTCTGCGGTCTGCTGGCGGGCCGCCTCCAAATCATGCATACAAAGCTGCAATGCCCCAGCAGCCATGTTCCTCGCCATTTAATCCCACAAGCTCACGTCTCCATCTGAGTTGCTCCCCCCTCAACCATGACTTTGCTATCACTCCCTGAGAGCCTCTCAATCCCGCAGGCCCTGCTGCTCGCAATCCTGCTCCTGTTCGCCCTCTTCCTCCTCTCCCCCGTTCAAGCCCCATATAAAGACTTCCCGCGCATCCCACGACCATGGATGGCGATGCCATGGCACAAGTCCCTCGACGCATCCCTCCAGGAAGGATACGATCGGTACACGAAGCGCGGTCGCCCTTTCGTGATCAAGTGGTGGGCCGTCGACAACCTCGTTCTACCGCCCAAGTATCTGAATGATTTTCGGAAAGCTGATTTTCAGCACGTTAGCTTCTTTAAAAATATGGCGGATGTGAGGATTCTGTCGGGAGATGGCATAAAGGGTTGGGGCACTGAGAGGCTGATGTGGGATGATAGGCTCTTTATCTGCATACTTCGGCGGGGGACCTTTTTGAGGATGTTTCGAGGCAGTGTCGGTCTATTGCGACGGGTGTGAATCCGCAGTTGCGTGAGTTGGGCATGAAGGTGGTTTGCTGGGCTGGAGCTGATTTGGATACAGCGAGAATGACGCCTGTGATTAGTGACGAGGCGGATAAGGCGTTCGAAAGTATCGCTGGCGATATCAAAGGTAAGTATTTGATAGGCCTTCTATCTTGCGTTGCAGTATGTCGATGACGATACAGACTGGACGGTCTTCAAGGCCGCCGACGTTTTCTTCCCAATGACAAACCAGGTCTCCTGCCGCTTCCTCATCACCAAGAACCTGTCCCGAAACAAAGCCTTTATGGAAGCAGTGGGGTCCTTCAAGAACTCGCTCTTCGCCACCGCGCTGATCATCAAGCTTCTCCCACTCGGCGTGTTACGAGGCATCGCCGCACACCCCCTCGCCTACTTCCACCGGCGCAAACTCAACCAAGTCATTCAGATCCTACAACCCGAAGTCGAAGCCCGGATCGCCGAGGACGCTCAGCGGCAAGAAACCGGCCAGCCATCTCCCTACGACGACGCACTCCAGTGGATCCTCTCCGAGCCCATCGTCAACCCAGCCCGAGACCGGGACCCCCGCCGCATCTCGCTGGAAATGATGCACAATCTATGGGCTGGCGGGGATACCCCCGGGATGATAGTCACGTTCATGCTTTACCAAGCACTGATGGATCCGGAGAAATGGATCGAGCCGATGAGGGCGGAAGCCGCGCAGCAGGTCGAGATGCACGGCTGGACGGACGCGGCTGTTCAGAGGCTACCGTTGCAGGATAGCTTTATACGGGAGCTGACGCGTCGGAATCCGTTGATTTCAATCGCGTGTCAGCGCACGATCAAGGGCGAGCCGTGGGTTCTGTCGGATGGGTTGATATTGGCGGTCGGCACGCGTGTCATGTGGCCTGCGAGGCAGATGTTGCATGATTCGGAGAGATTCGATGATCCATTGGCGTTTGATGGTTTTCGCTTTGCGAAGATAGCCGAGAAGAATGGGACTACCGGGGATGCGGGCAACAAGTTTGCTGCCGTGCATTTGTCCGAAGATAACCTCATGTAAGTTGCAGAACCGGGGATTCTGATGGACCAGGCTGACGAGTTGTTCTAGGTTTGGCTATGGTGTCCACGCGTGCCCTGGCCGTTACTACGCTCTGAGAGAGGTCAAGATCATGTTCAGTAAGCTGATCTTGAACTACGAGGTGAAGTGGGCGGCGCCGCAGAAAGAGCTTCCGGCACCTTTTGAGATTGAGGGCCAGTTCGTGCCGAACATGTCTGCGAAGATTGCTCTGAAACTCCGTACGGATCGACCCGGCGTGCGAGAATGATGGAAATGAGTACTTTCCCAGATCAGATTCTGTGTCATATCTGTTGATAGAGGTCCGATTGAGCAGTAATGTGAAGGTACGTGTGAGCTTGTTACTGTAGCGCTTTCTGGCGAATTCACTTCTAGATGAACGACATCCCGTCCTTGTTTGCAAGCGCTTCGGGCTCGAGGCTAGTAATTACAGCCACGTCGATCGAGGTGAGCAAGGTGTGGTTTTGTCAAGCCGCGGCGGGCCCAGCAATATGCCATTGTTGGGATAGGGAATATGAGAGTATATCATCCTCGACATCATACCTTTGACCTGCTAATCTCCTCCACCTCCACAACCCTCTGCAACCCCTTCTCCCTCAACGCATCCTCCACACCCACATCCCTCCTCGGCCTGACCCTAGTCAGCTCCTCATCCCGGAAAACCCACATCGTCCTCTCCGGCGCAAATATCCCATCCATCTCCTCCAAACTCCGATTCGCCGTCTCCGGCTGAAAAGCCCACGTGCTGAACCCCGCCGCCACACAAATCGCCGCAAACACGATATACAACTTCCAGCTGATATTGTTCAGCGCCGTCGGGATGTACAACGCGAAGAAGAAATTCACCAGCCAGTTCATTGCCGTAGTCAGACTGTTCGCCCTCGCGCGCGTGTTGAGAGCGAAGACTTCGGCGGGTATGACCCACGCGGGCGTGGCCCAGGAGATGGCGAAGCAGGCGACGTAGAGGTACAGGAACGCGAGGACGGCGCGGCCGGCGGCGGGGTTGGCGGTGAAGGAAAATGCGATCTTGCGGGTGGCGGTATCGTAGCTGGGATGACCGGTCGTGCGCAGGAGGACGCCGACCAGGAGCATGCAAATCCCCATGCCGAAGGCGCCGAGGATCATGGGGCGGCGCCGACCCCAGGTGTCGAGGTAGTACATGTTCGGCCAGGTGACGACGTTGAGGACGATGCCGTTGATGACGTTTGCGAGCAAGCTGGCGCTCGTCGAGGAGAGGCCGACTTGGATGAATATGAAGGGCGCGAAATACAGAATCGAATTGATCCCGGTTGCCTGTTGCCAGAATTGCGCTCCGATGCCGATATACGTCCTTCGAGCGTGTTTCTTGGAGGTCAGCAACGCGAGGTAAGATGGTTTCTCGACCGTTTGTTCCCACGCGACTTTTTCCCGGATTTCTTCGAATTCGGCGACGACGTACGGGTCGCGTTCGTCGCCGGCGGCGTGGACGCGGGCTAGCACGGCGAGGGCTTCGCGCTCGCGGCCGCGGCTCATGAGCCAGCGGGGGGATTCGGGGAGGAAGAGCATTGTGATTGACAAGGCAATTGTGGGGATCATTTGGAGGCCCAGGGGGATGCGCCAGGCGGCATCGCCGGAGATGAAGGAGCAGCCGTATTGGATGAGAAAGGCGCTGAGGATGCCGAAGTTGATTACGTATTGTTGTAGACTGATGACCTAAAGAATGTCCGTTAGTATCGTTGGCAACATTTTCCAACTGTCGAAAGTGAAGAAAGTATGTACTCACCCTCCCTCGGATTTCCTTCGGAGTGACTTCGCTCTGCCATAACGGCACCAACATCGCCGTACATCCGTTTGCAAGCCCGTTCAGTACCCTCCCCGCAATTAGACACTCCACATTATTCGCTGCCGTGGTGATGGCGATGCCGATTGTGAAGAGGGCCGCTCCGGCAATGAGCGTTCGTTTGCGTCCCAGTCTGTCCGAGAGGAGGAGGCCGGTGAGTAGGGAGCCGACAAACGCTCCAGCCTGGATCGAAGCCGTGATGCCACCTTGTAGAGAGTTGGAGGGATAGTTGAAGAACTTGTTGAATTGTGGCTCGGTCAAGATGCCGCTGATGCTGCCTGTGTCGTAGCCGAAGGCGTAGCCGCCGAGACAGGGGGCGATGCCGTAGAGATAGGGCTTCGCCTTGCGGCGCCATGAAGATGTTGCCATTGCTGCGAGGACAGGCTGGGCCGTTGTGTGTACAGGAACAAGTGATTGAGATGTGTGATCGCGCTGATCTGGTACAGGTGGGATTCGGACAGGAGCATAAATTAGATGCAGAAACAAATTGTGTTATCTGAAATGTAGGTGCTCGAGTGAGTATTGCCAGCAGAACAAAGAGCTGTAACCGGGTCCACTGACATGATGGCTAGCTCTCCATATACACGTTGTGTAACAGTGTTGACCGGTGTCAGAAGCCTTGCCGAAGAGCATTCAAGGTGAAGTGAATGTCGATCACCCCACAAGGGCCAATCATCTGGCCGGGGACCCTGTGGGGTAGTGAACATCATTCAGCCTGAACGGAACAAGCGGCATATCGAATGGGTATCGTGCATCTTCAGCTCTTATCAGTCGCAATTGAAGAGTCGTGTGCAATAATCTTGAACATCAACTTTGGCTTCCACCACCAGTCATGACACAGTCCATACAAGTCCGTTCAAGCTTCGTGGATGATGGCAAGGCTGAGGATCTGTGGACCATCATCGCTAATTTCCAGAGCGGCTTAGTCGGGTTGTGGGTCGGCTATGTAGGTGAGGCTTCAACGCACTATCGTTCAAGAGACACCAAAGAACAGAACGCGCCGGAATGTCGGTATTCTATTGCATATCAACTTCACAGAAACACCTCGAGCGCATTTGGACCCTGGCCTCGCTCAAGGATGCGTAGTAGTTTGCGTGCCCCAGGCACTCATCGAGTTGCTGCATGCGCATAGCCTCGACAAATCAAATGTGCCCAGGTTCAGCATATGGACTTGGACGCTCAAGGCGGATAAGTGAAAGTCATGGCGCATGCACATATGAGAACACCTCTAGGCGTCCTTTGGTAACGATATGCTACCCAACTTAGATTAGTGCCTCGTAAAGCACTTCTGCGAGTTCATTGAGGTAGATATAAGAGTCATCATGTCAGTAGCACTGGTTGGACTTATGTAATGACTTGCGCAACGACTTTTTGTCACCCGCTTTGAGCTGAACTGCAAGTGACTTCTGACGTAGATGCGTTGTCGCTCATGATTCTTCTTTTTTACTTCGGTTCGGCAGCGAAGACCGTTGTAACTCCGAGGCGCGAATCAGCTTGAAGAGATGGAATGGAACGACTTTGTATCACAACCAAGAAACAGATACAACTTCTCGATCGCAGCGACGGGCTGCAGCTTTTGATCGTTCCCAGAGCTGTGAAAGATCGGGTCGTTTGCAGTCTTTCCTCTCGTGCGACCATCCTGATGTCGACGGCCAAGAAATCCAAACACAACGGGCCTCGGGTCGGCGGGGGATCAACAGCACCAACCGTCATCCGCTGTCAAGCTCAGCCAACCAGTAGTGGTGCCGGGGTCCAACTCGGAAGTTTCGGGGGGCCCAACGGAGAATGATCAGCGGGAATACGAGACAAACACGGGGCTGCGGAGAGGTGCGAATTGATGTCATTTGTGACCTCAAGTGCAACCATTGCCTGGTTTTGTTTCTTCCTGCTGTACTTGCGATCAGGAATGATGGCATACGAGCAGTTGATGTGAAGAACTTAACAGTCTGCAAAATGTGCCCCAACTGCAAAAGCAAACTAAGTTTAGTTTTCGCTGTGCACAAGAACCTTACATTTCGTTGTTTGTGCTACGCCACCAGACACTGTTTGACCAGGAACGGCGCGGTAACAGGCACGAAATAACTGCAATCTCAGCTGAGTCATGATATTTGGTGTTAGTTCGACTCTCACAAAAACTTCAACACCAGGCGCAGTCTCTCATGTGCAACTCATCGCCCAAAATGGTAGAAGCAATAATAGATGGATCGTGTCTTGTGCATTGTTGGCCACCGACCCTGAACCACGAGTCTGTACTGCTCGCGGACTCAACCGAGCAGTCGCACCCGATACAGATCAGCTTCAGCCTCAGTCTCGTAGAACCACATGAGCAGTCAGCATCGCCCCAGGAGGCCCAGATCACGGAGCCAGCAGCAGGAAGATGGTTGAAGCATCACGAGACTTGGCAATCCACCAAAACCTCAAAGCTCCGTCACGAGAATCCTCCCGAGTCCCGACCTGTCAGACCAACGTTGTGCTCGCAAGTCTGTCACCCAAAAAAAGACTTCCTTTGCAACACACGAAAGCTGAGAAGCTGCTGCTGATTCGCTCAAAGGCCAACGCCGTCGCGTGAGCCGCAGGGAAGAGGTCGTGTCTAAGCGATCGGAATGCGGTCATCTCAATGGCCCGATCAGCCCCCATCCGATTTGTTCATTGGACCCCTTGTGCTTTGAGGATCAGGATGTGCATTCGTTGAAGCATCATGGGTCTGAGCGTTCGCTGATCAGAACCTTACCTATATTTGAGTCGTGCCTCCCTTCTGTTAACAGTTCCTTGTTTGCCTCCTGTCTTCCACCTCCAGCGCTGACAAATATTAAGACCTCCACCCTACAACGCTGCCCCGATCATTTGTGTCCAATGATATTTGTGATTGAGCTCTTCATTGCTGCTTGATAAACAATCGACACATATTTCACCTCGAGCGCGACTCCTTCACAACCTACCTCAAGCGACCACCTCAATCGGTCATTTCCAAATCGATCAACTCAATCGATCACCTCACTCGATCACCAACTCCAAAATGCAGTACTTATTCACCCTCCTCACCCTCCCCCTCCTCAGCACCGCCCTCCCCAACCTCCTCCCCCGCGCCGGAGCACCCACCAAGACCCCCCTCCCCTCCTCCTGTCCCCTAACCAACACGCAACCCCCCTGGGGCATCAACAGCACCTCCTTCGCCCCCAACCCGGCCTTCGACTCCGCCAACCTCCTCTACACCTACACCCTGTCCCCCGGCTCGACTTCTCCAGACGGCACCAACGATACCGAAGCCGTACGCGGCTGTCTCGAGACATGTTACGGATACGGTGACGCGGGACAGTGCAAGAGCGTCTACACGGCGCACGGGGCGTACGTGGAGAGTTATGGGAGTAAGATTTGGGCCGAATTCGTGTGTAAGGTTTATGGTGCGGAAGCGAGCGACAGCGATTTGGGGCCCGCGGAGAGCGGCGATGAGGATGCGCTGGCGAAGGCTATTCACGTGGGATGCGCGCGGGATTCGTAAGGGGATGTAAGGCAGGTGAGGGAAGTTCCCAGCATTGCGGAAGTTTAGATGAAGGGATGGAAGCTTGATGGAGCGTTTAATTGTGACGATTCCTTGTCTGGCTTGCGATGGTCATTAGCGCAGTGGGGACGAAATGCTCCGAGAGTTGACCGGGCGTGCGTTGAACGATTCGACGATTCATGATGCAAAGGTGTAAAGCTGCGATCAAGGGAATGGAACAAAAGCCCTAACACTTTCTGCCATCAGTCTCTTATTTGCCGTCCTCGTAAGCCTGCCTTGAATTTCACTCGCTTTACAATGTCAAATGTAAACGTCCATGACCATGAGCCAGCGGCTTGTACATGACCCGCACCGATTTGCTCTTTGGCTACTGCAATTGGCTTGTCCCTGTATATGATAGGCTCCAGTCATGTCATCTCGTGTTGATGTGGTGATATTACAGATTCTCAATCTATGTTACAAGCTATAATAAACTCAGAGCAAGCAGTGCCGAAGTCAACATAAACGGGCTCGCAATCTCCATCCTACCGACGTTGTTCGTCTTTACATCTGTGCTCGAAGGGGAAGCAGTGCCGTTGACATTCGAAGTCGTTCCGTTTGCGCTCGCCGCCGTCGTCGCGTTCGTAGTCGTATTCTTGGGAAGCGCAGACGATCTGTCGGTCGTCAGCATGGTAGCTCATTCCTCGTCCTGATCATCTTCAGCGTCGGAATCGGTAGCGGAGTCAAGTAACGGGCAACTCTTGATGAAGCTATCCAACGACAAGTGCTTCACAATCGTAGAAAAGCCGGCGTTTCCACCTGCAGCACAGGCTTTGTTCATGAAATCTTCATCGACGTCCTTTGCGTTATCGTCCTCCGTGTACTCGACGTGAAAGACGGGTTTGCCCGCATCGATCAAGGGCTTGTATGCTGCGCATTCGTTGAACTCGACGCACTGCTCGTTGATGGCCCACTGTACATCATCGACTACCCGCGAAACGAATGCGCCACCGTTCTTCAGTCCGTAAGCGAGGTCTTTGTCGTGTGCGGCTTCAGCCATTGCCTTGACGAAATCCACCGCGTCGTCTTCGGTCATCTTGAATCCCGTGTCGTTGGAATACCCATCCACATTATCGACGTCAACTCCATCACACCCCTTCGTCTCCGCAAGCGCAATCCGCTTCTTCATAATATCCCTCACTTTACTGTTACGGGTGTCAACCCAATTCTCGTCTTTCCATCCTTTCATGACCTTGCCAACGGCTTCGGGGGGAAAGTCTTTTGCGTCATCGCGGTAGGATTCGACGCTGCCGCCGCTGAAATAGCAGATGACGCTGTGGCCGGCGGTTTTGAGGTCGGAAATGTCGGATTCGGCGGTGTTGGCCAGGTCTACCCCGTAGGCTGTTGTGGATGCGTTGGCGGATTTGGCAGAGAAGGACTTGTCGCCGAGGGGGTAGTCCCAGGTTGTGCCGACTGGGAACTGGGAGAAGGCAGTCGCGGGAATGGCGAGCACCAGGCTCATGGCAATGCTTGTTGTGAACATATCGGGCAAGTGAGGTAAGAAGTGGGTCAAGGAGAGAAATGATAAAGATACGAAATGTGTGGAGTGAAGTGAAGAGAAGACTGAGGAGACAAGATGAATGATCAAGCAGTGGATCCGAGCACCGTCTATGTGCTCACTAGGCATTCTATCGGTATGGTAGCTGAACTGTTGATGTTTCGGAACTTTACCATAGGCAACCCGCTCACAACGCTAAGAAGTGTATAAAAAGCATGAGGCGTTTTCTCAGCCTGGGAACCAATTCCAAATCTACGGGCAGGGGCAGGCCGTTGCTGAACTCATCTGGCACCTTCGTTGGGACCATACGTCGTTCGTGGTAGCTCCAATCATGGGGGGCTCGGACAGCCGGGCAAACTCAGCCTCCACCTCGCGTTCGGCATCGGAAGAAGCTCAACCCGCATGAAGTAGAGACAACAGCATCTGGGTCGGGATCTGCCATGATCGTGGACGACGTAAGGTAGGAGTCTCAGCCCTAGAGGTGTTTAGGTTCTGACTGATGTTGAATTTGCCGGTTCGTGATGGCGCAGCATTCGGTCCAGACCGAGCCCACCAATCATGCACGTGTTTGTCTCAAAATCTCCGCCATCGAAGGATATTCAACATACAGAGTTCCACAAGATATTACAGGTGAACCCTTGGAGGCTGCGCTCTGTTCTGGACAGGTACATCCAGGTCGCGTAAGCATATTTGAGGTTGGAAAGTGGATAAACTGGTTAACGGCAGGTGCAGTCAGAAGCATCACGTGACAGCTTTTGTAGTCAATACTCTCAGTCTACCTCGCGCAAATAACCTCGCTAATCCGCATCTCACGTGGGCTACTTATTCTTCCCATTGCGAGACCCTGCTCTATTACCGTCTTTGCTTCTTTGCTGATCAAGTTGGGAGAGGAGCAATGCACAGCCTTGCCTTGAGCCGCAGCTATGATAACCTTCGGCCCGCTTTGCCTTGTTGCCTAGATCATTCCCTTCGTGCAACTTTGACTGCTCTGATGAGTAAATTGCGAACAATTTCAGACAACGCTCTCCGTTTGATTTCCCGCTGATGCAGTACGTTCCTAGCTTTTGCTGTCTCATCGACCACCGTTTCCATGGCGTCGTCAAGCAAGTGCAAGCTCAAGCAGCGTAACGATGAATCCCGAGCAAAGTCCAAAGAGCTCTTCGCATCCTGGCGAATCGACCCCTCAACCTTGGTGAAAAATATCAAGAACGCGCCTGCGGTGGTCTTGTCGTTAGGACGGCCTTTAGACTACGGTCCTGAGTGGGGTCATCATGGTGGTCTGACCACCCAGAAGCCTTGTAAGAAGTGTCGTCTGAGTTACTGTAACAACGGCTTACTACGCGGCGAATGCCATCTGTGCCTCTTTCCCTTCTGGGGAACGGAAAGCCTGCCCGATCAAGGTGGCGCGCTGACCAGACTTCATGGCGACCGTGTGACTGTGAAGGCATTGAGAAGGTACAAACCCCTGCAGACAACATATCCCAGATTGAGAGCCCTTGGCGAACATGGACCCTTGCTAGGGAAGTATCCAGGATGCGGTCTGATTCAAGCCTGCATCCACTTCTTGAAAGAGGCTCTTCCATTCTTCGAACGAAAGCTCCTGGACAGGCCCAAGTCGCACCCCGACTCCCCGATGGAGCAGGATGAGGATGCAGGCCAAGATGACGACGAGATTGAGCTCTATCTTCATTGGAAGCAGAAAACGCTGTCGATGGCCTTTCAAGTGTATAGCAACACATGGGAAGTGAAAGATTTGGGATCCTTGCCCATTCTCGATCTCTTCGTGCTCAAAGGTTGGTGACTTGTTTCCCTTTCTGAAGTATACAGCAGCCTCGTCCGGAATCTTAACAAGTACTGAGCTGGCATCACTGTTGGCTCCGCTGCTTCTTCACGTATGACTGCACTTCATTCTCAAGAACCTTGGCAACCCCGGCTTCACTTCAAAACCCCTTCATTTCTAGCATTCGCACCAAGAGTCTGTGCAAGTTTTTATGTCGCGCTGTCGCATTGAAGTCCGGGCGTATTGACCAAGTCTTAGGTGCCAAACCTCTAGGCAACCTCGCCGAGGCAAACTATATATCTGGGGATAGCTCATCTATTGATGCGCTGCAAAAAGCCCAGGACTGGCTTGCAGAATGTACTCGAACACACGAGTCTTGCATAAACGGCCCCCAAAAAGCATACCTCACACACGAAGCTCGCAAGCTAGTGGATATTGAAGCCGACGAATGGACGCCTGTATCGGATGCAGACCCCTGGACCCTCGTCGACAACGATGGGGGCGAAGTCTCGGAAGAGAAGGAGGGCTTCAACCCCCGCCGCCTGATTGATGTTGGGGGTAGCGGCGATTCTTCTGTCCGGCTGGTGGAGATCATGACCAAGCTACCAGTCGTCTACATTTGCCTGAGCCACTGTTGGGGCTCGCGGCCCACAACCTGTGTTACGACACAAGCTAACATAGGGAGCTCCCCGGTCCTTCGCAGCATCCCTATGCAAGAACTGCCACTTACATTCAGCGATGCGATCGACGTAACTCGTCGACTCGGGTTCCGGTACATCTGGATCGACTCACTGTGCATCATTCAAGACGATGAGCAAGATTGGCGTGAGCAGTCTTCTGACATGGCCAACATTTTCCGCAACGCACATCTCACTCTTGCTGGTGCTTGGGCCAGCAACGACGAGGCTGGTCTTTATTCCAAGGCAGCAATGTGCCACATGGCAAAATGCCATCGCTTTTCAGGAGTGCCGCCTCAATTTCCAGGTGACGATGATGACAAGGAAGCGCCGGATGACATTGTCAATATTCGCATGCATCTGTACCACCCCTATGAACCTGTCGCGACAGCTGCAATGGGTCCATCGTCTATGTCGCTCCTGACGCGCGCATGGGTCTGGCAGGAACGATTGCTTTCGAAGCGAATTTTGTACTTTGGCGAACACGAAATACTTTGGGAATGTGACTCGGCTCAACATTGTGAATGTGGCAGTTGGGGAACAGCCGAGGACTTGACCAGAGTTAGTTTCACCAGGGCCCAATTTGCAACATTAAGATTCCAGCCGCCTCATGTTATTCACAAGCACTGGACTGCTATGGTGGAGAGTTATTCAGCGCTCGACCTGACTTATGCAAAAGATCGTCTACCTGCACTTTCCGGTGTCGCAAAAGTATTTCACGCGGCAATCAACGACACAGAACATGGCGGAGATCAGGAGGATAATTACCTAGCCGGTCTGTGGCGATCATCTATGAGCACCGATCTCGCCTGGCGCACCCTCACGTTCCCGACCCACGACAGACCGCCGCGGCAAGACTATGGTGGCCCACCGACATGGTCCTGGGCTTCAGTCACCGGTGCCGTCTATTGGCTGGACTGGGACTGCAGCCACTTTGAGATCATCGACGCGACCACCACGCCCGTGGGCTCTGACCCAACCGGTGAAATCGCGGAAGGTGTCCTCACCATCGCAGGAATTCTGCTCCACGTCAGCCTGGTCCCCATGGGCAGCAAGGACGAGGATAAACGCCTCCTTCGGACGGTCAAGGAAGAGCAACACGGTACGCCGGAGAAGACACCCACTCCGGAGACTGTCGACCCCGACGCCGATGTCTCGGAGCTGGATTTCTTCCGCATGCTGGACGAGTGGGGGGCAAGCACCGTCTGTCCGAGTGTCATGTTCCACCCTGACGTGGCTTTCTGGACTGATGCGAGGGACTATCTGAGCACGCTTGCGGAGGACTGCTTCTGTTTTGTGCTTGGAAGCGGAACGTCCTACGGCTCGGTGCCGGCATTGTTGTTGAAGAGGGTGCAGGGGGAGGCTGGTGACTCGGATGACGAAGAGGAAGAGTATGGAATTCCAAGGTATCAGAGGATCGGGATCTTGCATGTCAATGTTCCGAGGCAGGACAAGGCTACTTGGTGGCCATTTGAGAAGGAAAGGGACGTCTTTCAGCTGGTTTGAGGGATGGAGACGGCGTTTCGCATGAAGTTATGAGACCATGATCGGGATGACGAATCTTGTTTTGTGAAATATCACACAACTTTTACACGTTTGCATTTACAATCACATTGGTCAAAATTGTTTGTGCGTCCATAGTCATTTCTTTTCCAAAACTAGGTACTTAGCTAATGCTAGTCAAATGTTCGAACCCACTTAAGAGAAAACGATATCGACGTGAGCACCATCGGCAGAGAAACCACCGCATCCGCCAGAGTCGCCGCCGGCGTACGAGCCCGACTGTGCACCAGGCTGGCTGCCGGCCTTGCAGTTGTAAAGCTGGTAACCCGTGGGGTTGCTCGCCGCATTGTACGGCTGCCAGCAGCTGGCACCGCCGTTCGCACAGCTAAAGTAGCACTTGCTGAAATCGCTAACGCACTTTTGCTTCGTGCTGCTGGTGATGGTGGCGCTGACCGTGTTCCCCTTGGTATTCACCTCGCGACTCACGTCGATGACGCCGTACGGACCCGTGGTGAACTCGAGCCAGGTGTTCGCGACCTGCCCGTTGACCAACTTGGTCTCGGAGCCGTACACGGCGGACATGGCGCCGGAGTAGCCGTTGGGGGTGGAGAGGTCGACGCTCTTGCCGGGCGCCAGCGAGTAGGTGATGTCGGGCTGGTTGGCGTTGACCCAGGACCCGGCTTTACCCCAGGAGATCAGGACGATGTCCTTGTTGGACTTGTTGCTGACGGTCCAGGTGTTGGGCCCGCCCTTTGTGCCGACGACGGTGCCGCCGGCGTTCTTGCCGAGGGAGCCGACGCCGAGGGCGGAGAGGATCTTGCAGTCGGCGGCGGAGAGGAGGTTGGTCGAGGCGCCGCAGGTGAGGGCTGCGCGGGAGCTGAGTTGCTCGGCCGGCGCGGCGAGGGTGAGAGAGGCGAGGCTGGAGACGGCGCCTAGGATGGTGGAGAAATGCATCTTGATATGATATTCTTTGTAATCAAAGGAAGGTGCAGACAACCAGTGTCCGGGTGGGTATATTCAAAAAAAGGAGTGAAAGTTGGGAAGAAAGGAAGTGAGTGTAGTGGTATCGTAGAGACCGACTTGCGGGAAAAGGGAAAGAATGAATGGAGTGCGCCCGGCACGGTATAAAATATCCAAGACACAGGACGCACAATGCGAGGTGTGGGACAATAGAAAGACAATAGAGGTGGAGACAAAGGAAAAGACTTATAGAGAGGTACGCGGCCCTCGAGGAGGCGTGGGCAGGGGTTCCATCCAGCATGGTGGTCTAGATGGCGCTCCGAGTCGAGTCGTGCGCCTGCCGGCAGTGCCGGACAATGGTCTGCAAGATACTATGAAGTTGTTTCAGAGACAGCCGGAGGTAACTCTGAGGGGTGCAAAGCGGACGCGGCTTCGAGGTGGCATGCGAACATGGCCAGGAGTCGTCAGGAGTCAGCTGCAGGCTGGATGCGGACGCGCAACCCGATTGTGCCTGACTAGAGAAGCAGCCGCCCTGCCGGTAAGCGGTGATGCCGGTACGGTATGTAGTCGCAGGCCAATTGCAGGTTTGTGGTTGGTGTATTGGTCGATGTCGAATCTAGCTTACGACGTTCGCGGTCCGCCATGTCCACGCGGCCCCGGCTTTATCCAATGAGGATCGATTCGACTGTTGTCCAACCCACATAGATCTGTCGGCATCCCTCGACAAAGATCAAGCGCTATCGTAAGATGGACGCGCAGTTCTGCGCGTTGTGCTGCGCAGGCCAGACCGCCTTAAGGCCCGACACTGTGGATGCGATCAGAAAGGTCCCTCTCGGTGGACTGCGAGTCTGCGAGACCCGACCACAATGGCACCAGCCAACGGGGACCAGTTTCACCAGCGATAGCCAGAGACAAGCACCGAGCGGAGTGATCACTGTCCGGGAGCGAAAGGCTGGGCGCATTGATGACCCGCAGAGGGTAGTTGTCCGCTGAGGCTGAAGGTGCAAGTGAACAAGACAGTAGTTGACAAGGGGAGACCGCAAACGTGGGCAAAGCGACAATAAAAAAGTGCAACACCAATCCAGCCACCCACAATGCTCGTTGCGCTCAAAGCTGAAACACTTCCACGTGACGATGGGTTGCGAATCCTGCCGACGAGTGCGAGTGCGATGTTTGACTGCAACGTGAGCCTGCAGATGCTCGACACGACCATCGCCGCAGGCTGTGCAGCCTCCCCGCTCAGATTGGATTCCACCTGCACGAAAGGGACGCGAAGGCTTTTCTTCTCGACGAAGAAGAGGTTGATGGTCAGAGACTGAGCCGTGGTGAAAGTAAACATCTTACCTTTACTTGATAACGGTCAGGCTTGGTTATCGCACGCCACGCGTGTGCCGCACGAGTCCAGATCGAGCTCTGCGGGCGGGTCCGTTCAACACTAGATCACACAGGCGGTCACCATTGCGAAGGCTTTACGGCATAGTGTGCAATGTTCGAGTGCGATGTTGCAAAGACGTCGCTAAGCCGTCGCGGCCATGGTCTTTTTTCCAAACAGGCGCGATGCTGTTGGGACGTTCAGCTCTTCTGTGCCGCCTTCAGTAGGGTCGTGCTCGGCGCATTGACAGTTTCAACCACTTTAATTTGAGCTGATGTCGATCATGGACAGCCCTTCTCAGCCTGGTCAAGCAATTAGACCAAGTTGGTATGCCAGATGCGGTACTGATGCTGACTTTTTTTTCAGTATTGGCGCCGGTCATGCATTGTCACCCCAACACTGACCTGTCCAGGATCTTGCGCTTCGCTGCTGGCGGGGAAGCCTGTCTAAGCCATGTGGTGGCAAGGATGTATACTATGGCGTATCACCTTGCCTGAGACATGTTTTACAGAGCGAGGTAAAGGACCACCTCAGGTTCTTGTGTCAATCGTTCAGCGATGTGGCATTTTCCTTGTATAATGTCATCGATGCTCTGTTAAATCGACTGACAATTGTCGCGCAACTGGCAAGCTGCAGTGCATCTCCAGTAAGTAACAATCATATGCCCGCCTCATTAGTTCTCCGTTGCTCTCACACATACACACACGGTGATCATGCAATGTCCAAGGCTCTCTGGTAAGGTAGGGTGAAGAGAGTTATCCCTTCATTCTATTCGGCGGAAAGCGTCTTCATGCCTCGAGAAGGGCAAATTGTGGTTGAATGCGGTGCGTCCTTGAGTTGTTGATTTCGAGTCGTGCTTTTGACTCCTCTTTCATGTGCGTCTGATCTCATGCTGGCAAGGCATTTCGAGACACCCAACAACGTTTCTTGCACCAATGACGGGAACTCAAAGTGCGGAGGTCGATGATGCCATCCTCCTTTGGTCGCTTGCAGGTCGAGCCTGCTACTTAACGACGACGATTGAATATCATGAATGCGACCTCAATACTCACGATCCTGATGCCGCGGCATCGCACACGCAACAAGTCAAAAGTCAGGTCTTCTTAAGTCTGAGGCTCAAGATCGGGATGTGTCATAATCCCACTCAGGCACCCGGCAGGGTTAGCGGTCAAAGCTAACCTGCAGATCACTTACTACTTCTAGCAATTTCGTGACCCGATTGACCATCATGGTCTTCGGTAGTCGTGCCAAACTATCCTTCCAGTGGCGAGAGTCTGGGGAGCCCTTCTTCTCGAGTCGTCACCGACTGCCGCAATCCTGTATCGCTGACAGCGATGCTGGGGTAGCTGCATCAAATTGATGAGCGCAAGGCGAATGTTTGACGCTTTGTCGACGTATTCTACAGGCTGTATATCATGCTCCAGAGCTTGTGGACTGTAGTGATTACTGAGCCATGAACTATGCGCAAAAGCTGGTTTCCGAAAATTTCCTCGAAAGTTCCTCATTGGTCTCATACAGGGTATGCAGAATACACACTCGATTTCCACCAAGACTACGAGCTCAGCATCTTCAACCTACCGTCTTTTGAGACCAAATGGAAGGCTAATGTGCCGCACTCGAGCCCTGATCCCAACCAAGCATGTGGCAGTTTACAACCTTGGCGCGCTTCGCTGGTCCAAAAAATGGCGATTGCGCAAAAAGAGTACAGTATGTCCATGGAGTCACATTCGAAGCCACACTAATCTTGGCATTGTTCATGTGCTTCTGTCGTGCCTCGTTACCTACAACTCAGTCCTAACCTCTTCAAGACCCTCGGCTCGCAGTTCAAATCACTTTGACTGAGTCAACTCTTTCGACGACGTCTCCTCTTTCGGGGGGCGGAGTCACTCAATCAGGCCTTGAACGCGGCGAAGTGCATGCGAGGCTCTTTCAGCTACCAAGATGAAAAAGTCGTTCCCCTCACTTCGATGCATGAACGACGTGGGGGACCGGGCTCATTGGATGCGTATAAAGGGTCGACGACATCCTGAACGATGCTCACAGTCAACCCAGGATTTCCCCACCAAGCCCAAGAGGCTCCAAAAGAATGGCGTCCAAGACTCTTCTCGCTTCCGCTCTTGCCGGCATTGTAGCCGCCGCCAACGAGGCGCCCATTGTCCCTGTATCCGGTCAGATTGGTGATCTCGACTTGCCCATGACCTGCAATGCTCCCATCGTCGGTACGAAGACCTTTGCCGGTTACTTCACCGCTCCCATCTAGGACATTGCCGGGGAGGAGATCTACTACGATGACTTGATCGCCCATGTCGCCATTCCCGGGTCCATCACTCCTATGGGTGGCATCATCGGTGGTAAGTAATGCTGGCACTCGGAGCGAGAGAAGCACTACAGCTCGAAGGAGGGGATTTGTGGCTGATGCCTTTCCTCAAAAAGGCATCAAACGCCAATGTCAAGGTAGGCCTGAATCTCGACAACGCTTTCGCCATCAAAGTTTCGCCGTCTTGTCCAACGGCGTCGAACTCGATGACATTCCCTTTTACTCCCGGCCAGCCCGTGACAGCCCGCGTGCCCACCAACGGCACCCCCGCACCAATCGGGCCCATCACCATAGCCGACGCAGGCAAGAATAAAAGCCGTGAAACGAACCAGTCGTATGTTAGCGCCACCGCCCAGATCTGAAATCTAGCATCGTCCGGGACACAGGAGCCGCAGGCAGCAATAAAAGAAGCCATTACGTTGATGAAACATGAAAAAAAAGTGGGGACTCGGCTTCGATGTAGAGCAGCTTAGTGTGAAGACACGCATCATGAAACGAAGCTGGATATTGGGAGAGCGCCGATCACCACCAAAGACGTCACTGTGCCACCATATATGCACTCGGCCCACGCATGAAACCCGAACGGGACGAAAGCCCCGGTGATACGGCGGAAAAACGTCACGTGCCATGGTGGACGGACAAAACCCGTGGCGGGCCATCAGTCTTGCGCTGGAATCAGCCGTCCAATCGAGGGTTTTCCCCTCCAGCTCCGCCGGTGTGCATGCCAGCATGCTTGACCTTCTGTACTTCTGAGGCCCACTTTTGTCGCCTGCGAGCCTAAATATGGATTGCTTGATGACGATCAGTTGCCAAGAAGGATTGACCATGGTACACGAGCAGGAGATTCTCACCTAGAGATTGCCATTGACAGCCAATATTCACATCAGTCGCGTACAAGCAACATCGGCCGTATCCTAAAAAAACAGAACGCTTTGACCAATGAGCCCTCTCTTCTAACTCTCATGCATGCAGATGCCATATAGATCCACATTCACCCCATGTCTCCAGTCCCACTGCGTTCAAACCTGCCTGATTTTCTTTACTTCCTAATTCCTCAAGCACTTCTACCTCGAAGTTACCAAACTCTCTTCCACATTCACTGACAGCTCCACGCCATTGAAGTCGACACCGAAGACTTTCTGACACCCTATAATAACCACGGTGACGCTAGAACAATTGTTCTTGCATCTCTCCTAGCTCTTTCACCAAATCTGGTCCAGACCATCCACACAATCCGAGAGACGACTCGGGCAGATTTCGATCCCGTTTTTCCTCAATCTATCAAACATGGACTTCCAATACAACAATGGCCACCCAATTCTTTACGAGTACACGCCGAACCAGATTGCTGCCGGTATCTTCATGGGTCTGTTTGGGGTCTCTGCAGTCTCCCATTTCGTCGAGATGTGTCGTCTGCGCAGCCGGTTCTTCATACCTCTGGTCTTTGGCTGCATTAGTAAGGGAATACAGCGCTCCGGCTATGATGAATGCTAACCATCGCACAGTGGAAGTCTTCGGGTACTATGGCCGCTTCTGGGGCCATTCCGAGCCAGAAAATTTCGGTGCCTTCTGCCTTCAGTCCTTCATGCTGCTCCTCGGCCCCATCTTCCTCGCAGCGACCATGTACATGAGCCTTTCACGCCTGGCAATAACACTCAAGCATCTCGATCAGCTTGCGATCCGCGGCTGCTGCAGCTCGAAGCTCTTCATTCTCGGTGACGTCGTGACGTTCATGATACAGATTGCTGGGTTGGGCCTCCGTGCCACGACTTCGGAGGAGGTGCAACAGACAGGACGTACCGTCATCATCATCGGCTTGATCGTGCAAATACTTCTCACCAGTGGATATCTGCTCGTGGCCTGGATGTTCTATGCAAGAGTCTGCAACTTGAATGCGATGTACATGCCACCAACGGCTTGGAAGCGGTATGTGGTGGTTTTGCTGGTCTCCAGCGCATGCCTTTTGCTGAGGAACTTGGTCAGAACGGTAGAATACGCGGAGGGTGCGAATGGTTTCGTGGCGACTCACGAGGTGTTTGTGTATCTCTTCGACGGCCTCCCAATGGTTGCGATCGCTGCAATGCTTTTGGTCTGCCATCCTGGCCGTCTGAGACGTGAAGTTGCTAGGTTTGATGAAGGGGAGGACGAGACGAGATTGCAGATGGTGTCGAAGTGAGACGTGAGCAGCACATATGATGCGTGATGCGAGATATGGGCGATTACAAGAATTGTATGGCTTTCGGTTAATGAGACGGCACAAGCATTAGTGATCACGGATCGATTGCAGCATAGCAAGCAAAGTTAGCACACAGGCTGAAGCATAACACCTTTGCGTTGTTCGGGAAATGGAGACCACCTATCACGAACCTCTGCCGTTTCCCCGAATGTTCTTATCACCACGCGCCTCTTTGATTGAAAGTGATAAATGTTGCCTCGAACTGTTGCCATCTCGCTCCCGTTGTCTGTCGAGACTCCTTAACAGCTCCTTCAGCGACTGGCTTGGAGCGTTGAACCCGTCTTGAAGACACGGCTGCACTTCTTGGCTTTTGCACATCGGGTACCCACGGGTATGAGAGGAAGGCTCCAAACGGCATGAATATCCTCAAGATGATTCACAGCCGGAAAATGCGTACGTATGAACATCTTATTTGCGACATCGCACGCTTTGGGGAGCACACCAACTTGCGGAACGAATGGATTTCGTTGACTGGGTGCCCAAAGAAGCGAGCTCAGTGGTCGGCATTCGGAGCATTGGAATAGTGCGAACGGCGTCGACGGCCGACAGTCGTGCGAGCGCCGGGCCAGATCCGAATGCCGACTCTTCGGCAGTCGCAACCTCTGAATGCTTCGCGCAAAGAATCGACTTGATGCAAGAAGGTCGAGACATATGTAGTATCTTCGACCTAGGTGACTTTCCAGCAAGGCGGTCCAAAAAGCAGTAATAGCCAAGTCAACTTCACCTTCGCACAGCTTGCGCGCTCCGATCAATATCACGGAAATACTTTGTGGGGGCTCTTTTACCCCTAACATTGTGGCGTATCACAACGCCGACCATCTCGCCGGTGTCGACGCCACCAGAACTTGTTTCTCAATATCGCGTAAACTTGACATATTCGTTCTGGCAATTTGCCCAAAGTCGGACGTCAAAGTTGCCTGCCTGAGGTCAGTCACATTCCATAGCTTGTTTCACCGAGCAACCAAAAGTCCACGGTCGCAAAACCACAAAATCACTACCGTAGGCCGAGGCTGTCTTCAGCTAATGGCAGAGACGGTCAATCTAACCTCTTTTCCCTGCAGGAGACCGCAAGGCCCACCGTGCTGCATGTGGACTATAGTTTGAGTTTGACTGCAACTCTACAGCTCCACCGAAAAGAGCAAGGCGAGCGAAAAACGGTGGGCTTCACGTCCAAAAAGCTAAATTAGAATACCACTGTGGCACGCGAAATCTTGCCTTGGTGCCATGAACGTGCAGCTGACCTTTCCCTGCATATAGGCCAGTAAACCCGCTACAGCATTATTCAGAAGCAGCGAAACACACTCCTTCCCCTTCCCCTTTCTTATCAGTCCACGTCGCACGGAGAAACGCCCTCCACAAAGGATTTCTCAAACACGGCACTGGATATCGCCCTATTGCTGAATCGGAAACGCCGCATCCGTACCAAGGACTCGGCCCTGATCCTTCAGTGTCCGAGGATCCTCCGCTCTCTACCTTACGAAGCTTGTTTGGCATCAGATCGTGGTGCAGCACCGCAATACTCGACTTCTTATTTCGTTGGCGCCCGTCGCATTCTGTCCAACGGACTTTGTTCTCTGACCGTTAAGATCTTGCTTGCCGCCCGCGTTACTGTCCTCGTTAGCCAAATCTCAGCGTCAAACGGCCGGCCTGTATTACAAATCCAGTCGTTGCTGTCAGATGGCCGGCTCCCTCGGCACACGGCACCCACATTCGAAGTAGAGCTAAGGTGTGAGACGGCAAGCTTGACCCAATACATTCACTGGTCTCCACGGCTTCGAGATCCTCTGCCGCTCGCTAATTTCGATACAATTTTCCTGGCCGCGCCATCCTTCTCTCACAATGACAGACCACAGCACGACGAGCTACCAAGCTGAGACCACAACCGCAGATTCAGCGTCAACATTGGCATCCGGAGAGCACAGGATGCACACCAGCGAAGGCAAAGAAGAGCAGCTACCAGACACCGCCACCATGACAAGAAACGAAGAGAAGGCAAACATACAAACCGCTTCAGCAGCAACAGAGGCAGAAGAGGCAGAAAAGACCGCGCCTGTGCCGGCCGGCCCACCCAGAGACCCTTCCGCAGGCTTCCCGGATGGAGGCGTAAGAGCGTGGCTATGCGTGCTCGGATCGTTCTTCTGTCTGTTCGTCTCTTTTGGTTGGATCAACTGCATCGGTGTATTTCAAGACTACTACCAGACCGAGCTGCTGTCAGACCTCTCCCCCAGCACAATTTCATGGATCCCGGCCTTGGAGACCTTTTTCATGTTCGCTTGTGGTCCAGTTCTGGGACGGCTCTATGATAATTATGGGCCTCGATACATCCTGATCGCTGGAACTTTCCTGCATGTTTTCGGCCTGATGATGGCATCGTTGTCGACGCAGTACTACCAACTTATTTTGGCGCAGGGTGTTTGTTCGGCCATCGGCGCCAGCTCTGTGTTCTTTCCCGCCGTCTCGTCGACCTCAACCTGGTTCTTCCACAAGCGCGGACTGGCGCTGGGTGTGGTGGCAGCAGGATCGTCACTCGGAGGTGTCGTCTTCCCCATCCTCGTCCAACAGTTGATCCCCAAAATCGGCTTCCCCTGGACAATGCGCGTTGCGGCGTTCCTCATCCTCGGCCTACTCATCATTTCGATCCTGACAGTAACCAGCCGCCTCCCGCCCGCAAGATCGCAATTCAAATTCGAGATGCTCTACAAATGCTTCACGGAAAAGCCCTTTGCGATCCTCGCCATCGGCAGCTTCTTCTTCTTCCTGTGCATGTTGGTCCCGTTCAACTTCCTGATCCTGCAGGCCCGGTCAATCGGCATGGACCCGACTCTCGCCTCCTACCTCATCCCCATCCTCAACGCCGCGTCCATCATCGGCCGTACCCTCCCCGGCTACCTCGGCGACAAGCTCGGCCGCTTCAACGTGCTACTCACCTTCTGCTACCTCGCCGGCATCCTGTGCCTGGCGCTCTGGCTCCCCAGCGCCGGCAACGCGCCCGTCATCGTCTTTGCAGTCTTCTACGGTTTCGCCTCGGGTGCATTTGTCAGCCTGATTCCCGCCGTCACCGCGCAGATCAGTCCCATTAGGGAGATTGGCATCAGGAACGGAAACCTGTTTGCGGCTATTTCGGTCGCTGCTTTGGTCGGGCAGCCGATCGCTGGCGCGCTGGTCGCTCAAGATGGTGGGCAGTACCATCACTTGCAGATATTTGTGGGTGTAATGTTGTTGGCGGGCAGCACTGTTATATTGTTTGCGAGGTCTACTCTGGTGGGGTTCAAGCTGAAGAAGGTTTAGAGGCGAGCTGAGCGGATATGACGTTTCACGGTCGACTTTGCGGGCAATATAGATCCCATAATAGATGTTCTGCCACATAATTGAGCATAGAGTAGCATAGATTCGATTATCAGCGAATATTGCAATGTACCTCGTTCAGAGATGACATAGCCTTTGGACACCTGAAACCTGTCCGTCTTTGTCGAGAGGATATGAGCCAAGCAAGCCTTGATCGCGTAAGAATGTTCCTAATTGACCATCCCGAGCGAAAATCGCAATATGACATTGAACCCTCGTCGTTGTCAAATGCAATGAGAATCTTCTCCAGATCCGTCTGCCGCCTCCATTCCACCGCTTCGACATCGACAGTCACCTCTCCCAGGCTCCGAGCAATGGCTTCTCACGTCTTTCCAACCCACAACACTCTTGAACATACGCCCGTCACAAGCATATATGTACCTACCCTTGCCTCCGACCAGCCTCTGCTCCGCCCCGTACCTTTGCGCGGGCGCTTCTCAAGATCCTCGAAATCCGCTTCATTAATGTCCTGTCTGTAAACGTAGGTGCTGAGAGCCGGCTCTCGGCAAGTCACGAGCTCAAACTTGCCCCCCCGCGTAAGCGTCCTCAATAATCAGCGCGAAAGAAAAGGAGAAAAGGAAACGAAGCGAAAATATTGGCAGCGACGCCTGCGACCAAGGTTCGGAACGGACCCAAGAAAAAAACGTGGGAAAGCCAAGAATTGCTCCCGGTGTGGGGACGCGGGGGGAAAAGGCCTGCTTAGGGGAGGCAAAGGTGGGTCTTGGCGCAGATTTGGGACTCGACTTCATTCTCTTCCCGTTTTTCATACCTCGAACATAGGTAGAAAAGCCCCCCCTGGCGGCGGCGGCGTGGTTTTGGCGTGGGATGTCGCCACTTATAAATATAAATATAAGAACTTACATTCGGCTTGACCGTGGACCTCATGTTGCATGTTGTAACTCGCACTGAGAAGAACTGTCCTGGTTTGGGGGGCGTCGCCGCAGAGGCTGGCTCTCTGGCGTGGCGAGCAATGCTTTGTGTGCGATTAGCCAGCCTCTCGACGACATGGCTTGAGATAACTCGTCAGGACTTTCTGAAAGCTAAGTCAATGATAAAGGCTTCCGTTTCTGGTAATGCTTGCGATTGCGCGTCTGTACACTTGAAGACCGGCCTGTACTAGCTCGCTCGGCGCTAAACCGAAATTTTCACGGACGTCCTCAAAGGCGCCGCCGGCTAGATGGAACTCGGCGTGGTAATTGCACTCGAAGCTGATCTTTCAATGACCAAGGCTCAGTCTTCGCCCGCTCGGCGCTCAATGGAAGTTTTCCAGGACGTCCTTGAAAGTGCTGCTGGCCGAAGGGAATTTGGTCCGACAAGCCCATTTCACATTCAATTTTCTGAACGACTATGGGTCAGCTCGTGTTGGCTTCACACATGACAGCTGATAAGCATGTTGTTGCATTCAATTGCCTGCTATGGGTGCCAAGCTTTGTTTGAAGCACTCTCTGTGAAAGGCCTTTTCGCCGACCTCGCACGACCAACTACTTTTTTGCGCTTACGAGTGCTGATTAGTACTTGGTCGGTGAAACAGTCTGTTCCCAAAACTTCACAAAGGGCAGTTCCCGGTTCACCGAACGGAGCAGCGACAATGGAATGTTTTCGGCAAACAATCAAGTTCGGACTGGTTCGACGTCATGGACAATGGTCTTGGGCCCGCGATCGCGACTCACGACAAAGACGCTCGACTTCGATTTGATCCTTTCGCTTTGTCAGGCTTGGGGCTAGTCATCAGATCGCTGACAGGTGGACTCAAGCATGGAGTACTGGGGCCGATCCTGGCTACTGGTGTGGTGAACCGACGTCGACAGTCTGTGCGCGGCGTACTTCATTCAAGCCAGCAAACTCCACAGCGAGGTCGCGCCGGTGCAGGAGTTTCACTTCTGGCAGTGAGACAAACTTGTGACTAGTTGGACGCCGAAGGCGCTGCTTCACGAGCTCGTCGAGCTGCTTCACCGATTTGGAGACGGCTATATAAGCTCTCTCTTCATTCAGCTTCTGGAGTTCTTTCTTCCTTCATCCTTCTGCCGTATCTTGCTTGCTAACCTTGCTTTTCGCTTCGTGCATGGCCTTTGCATTGTCCGGGCTTCATTCGTTTGCGCTTCGGAGCCTTTGAGCTTTCGACAGCTTGGAAAGGTCTGTTGTCCCTTCGGAGAGAGGTCACCAGGACACTTCTGCTTCGGTACTACAATTCGTGCTCGGCATGCTGTCACAGAAGCTACAATTTGCCTGATCATACTTCCAAAGTCTACAAGAGGTCCGTGAGTTTTCCTTCTTTGTTCCCCCGGGCCGCAGCTTCAGACCATCATGTTTGCACCCGTTTGGCGCCCGTTTGACCAGCGCATTGTCCGGCAATCTGCTTGGCAAGCAGCACTGCCTGACAGCTTGCACCTCTGTTTCCCCAAGAAATGATATATATCATGACTAACGAGGCGCTGACTTGACTTCAGCTGCAATTCTGAAAGTGGCCTCAAACATGAATGCAACCACAATGAAGTCAGGCGCACAGGAGTCTAGCGCTGATGCGAGCAATCATGCTGCCCAGAAACCCAAGACTCAACGCAGGTCATATTGGGGCCGTGGAAAGCGTGGTGCGAAGAACTCCAGTCATAACAGTACCCAGCCCGTCGATGCCGCACGTGCAAATGAGCCCAACCTGGAAATCGACTTCGACATCGAGGCCGATCCAAGCCCGTCACATGCAGAGACCACATACAACGCATCACACGATATCCGCTTGGATGTTACGGATTCGGCTATGGAAGGCGTTGAAGACGTTGGCAGGAATTCCGACTCCGGGGAGCACTCCAGCGTGACAATGGAAGCTGGCGCATCTTCGAGTGACAGTTCGAATTCAGGTCGCAATGCATCTGCGAATGATGCCCAGCGCACTCCTGAGGATGATCTAGATATTCGCAACAGTCATGGAGCATACGTGTACTCTCGCGCTAGCGATGGCGCCCGACTTACAGATAAAAGGCCTACGCCCGTCTCTTTCATCAGGCGCAGAGAAGGTCTTCTTGTCCCTCTCATTCCAGTCGACGAGCTTCCCCCCTGCATCGCCATCTCTGGACTCCCTCGCACAATGTCGGAAACGGAAGTGCAAACCAAGTTTGGTGACAGCGTGAAGGTCGAGCCTGGTCTGCACCCTCGCAGCAAAACCCCACATGATGCACACTTCACCGAACGTCCAGCTGCACCACCCGTCGATCAGAACAGAGAGCCCGACTTCGACTTTGGTCAAGCTGGTGCCGACGCTCAAGGCGAAGACAGCCCCAATCTTGTGCCGTCCAACGGCGAATGGCAAGACCGCACTGGAGTCTACTTCAAACTACTAAAGGAGCAATGGGCCCGTCAAGGCAGGGTGGGCGGTGGCACTTTTGCCGACTCCAAGAACGAATCGGGTCAGATCTTTAATCCCATGGTAAAGGGTATTTTCGGTCGCAAGGTCTTTTGCTCCCACTGGATGCGCACGGGTGAGTGCGATTTTACCCAGCAAGGCTGCAACTATCTCCACCGCATGCCGGATCTTGTCACCATGGAAAGCCTTGGCATGAAGCAATATCCCCGTTGGTTCCGCGAGCTTGGTCGTCAGGATCAGATTGAGGTTGCTGCCGAATTTGACCCTCGTGGTCTCGACCCTCCTGCGGGTGCCAACTCGGGCGGCATGTCGCCAGGCTACCGACGCAGCAATGGTCGTCGTGACAACAATTCTCGTCCCCGCCGCGATGATGTTCGCGATCACGCCAACAAGCGTCGCAAGAACAAGCATGACCATCGCACGCAGGTCAACGGTCCACGCCCCGGAATGGCTCCTCCACCTCCGCCTGGCTTTCCTCCGACTCCATACATGGCTCCAGTCCATTACCCAGCTGTTCCACCAGACTACTCCACGCCTGTTCATCCAAGTGCTGCTGGCTCTGTTTATGGTCACCCGCCACCAATGCACTATGGTAACAATCAGTCTCGATCATACACACCTCTTCTATCTGAATTTGGCGGCATGTCCCGCGGCCCAACTCCTGTTCCTTCCCATTGGCAGCCCAACCACCATCAGAGCATCAACCTTCTGGACGACGCCGCATCTGTGACAAGCGATTGGACCCCACCTCCAGACTCCGGCTTCAATATCCGCGGCACAGCCAACAAACGCAAAGCCACCAACTCTCCCGACAACAACGACGTGATCACACTCACCCCCGGACCTGAGGCTTTCAACGGCACCCACCAACGCAGCGGTTCGGTCGCCAGCATGCACTCCCCTGTTCCTCGTCGTGAGTTCAACTTCTCTGCGCCCAACAACCAGCCGATCCGCGTTCCGCAGCCTATGAGCAGTGTCGGAACTTATGGCGATCGCAGCATTCCAAGACCTCCGCATCAGAACAGTTTGCATCACTTGTCTGCTACGCACAGGGATATGAGGAACGGTGGTGTTGAGGCCTATGAAGCTGCACAGAAAGTTCCTTTGCCCAGCACCGAGGATGAGCGTGAATATTGATTTGGCATTGGCATTGGATTTTCAGCTGTGAATCTCGGGCTTCGCACTTCTCTGTGCTGACGATGGTAATACGACTATGAATCTGGATGACGAATATGATGTGACGACAGCTCGAGCTTCTCATGCTCACAAAAGAGCTTTCGAGTGGTCTGGAGACTTTCGAGCCTGTTTCTACTTTTCGACCTGTCCTGCATTCGGGATGGGTCTGGCGATTTGGTGGTTCTTTGATTGACTTTGTTTCATGCAGCAGCTGGGTATTTAAGCATAAGCATAAGCTGAGTACGCGAAATACACTGGTTCGAGATATGAGATGTGGCCATTGTCAGGCTTGCCGGAAGTGATAAGCTTCGTGCTTTTTTCCACTCCCACTCTTCATCAATAGCAGCAAGCATTTGCCGCTTTGTACCATAGCAAGATTGAATATATCTATGACAAGCTAATGATCTTCGCATCGACTTTTGCGCCCGAACGAGGTGCAATGATTGGGCTTCATCTTTGAAGAGGTGCCAATGCGTATCATCGACGTACTATCTTTGCACCGTGTCTGTATTGCTCGTTCGCGTCTGCCATGGATCTAGTATTGGCGTTGATCACCATTCGTCAACGCAGGAGTTTTGTCGTATTCTGAGAACTCATCTATTGCGTGTCAGCCATGCCTCGACCACGGACATCAGAACGGGTAACACCGGCCATCGCCGTTCGAACCTGTTGAACTTGCTCCTTGCGCCGGGGATTCAACAGTATGCTGGATGGCTGGTCGCATCAATGAGCTTTGACCTCAAGTATGCGCTCGGAGTAATCGTGCGGAGTAAGAATATACGCCAACTCGGCGTGTTTGCTCGGAGTATGTACGACAACAAGCATCCACAGCCGTCACCGCACGGCCAACCAGCGATAGGTAGGTATCACCGCCAAGTTCCACACCTGACCCGACGATTGGCAGATAGAGGTGAACGAGCAGTGAAAATGTTGCAATCTTCTTGCCCCATTTTCTTTTATCAGCTGCCGCATGTCGCACCGGCGGATCACCATACGACCCAGCATATCTTGCGTGATTATTCCATAAGTAGTTGTAACCGACAAACGTCAGTGCAGCGTCTCCACCCGAAGGAAGCGCATAGTCGAGGCTACGTCGCGATCCCCAACTTTTAGAGGCAGCTGTCCCGGCTAACTCAACTTTAACGGCAAGCCCATGCGTGGCCTGCCCAGGGAACCGAACGGCGGGAGTTTGAAAGTCTGTGAGGTCTGGCCGTCACGCTGATTGGGTGTGAAAATGCGCCGCCCCGCCCCGCTGTTGCAAGTTCCGTGCTTAGCCCCACGTCAGCATCAGAGGCTGAAGGAAGTTGTACAGAACACGGCTTCTTGTTTTCTTTGCCGCTACCGCCTGTACCCGATTGGAGACGACACGACTGATTTGATCTGATCGTCTTTCCTTGTCGGTTGGGTTTTGTTTTCTTGACTGCTACTTATAGATCTGCGATTGCTGTTCGCTCTACCTTTCTGGCGCTGCTCTATCGATTTGATGTATGTATTTTCCTACTAGCGTATAGTGAATGAGACCGCTTTTCCACTCTGCTGTTCGACTCAATCATCTCTCCAGACATGAAACCTTTCTGACCTGGCGTGTAGCTGCTCGTCACCATCGCTTCGTCCTCGCTTCATCACTCGATCCCACCCCCTCACCCCCCACTTACCTTAGACAAGAGAAGAAAAAGAACCAGTACAAACACAACCACAACCATGACCTCCCCATCCACCATTCCCCAAAAGTTCCTCGCCCACCCGGGTGACCTAGGCGTCGTCGCCGTCGGCTTCTCAGGCGGGCAATCCAAGCCCGGCGTCTCCGGCGGCCCGGAAGCCCTCCTCTCCTCCGGCCTCCTGACCCAACTCTCCTCCGACCTCGCCTACACGCTACACCACGACGGCCAAGTGCACACCTACGACGCCGAGAAGCCCTCCTCGGACCCGCCCGTCCGCGGCATGAAGAACCCCCGGTACGTCTCGGCCGTGACCCGGCGCCTCTCCGAACAGGTCTACGAACACGCCCGGCACGGCCGCATGGTGCTCACGCTGGGCGGCGACCACAGCATCGCCATCGGGACGATTGCGGGGACGAGCAGGGCCGTCAGGGAGCGGTTGGGACGGGAGGTCGCGGTCGTGTGGGTCGACGCGCATGCGGATATCAATACGCCGGAGACGAGCGACAGTGGCAATGTGCATGGGATGCCGGTTGCGTTCTTGACGGGTCTGGCGCGGGATGAGGAGACGTTTGGGTGGTTGGGGACGGGCAAGGAGAAGGCGCCGAATGGGGTTAATGGGGTTGCGAACGGCAAGGAGACGAGTAGCGCGCCGTTGAATTTGAAGAAGTTGGTTTACATTGGGTTGAGGGATGTGGATAGAGGCGAGAAGGCGATTTTGAGGGAGCACGGCATCAAGGCGTTTTCGATGCATGATGTTGACAAGTGAGTTGCCGTTGAGATTGTACTGGAATGGTTGGATACTGATATGTTTATGCAGGCATGGTATCGGTCGCGTTATGGAGATGGCGCTCGCTCATATTGGAGCTGATACCCCGATTCACCTGTCATTCGACATTGATGCGCTCGACCCTCAGTGGGCTTCTAGCACCGGCACGCCTGTCAGAGGAGGCTTGACACTTCGAGAAGGCGATTTTATCGCCGAGTGCGTGCACGAGACGGGAAGCCTGGTCGCCATGGACCTGGTCGAGGTCAACCCCAGCCTAGTAACGCAGAGCGCTGAGGAAACGGTTGGTGCAGGATGCAGTCTGGTCAGATGTGCCCTCGGAGACACTCTGTTGTAAGCTTTCTATGGCGAATAGATGACTTTGAATTTCAACGACAAAGCCAACAGGCCACATCGCCGCACAAGATCGTGTCCAGACTCTGTTTCAAGCTGTTCCGCTTGTTCTAATGGTCTCTCTGCTTTGCTCCCTCCACCTGATTCATCCGCGCCGGCCGTATCTCAGTCCAAACCTCCAACACCGGCTTCATCTTCTCGCTGTTCACCATCTCTACATCATCCATGACACCCGCTCTCAAATGCACGTTGGGCTCTTTCTCGACGCCTGACAATGGACCGCCACGATATCTTGTTGTCCCGCAGGCTCTGCAGAAGAAGTTTCCAGCTGAAATGCCGGAAGAAGTCTGCGTCTCGACGGATCTGATCTATTCCGACCCATGCATGACGCGGAAACGGTCCTTTGGGATCTTGTAAATGGGGAAAGCTGACGTTCGGCGACAGTCCCTATTGAGCGTATTAAATCTCAGTATCTTATATCTATGTCTTCTGCGTGAAAGTCAAAATACATTTGAACGACTGCTCGAAAACTTTGATATGGAGCTGAATATCGTAATACCGGTCCTTGTCGTAGAATCAACCGCAAGGCTGCATATGAGAGATACTCGGATCGAGCTGATCGTCAACTCGCATGCAACGGCAGATGGCAATTTCGAGGGGCTCGCCTTCGTAGGCGATGCGAACGGCTCGGCACAGGCAAGATCCGGTTTTGGTCATGGGAGGTGAATCTCAGATCGATTATGATTCTAGGACAGATTCAAGATTCAACCTACAGGATGGCAGGATCTCTCAAGTGTCTTGATGGTTGTGTTGCCATATATGCCTTTGCTTGTATGTTGTTTAGGCGGCCGTGATACTGCTTTGTCAGGATCAATTGGATACGACTTTGCCGTGAGTGACCAAACCCAGATTTGCTGCATGGCCCGCGCACAGGTAAGCATTCGCGGAGCACGAAACAGGTTCTCGTCGCTGGAGCCTTGGTCTGAATGCTGTGGTGATTCATAATGAATGTCAAATTAGATTGAATTAGTACAGCTACCTGTGTGCACTGTCAAGAGCTGAGTCTCATTCGTACTGCCATATAACGGCGCGCATCGTATTGAATCAAATATCCCTCATTTTCCTTAGAAGCAGCAACACAGATTCTGGAAGCGAGTGCATCCTGACTCTTGCTCATCGGTGGCAGAAATGGTAGTATTGAAGAGATTGTAGAGAGTGGTCGCAAGCTTGATGAGCTCGAAGCTACCATATGCTGTGGTCCGAGCGTCTTCGGATGGGCGTTCCTCACGTCAGCGCGCGTTCTTTCAGCAATGAGGCTCTCTGCAAGCAATGCGTCTGGCGAGCTCCAACATAAAGGCACAGCACCTTCCTTCACTACCTACCTAGGTAGATATCGAGGCATCAGTCGCTCTTTGGTTTACACAGCACTCTCAACATGATCTGTGCTGTAGAACGACTTCCCTGATCCTGCCATTGATCGGCAGCCATGTTCCACTTTACACCTCTGCTTGGAGCGCATTCTCCGACCGGCGCAACACAGTCGTTACTCGAATTCGAAGGAGGCATACGAATACTCGTGGACGTCGGCTGGGATGGGGCCTTTGATATTGCGCAGCTGAAAGAGCTGGAAAGAATCACGCCAACATTATCCCTAGTCCTTCTCACGCACGCGACAGCTCAGCACCTTGGAGCCTTTGCGCACGCCTGCAAGCACTTCCCATTGTTCCGCCAGGTGCCCATCTATGCGACGACTCCGGTGATCAACCTTGGGCAGACATTGCTGCAAGATCTCTACGCCAGTACACCAGCCTCGGCGGGAATCGTACCAGACGAGTCTTTGGGAGAGGCTGCGTTTATTGGAGGTGCCGGCGACAAGGCGTCCATCCTGTACCAGGCTCCGACGCAAGATGAGCTCCGCAGCTACTTTGCGCTCATCAACGACTTGAAATACAGCCAACCGCATCAGCCTCTTCCCAGTCCCTTCTCTCCGCCGCTCAATGGCCTCACAATTACAGCTTACAGCGCAGGTCACACCCTCGGAGGAACAATATGGCATATCCAGCATGGCATGGAAAGCGTCGTGTATGCGTCTGATTGGAACTTGACAAGAGAGAACATATTGAGCGGAGCAGCATGGCTTGGTGGAGGTCCAGCTGGAGGCGCCGAGGTTATAGAACAACTGAGGAAGCCCACAGCACTTGTTTGCACAAGTAAAGGCGCAGAGAAGAGTCCTCTCTCCAAACAGCGACGAGATGAACAACTACTGGACATGCTGCGACACGGCATTGAGCGAGGAGGCACGGTACTTGTTCCGAGCGACAGCAGTGCGAGAGTATTGGAGATCGCGTACATGCTCGATAAAGCTTGCGCCTTGGAACCTGCCGACAGCGGATTGAGAAAGGCGAAGATGTTCCTCGCCGGAAAGAGTATGGGAGCCGCAATCAGGTACGCCAAGAGTATGTTGGAATGGATGAATGAGAGCGTCGTGCGCGAGTTCGAGGCCAGAGATATGCAGAAGGGGAACCAAGGGCAGACCATCGAAAAATCACCGTTCGAGTTTCGCTTCGTCAAGGTCGTGGAAAGGAAGAAGAAGCTTGAGAAGATTTTGAGTCAGACTGGACCTCGGATCATTCTGGCAAGCGACGAGACACTGGCCTGGGGTTATTCGCGAGAGGTGTTGGAGGCAATCGCTGGAGACAGTACCAGTTCCGTGGTCCTGACGGATGAATACAGCCTCAGAGACTCTAAAGCTGCAGATGGTCAGAGCACTCTCGGCCAAACTCTTTGGACGTGGCATCAGGAACGGCAGGACGGTGTTTCTATCGAGAAAGGACCCAGTGGACAGCAGTTCGAGCAAGCTTTTACAGACGACCGAGATCTTGTTGTTCGGGAAGCGGTGATGCAACCGCTTGAAGGCAATGAGTTGGCAATCTATCAGAACTTCCTCGCCAACCAACGGCAACTTCAGTCTACCATGCAGAGCGGCGGCGCGACTGGCCTCGAAACCACTGCTGACGTCGTCGAGGAGGATGCTTCCGACGCATCTTCTTCCAGCGACGAATCTGACGACGATCAGCAAGGTCAAGCTTTGAATTTCTCATCGATCCTCAACCAGGCGAACAAAGCCAAGGGCACGGGTGCGAAGGAGGTGATTGGTATTAACGCTCTACTCCGCGAGCCAGGTTTCTACGACTGGGACGTGAGAGGAAAGA
This sequence comes from Cyanodermella asteris, assembly GCA_900618795.1. Lineage (NCBI taxonomy): Eukaryota > Fungi > Ascomycota > Lecanoromycetes > Ostropales > Stictidaceae > Cyanodermella > Cyanodermella asteris. The sequence continues at coordinate 154,036 of UYJD01000013.1, forward strand.
AGGGACGTGAGGCCATGTTTCCATTTCCCCAAAAGCGACGAAGGATTGACGACTATGGCGAGGTCATTCGCCCGGAGGACTATTTAAGAGCCGAGGAGCGAGACGAAATGGAGGGTCAAGATATGCGCAACGGCGGCGGCAAGGATGAGGGACTGGGTCAGAAGCGCAAGTGGGATGAGCATGCTGCGGCAAATGGTACGTCCAAGGGAGGTAACCAGCAAGCGGCCAAGAAGAGGAGGACAGACAAGAACGGGACTGCAGAGAAGGGCAATGTCTCTGATAGTGGATACGGCACGGAAAACCCAAATGCGGATTCTGACGACTCCGACAGCGAAGATGAGTACGCCCCGGAAGACTCAGGGCCGCTTCTACCTTCGAAACTCATCTGGCACCAGAAAACAATCAAGGTGAACCTGCGCATCGGATATGTGGATTTTGCTGGTTTGCACGACCAGCGGTCACTGACCATGCTCGTTCCCTTGATCAATCCACGAAAGCTCGTCCTGTTCGGTGGCACGACCAGCGAGACGAACTGGCTCGCAAATGAATGCGCCAAGAAGCTGAACTTGCAGCTGCCTCATGTGGAGGGCAACGACTCAGCCGACGTTCTGATGCCTCATAATGGTGAGGTCGTGGTAGCGAGCATGGACACCCACGCCTGGACAGTCACCCTCAGCCGAGCTCTGACTCGCCGTCTACATTGGCAGAATGTGCGTGGGCTCGGCGTCGTTACATTGACTGGTCAGCTGGGGCCCGGGAGAGCACCAGAAGAGGCGCGCGATCCTGAGCCTGAAGGCAGGAAGCGTGGCAAGAAGATACAAAAGCGGATTGAGGGTGCAGACATCGCTACAGAAGATAGCTCTGGAGCCGAGAAGCCGCCCGATGCAGACATCCCTGAGACTGGGGCGCCGACACCACAGCCAGCGGCTCAACTCCCACCCATTCTGGATGTCGTGCCTACGAATCTCGCTGCAGCGACGCGAACGTTTGCGAAGCCTTTACATGTCGGCGACTTGCGTTTGGCAGATCTGCGCAAGCTGTTGATCGCATCAGGACGCAGAGCGGAATTTCGAGGTGAGGGTACGTTGGTGGTGGATGGCGTCGTCGCGGTGCGCAAAACCGCTGGTGGCAGGATTGAAGTGGAAGGCTCTGAGATTTTCGCTGGCGCGGCTGCTTTCAAGCCGACGACTACGAGTTTCTGGGAGGTGCGCAAACGGATCTACGACGGCTTGGCTGTGATTGCTGGGCGGTAGGTATGCGCTAAGTGATGTACGATACATAATGACGAGGTATGGCTTGCGGCTGCTATAGTGGCCGGAGAGCCTTTAAAAGAGGTGGCAAACAGATTTTGGTGGTGAGGAAATAATTGCTACTTCCCCTTTCCTCGACATTGGCATGGATCTTTTTCTCACAGGCCGAAGGGAGCCCCACTTAGATTCAAAAACTATTTCTCACTTATCTTAACACAATGAATGATGGCCTTTCAGTGTCGACTGATTTGGACTTTTACCTGCGTTTCTTGTTCAGCATTTTCGTTGTTGTGAGCTAAGTGCTGACTGCCAAGGTGGGAGGGGGGGAAGAAGTCTTTGTCGGTGCCCTCTATAAGTGGGTACTTCAGCAAGTACCCAGGTATGTACTCAGATGGGCACTTGGATGGGTACTTGAATGGATACTCAGATGGACATTTAGCTGGGGACCTTGCCAGGTACTTCGTAGGGTTTTGAACCAGATCTTTGGCTCGCAAAACAGAAAACTGGCAGCGACTTCTTCCCTCCCGTTCTACTGCCAACTGCTGCCTTCTAAGGATCATTTCCAATTTGGCAAAGTGAGACAAATCTCGAGTTCGCTTGTTTTCAGTCAACTCGCTGTCCGGCCGCGTGCTCTATTGTTCGCCTTGTTCCCGCAAACCCTCAATCAGCAAGCCTGTTTCCCACCACCAACACCACCAACGCCAGCACCAGCAATGCGGGAGTCATCGACATCGTCATCCAAAATACAACAAATCTCCACAACGAAATTCCAAATCACGCGATCTGACAAACAAGTTTCATTGTGGATAAAAAGGGCGCTAAATGTCGCTCCCCTGCAACGATTGGCAGGCAGCCTGCAACGTCTATTCGCAACAATGATCGGCCATTTGGTGGGCAGGTGAATGAATCAGTCGTCCTCAGGGGTGCAGTGTGTCTGCTTTGCTGACTGGGAAGGTCACGGGACTCGCCAAACTGCACAACAGGGCACACACAAGTGTGGTGTCCCCCCCTTTCTGGACGTGTCGTTCTGTTGCCGACTTGGGATTTTTCTCCTATTCAGATCCTTGTGGATGGAGTCAGCGGTACCACTGTCCCGAGCTGATTGACTGTGGAATTGGTCGGCTGAGCCAGAAGACAGTCGTGCCCGGTGGAGTCGTTGCCTGAATGGGTGGGTGGGTGACAATGCCAATATATGTATATGAGATCCTTTCAATATGGCCAAACGTCTGTCTGCGTCGGCCTTCTTCTGTCGGCGGCCGTGTGAGTCGTGGTGGATTTGTCAGTCTTGTTCTTAACAATGGTGGACGTGATGCTGACTGGGGAATTTCAGCGAAGAGATATTCCACGAGGTCTGGACGATTGGCTTTAATTCGCTCTCACGTTGCGCCTTTGTGTCGTCGTGTTGGTCAATGGGGGGATATGGGTATATAAGTTCCCTTTACTCGAATCCTGGGCCTTTCTTCCTTCTTCTCCCATCATTTCCAAAGTTCAATACCAGCCTTTCGATCAGTCTTCCGCTGCAGAGCAATTGTCTACGTTGCCACCTTTGACGCTGCAACCTTGCTTCATCATCGACTACCTGATTCCTCTGTCAGCGTCCTTTCAGCAAATTTCAATTGAAAGCTCTCCGTCCTCAGAGTTCACAACTTGATACGTCTACTTTCGACGCAAAGCAACTTCGAAATGCCTTCTGCCTCGCTTCGCTACGTGACCGTCAACGGCGGTCCGCCCAATGGCGGCATGCCTTTCAAAAACGAGTCAACTTCGAAGCCATCGTCACCGAGCAAGTCCAAGGCGATGCAGCATTACGTCGTCCCAGGCGGTCAGCCTCCCAATGGCGGGAAACCTCTCCAGCAATTCAAGAAGGCAACGTCACCTAAAAAGCCGGTCCAGCACTACCTCGTTCCAGGAGGTGGCCCGCCAAACAGCGGTCTTCCATGGGGTCAAACGTTCCAGAGACCAGCAGCAGCACCAACTGCAGCGGTTGGCAGCCTTGACTGGGTTGCTAATCACCCCATCTACGGTCTTCCCGCCGGTACCGCTCGCATTGAGGAGCCGCCACCAGCTTACAGCACTTACCGGCAATACACCTTGGAAATCAGCCGTGCTTGATTGGAGTATCGAAGGTCGCCATTGGCATCGGCATGGGGTCTTGCTGGGTGTCATGGGCAAAAGACATGGAAGATGCTGACGGCGCATCGAAGGTCGCCATCAGCATTGAACGGGGATTCTTGCCGGGTGTCGTAGGCGAAAAGAGACGACGAAAATGCTGACGGCGCGGTTTTCATTCGTCTCTGCTGGGAAAGGATGGACATTAGTATGATTATTTCTTTCATGGGAGCTTTTTCGAGTCTTTTGTCAGAGCTTACCACTTGCGAAGCATGTACTGTCAATGCAACAACATTATTAAACATCGAGGTGGAGAAACGCAATGACGTTGTGGGCGAGAATTACAAATGCGTGCGGATTAGCAAAACACAATTACATATTATCCGAATTTTTCTCTGCATTGATCGTGGAATGAGGTGGGCACCATTTGTCGTGAACTGACGTTCAACGTGCTGTTGGGAAGACGTCGTGGATCACTGTGATGTGTCTGTCCTCTTCTGACTGGACCGACCGTCGACTTGGTCAGCTGGCTTCCTTGCTCGTCGCGCTCTTTCGACCGGCTGCCTGAACGGGTGAGCCCCTTTATATGAGTCTGCCCTCTGTGTCGCCTTTTCCAGTTGGAGCCTGTGAGCCTCGTGGCCTCGTGGCCCCCTTTTTGTCACGACCAGGACAACCGCCCCCTGAATACAAAAGAACGACTCGAATGTCCACGGGGTCTGCCTTTGGTGGAGAATGCCCGAGCGATGCTTCCCCCTTTGTGTTGCCGTGATCAATAGGCAGCATCCAGCATATATTCCTGTATCTTCCTCTCCGCCGGACTGCTCTTCCTTCCCTCCTTCCCATCATACACGGTCTCAAAAAGCTTGTTGCGGTCACTTCGAAGTTTGCAATCATCCAGTCACCAGTTCTTCTGCATCCGTGATCGATTCCAACCCTCAACCGGAGCCTCCGCAACCCACCGAAGAGGAAGACACGCTTCGTACAAATCGACATCAATCTTGAACAGCTTTCCACGTCGATCACCGCTCCACGACACCGTCCGCTCTCAGACACTGCTTCGCCATGGACGACAGACCAGTCCGACATTTCCTCACCGCCAACGGCGTGCCACCAAACGGTGGTCGTCCCCGCGTCTCGACGCCACAGCCATCGTCGCCACCCAAGACGCCATTGCAGCAACGTTTCGTCGTCCCCGGTGGTAGGCCCCCAAACGGCGGCTTGCCGTTGAAGTCATCCGTCGAGAAGGCAAAAGAGGAAAGGGGGCTTGAGCCTCGCGAACACTTTGCGACTCGCAACGGCGGCCCGCCGAATCGGGGCGCACCGCTTGGTTCAAGTGCACCACCGCCACAGCGACCGGCTTCGACGTTATCCCCTGCCTACACCGAACCGGTTGGTGGGGCCACGGCGTCGGGACCTGCTGTCGGAACGTTGGACTGGTACGCGAACCACCCAATATACAGTCGCCCAGCTGGAGAGGCTCAATCTGCTCCTCCAACGACTTCCGAAAATGATGCACCTCCCGCTTACACGCGGTACTGGGAGTTCATGGAGGGGATCATTCGGCACGACCGATCGTGAGAGTCCCAGAAGAGAGGTTGAACATTGCCGCGGTAGGTTTCGATGTACGTTTAAAAAAAGTGAAAACAGGAACGAGGTGGGGAAGCTGCTTGAAGTCATCATTTGCATGTCGCGTTGTGGAAGCATATTTGAGCGCCATTGCAGTTGCATCTTAAGGAGGTTGTCATGGTTATTTCTTGCTCTGGAGCTTGCTGCTTGCGGGCATGCATTGCTTCTCATATTTTAGCATCTCTCAGCTCTGACGATCGTAATGGCGATGTCTTTCAAAACAAGAAAATCGGAAGCATACTTAACGACATATGAGATACACCCATCTGAATAAATTTTGCGTTGACCGTGAATCGAAATGACATGACATGAAGTAGCGTTCGCTCTCCCTGAACAAGAGACTACTTTGCGAGTTCCGTGACCTCGAGCTCGCTTTTTTGTCATGACAAGGACGATGGCATCCTGGATGCAGAACAATGGATCCTAACGTGCTGACAGGACTGTTCCTGATTGCGAGTGCCTGATTGATATCGGCCTTGTATCGTCTTGTGATCCATAAAAATGACCCAGTATATAGTCGCAGTCCTCTCTCCCAGCTCCTCCTTTCATACCATCACAACACTTCGCCGCCGTCCCCGCCAAGTTGAGCAAAGTCTGCTCAAGAACACAACGCACCACAAACCTTCGATCATCAGAAATCTCGACCACGATGTCTGACAAGAGCATCACCCGGTACTTGACAACGAACGGCGGACCACCCAACGGCGGCATGCCGCTGAAACAGCCCAAGCCTGCATCTCCGAAGAAGGCGCCACAGCACTTCATCACTCCTGGTGGTGGCCCGCCAAACGGCGGCCGTCCGCCCGCAGGTTTCAACTTCGACTCCAAGAGATCTGGCGACGACAAGAAGGCTTCCGACAAAAAAGAATCCGACAAGAAGCCCAGCCCAGTGAAGCACTACACAGCCCAGGGTGGGAAGCCACCGAACAAAGGTCTTCCGATCAAAAAGCCATCTCCACCACCAGCTTCGATTCCGCTCATGCCGTCACCACTGTATTATCGACCGGTAGGTGTGATCATGTCTGCTCCAGCAGCCATTTCCATGTCGTGGTATGCGAATCATCCGATTTACGGGCGGCCAGCCGGTGCCAATTCCGGATCATCTACTTCAAAGAAAAAGGCATAGCTCGTGCTGGAACTGGGAGGATGACGAAGGGATAGCAGAGACTGAGATTGAAAACGTGGTGGATTTGGTTGACTTTTGAGGAGGGACATGGGACTTTTTCTTGCTCTGGAGCTCGGTGCCTGCGAGCATGTTGTTTCTAACACATAATTATCTCTTATCGAGTTTGACAGTCGCGATGGCGTTACCATCGAAGATTCAAAGTAAAAGCACAATGAGCGACTTACATGATCACATTTACCTTAATTTGAACGAAACCTCGCGTCGGCCGTACCACGATTGACCTGACGTGACTTTTGCCAGCTCGTAGAGACGGAGTGAGCTAGTGCAATGTATTCTCTTGCACCAACAGTAAAGCAGATACTGACCTATACCTGCACAGCTATGACACAGCTATTGACAGCATCTCACAAGCCCATCCACAAAAGCCAGCAAAGCATCAGCAAGGCACATTTCAACGACGCCAATGCCGATCCCCCTCGCAAGCCAAAGGTACATACAGTAGCCGGTGACAAAAAAGGGGCCGAAAGCCGCCAATACAGGAAATCGATGCGCAATCTAGGGGTGACCCCAGACACTCTTATGACGCTCCCCCCCACGAATAAGAACGCATCCCTGGAACGCGCGAGGGGAGGGGGAGAGAAGCGGCGAGGAAAAGAAAGCAGCAGAGCGGCGTAAGCGGCATGGATTTGGCAGAAGTGGAGTGGAGTTTGCGACCACGTGCGCGCCTGCCGCTCGAGCGTACCAGCCGGCCGTCTCCTACCCGAGCCTAAAACGTTTCCAGCTTGAAAAGTGCCTGAGAGGTAGGTAGGTCATGGAGGTGATACCGTATACCATGACACGATGACAATTCGATAGCCCCGAGCTTCGCACTTGAGCGCTTCCAAATAGATCATCATTGTCAGACTGCAGAACTTCCTTCAGCTTCGATTTCGCTTCGATTCGCGACCTTGTGCGACTTGGACGACGGAGGGCGGAGCTTCGAATGGAATCCTTCCCCGAGCTGGGAAGCCTCATTTGATGAGGGATGCGGTGCTCTTCGGAGCAAAATGTCTTCGGAGAGAAGCTGCAAATCAGCTCTGACGCGGGGCTGACTCTTGACACCGAAAATTGTGGTACTGGAAATTCTGCATTACGAGCTGCCATCAGATGTACCAAGCTTTCTACGTCCATACCTTTTTCGAGTCTCCACGGGTGTTTGTTTCATACTCAGCTACTGGTGTCTGGCGAATAGGACTCAAAAGGAGGAACTGCGAGGAGATGATCGAACTCTGGGACGATTGGGGGCCGTTGTGGTTTACGGACCTGAATTGTGGAGACACCTTATTTCCTCTACCTACTTACCCACCTACCCGAAAACGAGCCGCGGCGAAGCGTGATGCCCACCATCATCCCAGCGCCCAGCTGCAGCATGAGATGAAATCATTTTAGAAAACCCGCGAGTCGCAAAGCCCGAACCGGCAGGCCCATGTCACGTACTACACAACCCACGCCCCGAGCTTGCCTTGGCTTGCCTTTTGCTTGGCATACACACAGAAGAGAAGTTGTGAGCGGTGGACGAAACGCATGAAACGCAGGGAGGGTGGTGAGATGCAGGGATGTGTCATCGGACACGTGGTATGCGAAGAATCCGGGCTGTGGCGCTGGGCGTTGGACCCGCTAGATGCGCATGGCGGTGGAAAACATGGCAGCATGCGAGCTGGGTAGGCAACCTGCCGATGGATCTGGGCCCTGCAGGCTTGCATTTGAGAGTGCTTGACGGCACCACGTATCGAGATGCGCCCCTTCTATGCCACGCTTGGACGTGGATGACTGGGAACTGTCCCATTGAGGTCTGCTCGAGGAGCTGTCGTGGACTCGGCGCCATGGGCAGGTGCTCAGAGCAAGGACAGGCTTGATCGCCAGCTAGGTATGTGTTTGTAGAGAAGATGTAATTGAACTCGATCGGCAAAATGCATTCCAGGTAGGGTTTGATGTTACAGCCACTGAGGTAAGTGTCGTGTAAGGGTCTGACAGCTGCTTGGTTTGCGGATTCAGTTAGCTTAGCAGGGCGATTAGCTGCATTAGCTGGCCAGCAGGCCAACTGTGGCGTGGAATAGAGGTCCCTTGAGTGGGAGCTCCGCCTGTAATATCGTATCCTCGCCATTCACTGCCCCTGAAGCCCAAACCTCCCCCAGTCCGTAATCGTTTGATGAAACACCGGCGGTGCGATCTTCATGGATAGCTGCATGGACAAAGAAGCAGCAATCTGGCGAGTCGATCGTTTGCGGCCTTTGAGCACGCGCAAATCGGGTTTCTGCCGAAGAGCCAATAGTTCCTTTCTCCCAGCCAGTCGAGCTGCCGGCCCCTGGCTCAGGTACAACTCGCACAGGACGGCACAGGACAGGGACCAGACGATAACGAAGCTGTGCCGTCGACTGACGAACTGACAAAGGCATCACTTGGCCGCTGCACGCAAGGCTGATGAGACACTCATTTGGAAGACGTACATGGGACATGGTTCGGTTCGGCAGCCTCCTGCTATCCAACAACTCTTAGGACACGCCTACTGATACTATCATGCGGCGTTGTTCTCGACTACCTTAGCGATACACCATCATCTCTTCGTGTCGACGTCGTTAGCTGTCAACCCTGTCATCCGGCACCATCATCAAATTGCGAGCATCACGACGTGTGCTTTGGCTCGCAGAGACCCCTCCAGCTCGTCGCCCGAGCGGTGCATCTCGGAGCTCTCATAGGTCCCAGCGTGCGCTCTCCATTTGGCGGCCCGCGGATCAGGTCTACTGGTGCTGATGCGGATGCTGAGGCTGATGTGACAAGGACGAACAGACGAACTTGATCCTGCTGCCCAGTCCGTTGGCGCGCATGCGACAGGCCCGCCCACCTCTTTAGCTTACCGCTTCGCTGTCAGCAACCATAATCTTGTTCTGATTACACCTGCAAAGCAGACGCCGACGCACTGGCTTCCTCTCCACTCTGATATCCTTCCCGAGAGCAGCGTCCCTCAGCGTCGGAGCGTCTCCTGCCCGCGTGTCAAATTCTAAATCCACGGCTCAGCTAGTGTGCCTGGCCTGTCCGACCCTTTTGACGCCGGCCTCCACCGCACCTTGCTTGCCGCCAGACGTTCCCCACTGCATCCCATCTCCACCCCTGTTCTGCAGAACCGCTGCCGAAAGACGACCGCTACGAACGACGGGCGACCGCTGTCGACCCAGATGCTGTCGACAGTATGGCTGCGACCAGCAATCCGTACCGCCGCAAGCAGGACGTCATTCTAGGCATCGATCTGTCGAACCAACACAGCAGACCGTCTTCGCAAGCAACGTTTGGTCGCTCGGATACCGGTAAGGCGTTGCCGCCGCTGCCCGCCCCATGCGACCGCAAACTGACCACAAACGCAGTTGGTGGGAGGAGTGTTCGCAACGTTGGTGCAATTCCTGCGCAGATATCGCAGTTTCAGCAGATACCGGAGCATCGAGCATTGGACCCGCATTACGAGACGAGAAACGACAATGGATATGAGAATGAGGCGCACAAGCTGGCCGATATCCGCAAGGAGATTGAGAGCGTCTACAACGGCACAGACTACACAACATCGCCCGTGAGCGAGTCTCACGATCGTGACCCGTCCAGTGAAGAAGGGGAAGAAGATGATGAAGAGGAAGAGTACGATTCGTTGGAAGATGACATGTCCATGTATGCTGGCTCCGTCATGCCGAGGCGCCGACTGCATGAAAGCAAACGGATGGCAGAGATACGAAAGGACCACGGGTTGGGGAGAAGTACTTCTGCACTCGGGTTCAGGTCGAATTCATCGGATAGTTCGACAGCGTTACCTTCAAAAGCCGAGCGAATGTTAGGAATGGTCCCGAAACGTGCCCATTCGACGGCTTTGGCCCCGGCCCCTCGTGTCTCGAAATCGAAAAAGGGCGGACTGGCACCAAAGGCTCAGCGATTGCTGGGTGTCAGAGCCGACACGATCAGGAAGAGTTCTCGACTTCAACAGGACAAAGGTTTGGTGGACAGCTCTCTCGCTCCTGGAGGAATGACCATGGGGGGCGGTGCAGAAGTTGAAGACTTCAAGAGGCTTCTTCTCGGTGGGAGAATCACTCGCAGTGCTGGCCGGAAGGCGAACACAGAAAGCGTTAGTGACGCTTCGTCAATGTCTCGCAGCTCGGTCATGGACTCCCAAACGTCGAGGTCGTCAAGAGAATTGCTTTCGCCTGACGCGGATACCTTGACTTGGACTTCGCCAAATTCCACCGCTCCTCCGTGGTTGGGCACGCACCCAGCGTTTAGAAAGAAGGCGTCTATCGACTCAGAGAGCTTCTCTCTCATTTCACCACATACCCTCCTCGGATCCTCGGCTCCGGTGAATGTTCCAATGTACGCAAACTTCAGCTCTCTAAATGGAACGATGCCAGTTGCTCCTATCGAATTGGATGCCGGGCCAATTGGTCCACCCTCACCAGTCGAACTTCCGGTTCCGGCTGGAGATATGATCAATCGATCTCTTCCGGACGACGTCCACGAAATGTCGTCTGGCGCGCCATCACCAAAGTTAGTCAGGCCCCGAACATCGGACAACAGACTTGCCGTACAAAGATCCAGCTCATCTCTGCTTATGAAGGCGTTCTCAAACCGCCCATCCAGTGCCGATGATGCAGAATCGCCAACATTAGGCGTTCCTCGCAAGCAAGAACGACCTTCCGCAATCTTCGATAATCCTAACGTCTTCGAAATGGCTGGTGATATGCCAGAAGCATCAGCACCGGCTGCGAATGGTGGTTTCCAGCATAGGCAACTCCTCCACGCCTTCCCATCTCCTCCAACACCTCCTCCGTCCGGGAGATCGATTCCCGGAAAAGCAAGTCATTTACAGTACTCATCGTCCGCATCGCCTCCAACGCAATCGCCCTACGCCGCGCCCGAGCGTCCTCTTCCTGCGCTTCCACCTCAGCGTGCGGTATCTGCCGAAAGTGTGCAGATGAGTGTCGATTTTGACAATGGCCGAGCACGCCAGCAATCAGATGATACACTGCTATCACCACGTTCTGCAGACGAGCGCTCGCTCATGTCACGGCCCTCAGTACAGAGCATGAGGTCAAATCCAGAAAACGCTCCACCACTAATGGCAAAGTCGGTCCCATCACCCCTGGCAATGGCTCTGGCAGAAGGCAACCCAATCACAAAAGAAGCCCCTCCGCCCCTACGATCCGCAGGCGACTACCCGCCCACGGCCGAGCAACTAGCCGCCCAAGCCGAAAAGAGACGTGTCGAACTCTCCGACAAGCACGCACGCGGTCTCACAAACCCAGCTAAGCAAAAAATCATCGACGACGACAACGAGTCAATTCACAGACCCTTCTCCTGGCAATCGACCCGCACCACCCGCTCCGTGCGTGTCGAAGAAGACACACCCCCCATGCCCCCACCCCTAGCCCTCAAAATCCCCTCCGACGCAGTCCGCAAGGCCGCCTCTCACCTCGACCACTCCACCCGCTCCGGCGCCATCACCGCCACGCCGTTGACCGCGACCAGTGCGCGATCTCGTGCTAGCCGCCTCGAAAAGGCTCTTGGCGAAGCCTTGTCCAAGGAAGGTATGGAGAAAGCGTTGAGCGGTGAGAAGATTGAAGACCTATTTAGGAGTGCGGGTGCGGAGGAGCTGTTTCTCGATTGTACCGAGGAAAGCCGACGGGAGCTGACGGAGATGGGTGGCTGTGGCTGTGGGGAGGGTACTCTGAGTGGATTGGAGCCGGGGGAAGATACGGAGGAGGCGAGGAGGGCGGGGTCGAGGGCGAGGGAATTGTTGAAGGATCTGGGGGATTTGCAGAGGGAGGTGGATCAGTTGAGGAAGTTGTATGCGGAGGGCGGGCCATTGGAGGGTTTGGATTTGAGCAAGATTGGCTCGAGTACCATTTGAGCCGAGGACGGCTCGATGAGACATGGCCATCGAGACGGCTTAGGGAAATGACGTGAGCGGTACTCGTTCAATACCGCATCGCGGACTTTGGGTACAACGATGCACACACACAATTAACGGCCCCGGACTGGCCTTGAAAGTTCCTTGTTTTTCAAACTTGTACATGCGTTTACGAAAACTCGTCACCTGGAAACGGCGAATTTCTTACATCTCAAAGATATTCGGATTAGAGGCAAAGCGAGGACTGAAAGTTTCTGCGATATGATTTGAAACTTTCTGGAATAATGTTCGGCGAATTTGAACCACAAACGGCACGGGTGGCCCTGAAATCGTTCTCCCTCCTTCCTCACAGTTCTTTTCGTCTGATGCCTGCTAGGCTAAAAAATGCTATATACCCCTTCCTTTCGTTTTCGGAGCATGTTTCATCCCAAGTTCGTTCATTGATCGTGCAGCGTTGTCCCCAAGTGCTTACCCTGCTATGCTTTGCCTTGGCTGCTCTTTGCTATCGTTCCACGGCCGTTTCGTCATTGTACTCTTCTCACGAGCCGAGATGTCTTGTCTCAGCGTCGGCCTCGTCCGAATCGACCCTTGCCTTTGCCTTTGGAATTCTTGTTCTTGATCTTTAGAGTCCGATAGTTGGCATGAGCCGTGGCGCTGACCTTCTTCTTCGGCTTCTCGGCCTTTTTCTTCGTTTCTTTGGCCTCCTTCGCCTTCGCCTTTGCGTTCTTGCGCTTCGGTGCATCGTGCTCCGACGCCAGCAACTCGTCTTCAGACTCCGAGAGATACGGCGCTTCACCGTCATCACTATTGCTGATAGCGGTAGCATCGGCAGTCGACTTTCCGATAATCTGCGTCTCCGGTACGATTTCGCCGGCTTCGTCACCGCTGTCTTTGTCGATGCCGGCTTTCCATTCTGGCTCCGGCTTGTACTTTGTGTGGTGGTTGGGCGCGATGTTGAACCTCTTGGTCTGCCGCTTTGGGCCCTTGCGCTTCCATTTCCGCCCCGTGGTGCGGTTGTCTTGCACTGCGTCGTCGGAGTCACTGTGTTCTCCGGCTCTCTCGCCATCTGGACCGAGAGGAAGATCTTCTCCTCCGGTGCGAGTGGTTGCTACGGCTGCATTTCTCGCCTTCTTTGCAGTCGGTATGCTGATTCCGTCCGCAAGATCCATCTCCCGCTGCGCATGCTCGATTTCCTCCTCCATCTCCCGAAGGATATCCAGCTCATCGTCCATTTCCTGTTCTTCCCTTCTCTTCAGATCTTTCGCAAGTTCACTAAAGCTGCGACCGAATCTGCGGCGTGGTTGACGGACTGAGACGGGACTCCATGTGATATTCATCAGTCCGCCCGCGCCGTCGTCGCCTGTTAGCCCATCCGTGGCTCCAGCGACTCCGTCAGTGGGCGGTGGCGTCGGATGCCGGTTTTTCCTACTCGGGTACCTCTTGAGACATTCCGGTGTTTCGTCGAGACCGAGATCCTGTGCCGGTTTCGTCCGCTGCAGACTCGGCGTATTAGCGAGCACATTGAGCCTGTTTTTCGATGGTGTAAGGACGTTCCGTCGGCTGGGTGTGCCGGCGAGGAGGTCGAGCTGACTGACGCGGGACCGCGAGGGTGTAGCAAACGTCGACAGGAGGGTTCCGTTCCCGTTTCGTCGGGAAGGTGTGTCTTTTTGTGCGGACTCCGGGGAGAGCAGGTCGAAGAGGCCCAGGACCCGGCCGTTCTTTTGTGGTGTTGGACCGACGACACTGCGGGTTGAGGAGACGGGGCTGAAGAGCGTGTTGAGAGGTGGGTCGTAGGGGTCGATGGCGGAGGGGTAAACGGTGCCGTCGGCTTTGAGGGAGGAGCAGGGAGGGGATTGATGGAGTTGATCCATCGTGGATGTGTTCTTGTCCTCGAAAAGACCGACACCGCTGTCACTGAGAATATGGCGTTTGCGCTTCCGCGATGGCGACGGCGTGGATGTTATTATGTCTTTCGTTTTTGATTTGGATTCTGTACTGGGTCGTGTGAGTTTGTCGTAGAGCTTGTATTTCGCAGCTGCAAGACCTTGTCAGCGGTCGTTCCTGGGCATCTCATCTTCCCTAGCACACATACCCATATCTCGATTCGACTTGATGTCTTGCCTCCCCGGCTTGTGCCCATGCACGGCAACGAATTCATGTTCCCATTCCTTCAATTCGGCGCGTAGTTCAGATGCCTCGACACCTAGCGCTGTCGAGAGCGACATGACGTGTGTGTATCTGTGTCCTTATGAGTAAGACGGTGGGCGACGGTAGAATCACAATGTTGGAAAATGTCGCTTTGACATTCAAGGATGTATGCATCTGCAATTAAGGTTGGGAACATGAATGGTGGCATTGTGCGGGTGGGCGGCGCGTGGCGCGGAACGTGAAGCGGGACGCGTTGACGCGTTTGCAGATGATGTCAGTTTCACCCGACGGAGGTCTGATCTTTTTCGTTGAATCTGTGCTCTGGGCCTTGAATGAGTTAGCGAAGCTTGCAGCACGATGCTATGGCCGTGCTCGAGTGCGATGCTGCGTGTTTGTCTGAATCACTGCGAAAGGTAATCATTCTAATGACTCGGTGGTCGGTTCACACGCTACAGGAAGATCGAGAAAACCTTTATCCCCTTGCTCTGTTACGAAGATTAACTGCCTCGTGTATCATCAATATGCTCTTCATGTATCTTATGTTCATGCATTCGAAGTTCACGTATCTTATGTCGATATGGCATGGCATGAGTCCCGGTATATCCTTTCGGCTTAAGCACTTTCTCCTGAGTGGAAAGTGTACGAGCATCGGCAAACAATTCCCTGCCATCATCCTTGTCTTGATATGAGAAGTCCTTGTCTCGTGCTCGAAGCTAGTCATTGCAACCCATCTTAGCCCAGATTTAGGTGCGTGACTTCAACTTTCACAGCTGCACGTCAAGTGACGAAAAGTGACGGAGAAAAGGGATACTCAGTATTTCTCGATTTATCTGCCGGCCGGAGAAAAGCCTCACCGCTTCTACTTGGTGTGGTGGGGTTGCTGTGCTAATATGCAATATGGCAGCCTTGTCCTGCACTGTTCGCGATGAAGACAACTTGAGCTGCATCTACTCTCCGCCGGCTAGTTTGAAAGCTTCGACGTTTCGGTCCGACCCGCTCGACCCTTTGGCCCAAGGTCCTCTCATCAACAAACCTTCCGATATGGCCCCTGAAGATCCGACCGGCAATGTGCACCTACGTGGTCACTAGCTCTCTACTCATAGAGGGTCCGTCATCAAAGGCCAGCACGACCTCGCCTTTTAAGCGATCGACTCGGTCGCTTAAGTTCCAGATCATGGTCTAGACTAGGCGAAGCTGCGACCTTGGCTCGAAAAGATCGTCAAAGGCTCGGACTTTGCCAATGACAAGGTCAGTGTGCATCGCCTCTGTTACCCGACATGAATGCTGAACGACTAGTAGAACACAGAGCTCCGGGACGGCAATTTCTAGTTTCAACTTCCGGGAAGGTTCACAAGCATTAGTGCTCCGCCTCGAAATCGCTCGCACCATTTTTCCAACAGATCTCCAGGTAGAATTACAATCAACTGATGGGCTGCAAAATTTCCCAAAAAGCCTGATCCTGTAACGAGCGCTGCGTAGGACGAGCTGTCCTACGAGTATCGATAGCAGATCGCACTGCGCCGATTCAAGTACCGGTGATGGCAGCAGCACCAAACAGGGCATGACGATGTTCTGGTGGCATTGATAACGATCTGCCGCGGGATACGGATATAAAATAGTGTTCGCTTCAGCTAATGCTGTCCGCGAAGCTGCTGCTTACGGACACTTAGGAAAGTGCCAAATTTCGAGCAGGCTGAAGGCGATTGCAGAAAAATGATCCTTGGGAGCTTCAACGATTTGTGGGATGCAGTTGGAGAGGATGACGAGCAAATCACTTCAGAATCACAGCATGAGAGCGATGCACCGGCGCAGAGTCCCAGCATGGCGACAAAAAGTATTTCCATCAGTGTGAAAAGAAAATACAGACCGAGCATCGATGAGGCATTGCGCAAGCTGTGATCTGTTTGTACGTCGATGACCAGATAGCGCAAGACATGGCTGGGAGGGTATACATCATTTAATTTCAGGTTCAGGCTCAGGTTCTCGTTCATCCTTTCAGTAAATCTGACCTTGTGCTTAGAGAGAAAGGGACAACCAGTACGGTGGTGATAATGCCAGGCCGCAAACTATCTATTTGCTTGCCGCGTTAGTGAGCGATTACGTATTCAAAATGCCAGAGACTCAACAGACAAAGACTTTTGGGCAAAATATTGTTGACTTCTATGAAGTTCAAAAAGCGACTTGATATTGCACAATAGCGTCGCCTAATAGCCACGTTTGATCGTGACTTCTTTTTACCCCGTGTACCCATACATGCAACCGCCCGAAACTATACAGGCATATGATATGGTCATCAGTCATAAAGACTCAATGATCACCGAAAACGCCAAGCAAAGCACAAACGCATGTCCTCATGCCCATTGCTCATTCCAGATCATCAGTGCACTCGGTGTAGTAAGACCATAAGCTGATACTCGCAAGGTCGGCATCGGAGCTTGGCAGACTTTCAGCATTTAGAAGCCAATACTGTCCACTGTGAAGAGTTACTGCTTGACTGAACGGTATGGGTCCAAGAAGCCAATCGTGGACGCGTACAGCTGGTGGAATTTCAGCGTCTTCTGCCTCTGGTCCTTGCTGAGTGTCCGTCACCCGAGCTTGTTGTCCATCAGTCTCCTACTTTGCGACAGCTGCGCTCAAAACTTGTGTCCTGAAGAAACCACCCTTAGTCCTTTCAATGACCTGCTGATACACCGACTGAGGTGGGTGGTTCATGACGACGGTACCCTCCTTGTAATCGATCTTCGCGTCCACCCTAGTATCGCGAATCAGGTTCACAATCCACTTCTCACCCTCGTCTTGGTCAAGTCCTAATCGTTTCGAGAGATCCTTGATGTCGATGCGCTGGTGAATGCGACAGTAAGCCTCGGAAATCAGATGCCGTGCCGACTCGACGAATGCGTCTGCAGAACCGTGGAGGAAGAAATCGTCATGTAACAAGTCTTCGGCCTCAGCAAGCTTCTTCTGAGCCTCCTCAAAGTCAAAGTCAAGGTTCAAAGCACGCACAAAGTCGGTGACCGGATCGCGGTATTCGTAGCCCTCTTGGCGGATGACCCTGGTGAGATCCTTCATCTGTTTCTGGTGAGCGCTGCTGTTGCGGGCTTTTGTCCTGCCCGTTATGACAGCAACGGTCAAGTATCTCAAGATCCAGGGGCAGCTCGTCTGGATTGTGTTGATGAAACCCGGGGTGAAGAACATGTCGACGAAGGTATCTCTGGCACCCTCGTGATGGAAGAAGATGAACAAACACCAGTGAATCAACCATGTGCGGTGCTGCAGCTGCGCGAGCGGGTTGCTGAAGAGCCTCGTGTCAATGCTTTCCTTGGTCTTGTTGACCTCCTCAACCGCCGTCTCCCACTCTCCAGAAAGGATGTCTGCCGCCAGCTTTCCCCACGTTGCGCTTGCTGCCTTCTCGTTGTCCGTGCTGAGAATCCTGAATCTTTCCAACAGAGGTGAAGCGTCCTGGTAGCGGCCGCAATCGTACTGAAATTTTCCATAAGTGTACATGGCGTCGACCATCTCCTGTGTGACACCATGCTCGTCCTGGAGAAACTTTAAGTTGGCTACCTTGTCGGCACGCAGGTTGCCAACCACCTCCACGTCGTCCAGCAGCTCCTGAATCTTGCTCGTCAGACCTTCCAACTCGACGGAACGCGCTGCGACGCGATCGCCCTGCGATGCCAACTCTGCGGGGATGGGCTGCCCGCCATGGATTTGCTGCCACAAGTCGATCACGAAATCTGTCATATTCGTGCCCTGAAAGAGCTTGTATTGTGCCTGCTTGATAGCTTGCTCGTCCGCATCCTCGCTATTGCCTGCAAATTGCAGCAGTGGGTAGATCAAGTGTCGGTCGAGGTTCTGGATGAGTTTTGGGAGGAGATCGTAGTTTGGGGCCTCGGTGGCGCCGTTCGTCTGAGATTCCGCCATGGTTGACTGCTATATCCGATATTACTATCGAGAAAATACCGCGAGATGGCAAAGATTTGGGGTGGCTAATCGCAAGGTCGAAGGCTCACGAGAAGTTCAACCTGGTGCCCGCACTGACTGTTTTGTCACTTTTGTGCGGGATGCGCTTGCCCGCCAAGGTCGAACTCTTGGCGCGGCGACTCTGAATTAAGAATTTCCGTCGCCGAGGCGTTCATTCCCATCTTCAACCGCCCATCCAGTCAACATTTGGGCGCCCTTCCTTCGTCAACTTGCCACGTGCGCCTCCAGCAAGCTATTCACAGCACAGCTTGTCCGCTTCACGAGTTCACGCTTGTCTGAGCTCCTCCACAGACTAGGACATAGCGCGTTACCGTTCTCTCTTTCCCAATCGCCGTCATGACCCTTTTCTTCCTCCGCCCGTCTCCTCCTCCCTCGACCACCTACATCCGAACCTTCATACGAACAATTGCAAACGTACGAACACCCGGATCGCGAGCATCAGGCGGCGGTCCCGCGCGTCACAGCAAGCCTGTAGGACGGACTATACCAAAGGGATCACCACCCCCCAAGTCGACTGCGTCAATATCAACACCAGAGACGCCGACAGTCGCTCCTACAAGTCTCGACCAGCTCGAGCCACTCCCATACCATGTCGGCCGGACACCATCGCAACAGTTGCCGATATATCACTTGGCGAAGCGTGGTGGAAACTTGCACCAGACAGTTCTGAAGAAGATCAAGGGCGATGTGGATGCCTTGAAACAGGAGCTGGAGGAACATCTGCGTTTGGAGAAGAAGCACATCACTATCAATAGGTTAAACGGGCAGATCATCATCAAAGGCTGGCTACGGAGTGAGATTGCCACTTTCTTGCGGGAAAAGCATTTCTAAGATGACTGGAGAATGCTTGACTCGTTGACCATAAGATGTCTGCTTTTACGTATGACGCAGGCCGGAAGCTCCTCGGCCTGATGCATTGTCCCTCGAGGATCTCACGCAAAGACCAGAGCTGAGTGCTCGGAAACAGTCAATCCACCGCCCGAGATTCTAGGACACTATTGATCTAACCCTGGCCGCACTTTCGAGATCGCTGACGGCGTATTTGTCTGGCAGCTGGGAGCTATTGGTTTGATCGGCCTGTACCCGATTGGCGGAGTCTACGAGGGACACACTTTGTAAGATATGATCCTCATTTGTGTACATATACCACATAGCAATTTATTTTCGATGGCTGTCTCGACAACATTTGCAAGACCACGAAAATCACAACTCCAACCTAGGGGTAAAGTGCATTGTGCATGGCAGGGCGGAGGTACACAGCGGCCTATTTCTTTGACCAACATGCTCTATATGGCTGGCTGTACATCTACGACGCTGTATCTGAGAATCTCGATTTGAATAATATTGATCATGAATCTACGACGTTTAGCAGCACGAATATACGCAATGCTGTTAAACTGCGCAGTCTCATTATTTCACGAAGCAATCCTCAGCAGCTTACTTGCCAATATGTGCAGTTCATGTTCTACCGTAACGACATTTGCCAATCAGCTTCAAGCCGAACCCAAAATCATCCACCATCCTCTAGCTCGATATAACACATCCATCCGTCACCTTATTAATGTTACCCGCAAAATTCGGGCAACCTTTTCCCGCAGTCGGCCCGTTCCCGTAATCACAAACCGGCAGCGTGACCGCCCCGGCGTCCGTCAAATTCTTCGGAATAATGTTGGCCGCATAGCTCGCCGACGGGGCCCCGTTCTGCTTGTTGTTGTTCGTCCAGCTATTCACCGACGGGATGATGAAGTCGCCCAACTCGAGACCCCCAAAATCGTTCGGGCCCGCCAGCGCACCATTGGTGCCACCGGGCAGAGCATTGGTCTCGCAGGTTATTTGAGCGACTCCGACGGCTCCGTCGGGTTCGAAAGCGGGTGGGTTCACGAGCGCGGTGGCGTCGAGCAGGTAGTAGCAGTTTCCGTTGTAGCTGACGTGCGAATCCTTGCCGTAAGCTCCGAGCTGGCTCTTCTTCTGGTCGACTTGCTCGCACGGCTGCGTGTCGAAGGCGATGAAGGGAAAGTGTTTCTCATCGTCCTGCTGCAGGTTGTTCCACGTGAAGACGGCGAGTTGCTGGAAGAGCAGGCGGGTGAAGAGCTTGGACAGCGAGTCCAGGGACGCGGAGACCGAGGTGTCGGCTTTCATGAGCTTGCCGCCTTTCATGGCGTCGGCGAGGCTCACGCCGCCGTTGCTGGAGGATTGGCCGGTGGTGAAGAGGGAGGTCGCGGCGCTGTTGACCGTGTCTTTGATGTTGCCTGCGAGCGTGCCGAGCCATTTGGTCGGGTCGTCGGATCCGCCCTTGTCGGAGCTGACGTCGTCGGCTATGCCCTTGCCGAACTCGGTGAGCGTGGAGGCGACTTCGATGCCGGTCGCTAGGGCTTCGACGCCTTCGAAGATCGGCCCGGCGAGGCCGAACATGAGGCTGATGACGGTCTGCATGATCGCGCCGAACAGCTCGCCAGAGTCGGAGGGAGGTGGAGCGAAGACGTCCTGGAAGGACCCCATATCTTCTGTAGCATTGTCCTGGGCGTACTGGACAGCTGTGTAGACCACCGTGAGCGTGTTGTGCAGCGTCGACAACGACTTCCTGATCGCCCACATGCCGGGCGTCACGACGGCGCTGCATGCCACTGCCGTATCGCAGCCACCAGACCCTACGTCACAGTGAAGATCGCTCGCCGCAGTGTCGTTAGATATGATCGCCAGTCCAGTGTCTAGGCGCGGAATTTGAGATTGGACCTTTTGCGCGCCATTCTGGCAGCTCGGGGCCGAGCTGCTGCATTGATCCTTTTGCAGACCGAAACATTCGGCGCAGGTCAAGGCATCCTCGTTGTACAGCAAGAGAGCTTCGGCCATCACATCGTCGCCTCCTACGTAAGACCACTGTTGGTCCGCGGTAAGGCTCGTGACGTCGCAAGTCGCGTTCTTGGGGTTCAAAGCCTGGAGGCTGGCACGAACGGCCGCATTCCGAGAGTTCGAGATGATGGAGGTCATATTTTGCATTGAGCTTGAGATTGACGATGCGCTGGTCTGATTACTTTGGGCAGTTGGTGTGGTGACATTGTTTTGCGGCAATGGACTTGTCTGATTTGCTTGTATAGGGAGAGTGCTGTTGGTCGTGTTGCGCGGGATGATCCAAGCGGCAGAGAACTGGGACTGGGCCAGAAGTGGCAAGAGAAGGAGAATGTTCTGCATTGCGAAAGGAATTGATAAAGATTGCGACTGGCAATATGGAGTGAACAATATCACACAAGCAGCAATCCTGTTGCTGAAGAAACGAATGGATGATCGATTGATCGATCGATCGAATGAATGAATGAATGAATGAATGAATGAATGTGGAAACGAATGGACAAGAATTGACGATCCAACAACGGCGCAAATTGACTGAGAGTAAGGGACAAATAGAGAGCAGTTGTAGGATCTTATATATGAAGCACACGACCTCCCTCCCTCAGGACAAGGTAGCTTCGCCGCACTATTCACTCACCTCCACACTTGACCCATTTCGAGCACCCGACACAGGACCTCTCCAGCTCACACAGGAGCCATCAATCCAAGAACGGAAACCAGGAGCTCCGACCAAGCCGAACAGAACTCGTAGGGTCGTAAACCAAACGCGCTGCTACCACATCTCGCACAAAGCGACCCCCCCAGTTTTCCCCCAGCTTTCAAGCGTCAAGCTTTAGATTCACATCAGATCTGAAACACTGCACGAGAATGACTTTATCCGTGTGAGCAGCTTCGATTCGTTGAAAACGTGTGTCTGGGGCCCAAGAAGTTCTGAAGATGTAACGTGCCGCGAGGCTGGAATATGCGGGTGAGGTTTGTGTTTCGAGGCGCAGCACTTTTTAGCGTGGGTGACATTGGAGCCGCGAACTCGATGATCGGCTCCTGAATTGAGGTCCCCAGGTCTCGATCTGGTCGTCCTCCCATTTGAAACATATCGGATGTGTTCAAGAGTCGTTGTTGAACGAGTCCTTGCTCTGGCTAGATTTGCAGTTTCGATCACGTATGTTGAATATTTGGGGCAGATTAATTATCTACAAGCAATTTCACGAGCAACCCAGCCATTAAATTCCAGCATGGTTTGGCACAT
The DNA here is from genome assembly GCA_900618795.1 of Cyanodermella asteris. NCBI lineage: Eukaryota > Fungi > Ascomycota > Lecanoromycetes > Ostropales > Stictidaceae > Cyanodermella > Cyanodermella asteris. The sequence continues at coordinate 176,292 of UYJD01000013.1, forward strand.
CATGCCGGTATCAAGGTCTATGCGCAATTTCAATCATATCAAGGATGAACACATTAGTGATAATGGAAGGAAAAGACTTGAACTTTTCCTCGGCAAGTCAGCTTATAGCTTGGCAGACATCAACCCCGCCGTGTCCAAGCATGTCGCTTTGACTTTGGCCGAGCGAACGTCATTGATAAGAGGTCGAGGGGTCGCGAAACAGACGAGATCGTAAAGGAGCGCCCGTTCAGAACGTGGGGCTGGCCCCGGTGGAGAGGAAGTGACCAGCCCCAGCGTGGGCATCGTACGATCGGGATAGATTATATAGTTCGAGCTGTATACGATTTTTGAGCATCGTCTAAATTATACTCGCGTCACTGATTGAGTACCTGCACGGAGTGTGATCGGGTGCAATTGAGTTTGAGTACATTTCAGCAGCACAGCAACCAATCCCGTTCCCCATCTCGTATCCAATATGGCCCCGAAACGTGTGTAGCCTGCAGCTCATCCAAATCCGCATATACGGCTGACACATTACCGCTAGGCGCCCTCTGCTGCATTTCAGTCGACATCGACGCCGTCGCCGGCTGGCTCGGCTCTTACCAAGGCGAAGACTCCACCTCCGACATCCCACGGGGCCTCTTCGCCGGCACAATCGGTGTCCGCCGACTCCTCAAATTATTCGCCAAATACAACATCAAGACAACATGGTTCATTCCGGGTCACTCGCTGGAAACCTTCCCGGAGGAGTGTGCTATGATCCGGGATGCTGGGCATGAAATGTGAGTTGCAGACAGCTGGGATGAGATGCGAACGAGAGGAGTTTGGACGAACTGATTCTGTGTCGTAGTGGTTTGCATGGATATTCACACGAGAATCCGACGAACATGTCCCTGGAGCAGCAACATGCGATTTTGGACAAAACGTATAAGCAGATTACGGAGTTTGCGGGCAAGCCGCCGAGGGGGAGTGTGGCGCCTTGGTGGGAGGCGTCAAAGGAGGGAGCGGAGCTGTTGCTCAAGTATGGTATTGAGTATGGTAAGTGCAAGCGGCGGCTCTCTTCCTTATTCCTCTTTCCAGCGCTAGTCTCTCTTGGTGGCTCGGGCTGGGCGTTGAACTGTCGATGGGCACGAATCTGGGACTGATGAAGACCTATCACAGATCATTCATTCTCTCACCACGACTGCCAGTCGTATTTCCTGCGAATTGGGGACGAATGGACGAAAATCGATTATTCGAAACATCCCTCTTACTGGATGAAGCCGCTCGTCAAGGGGTCAGAAACAGGTCTCGTTGAGATCCCTTCGAACTGGTATCTTGACGATGTATGTCGTGCGCATGCAATACGCACCAGTCGTGAGAGGATAGTCAGGTGCTGATAAGCAGATATAGCTTCCTCCCATGATGTTCATTAAGAAAGCAGCCAACTCACATGGCTGGGTGAACGCAAGGGATGTCGAGGACCTGTGGAAGGATCACCTCAACTACTTCTATCGAGAAGAAGAGGAGTTTTGCTTCCCGGTGACGATCCATCCGGACGTCAGTGGGCATCCGCATGGACTGTTGCTTCTTGAGAGGTAAGCCTTCGATCCACGGAAGCTCTTGGCAGCTGTGCGACGCATGGCTCAAGACTCGGCGTAGACTCGATTCAGACCGTGATCACCGCACTGCAAATGATCATCCTTGCGAGTTCTTGCGAAGCATTCTTGCTGACACTTACCAGGCTGATCGAGTACATCAACACCCACGAAGGAGTCGAATGGCTCACCATGGAGGTATGACGATGTCACATGCATGCACTAATGCAAACTTCCCTCCAGCTCGACGGCGAGGAGCTGACGGTATTCTGCAGCAAATCTGCGATGACTTCAAGTCGAAGAACAAGCCCGTCAGTGGGTCTCTCTTACCTGCCGAACCCGGCGAGATCTTGCGAAATCCCGGTGAGTTCAAGATCTCTGCCCCTCCTCTCAGATCAATACATGTGAACGCACCCAGCATCATCTGCTCGGAGAGCTCAAGTAATGAGAAACTGTCACGCAATCCTGGACAGCTGTCGGATAAACGTGCCGGTTAAGCGTCAAGCTTCATTTGTTTTGAGTTGGCAGCGAGCCGCCGGGACTGACGTAGATGGATGGTAATGTTTCGAAATATTGCTGATCTCGATGGGCTAACGCGCTCTGGGTGTTGCCAGATCTGGAATTGCGAAGAGCCTAGATGCGCGAATTTGCCGATTGAGCTTCAGGGATCAGCGAGCTCTGTACCGCGGTCTCATCTGCGAGATTCGCAGAAACAGTGAATCACAGTGCTCGGTCTGGCCAACGGGATCTCCATAAGATACCTGTGAAGCTTTGGGCCCTTTCATCGGAAAGTGGGCAGTTAATCGGATCTGCGCGTGGTTTGGCATTATGTACAGCGACTTCGTAAGTCGTGAAAGGCTTGTTGGAACGTGGGAAGGTTTATTGGTTTCCGGCATGTTCTTGGCAGCCATAGTAGTATGTGAGCCAGTTTCGATGACTGCGATGTTATCACGCGCCGGCCCTACCTCTGCCTTGGTGTATCTGGAGCATGGATCATGTGTCACCATATGAGACACGATCGAGATGAGTTTTGAAGACCCTCTCGATCATGGACCAAGCTTTTGAAGTGGCGGTTAGACACTTCGCGGTGATGCAGCCCAAGACGGGAAGTCGAGGCATGGCGAGTTAAGCAACGCCAATTGCTGGGCATCCAAAGCCACCACGCGAGCGGTCCAGACAGTATGAATAACAATGACGCGCATTTGTCCCACGTACATCTCATGGAAGAGCATGGTGCTGTGCTCCAGAATCTGCGATACGCATGCAGTAGATTTTGTGCAAAGGTCATAGCCGTGTCTGATGCGATATAGCATCCCAGTGCCTGGTCATCAGTCCTGACAGCCGCCCGGCGTAAGATGTGTGATTGCTTACGCTTGGTTTCATTACTGGACTGAGGATCATCTCACCACAAGACAATACAATTATCGGCAAGCTGGAGGGTTAAGCAAAGGGACCTCGGGACATGATTGTCGACCCGCAGATGTGCTGGCAGGGTCTGCTAGTCTGGAGATGCATCTCTCTGATCATCGATGAAAATTCGATAATTACTGTTGTCGAAACCGTTCGATGCGCGAAACGCTCCATAGACCTTTGGATCAGTTAAAAAAAAAATAGTTGCGACCCGGCTGAGTGCCCTCCGCTGTCGCTACCACGCGCCAGGCTTTACTTTCTGAATGTTCAGCGGTAGCCACTGAAATACTGTTCACATCCTCCTTTGGAATCCATGTCCGCTGGAGAAGGCGAGGCCGGAATTTTCATGACGGAGGCTGAACTATTAATGGACGAGCTTCCTTTCACTATCACATTGCGCAATAAGAGGTGCAGCCTATAAGCCACACGGTCAGATGAGCTCCCGGCACGCAGGTCGCTATTCGCTCCTGCGGCAGGCTTTGGCGAACTTTGCCAGATTTTCGGATGACAGCTTCCCTCTTGAGGAGTGACAGAAGGGAGCCAACCTTCTGGAAAGCCATGCAGTGTGAAAAGATCTGACGTGGTTGGTGGAGAAAAAGAAACACGGTCGCCGCTTGCGTGGGCGAGAAGGACCAGGAGGCGCGGGAAGACTAAATCCTGGCGGCCAGGCTTGACTTGTCCCAGCCAGCACGTGCTGTTATCGAAGCTTGTGATTGGTTGTGCTCGACGTCCTGTCATGGTTTCTGTGAGACTTTTCCTTCAACCCATGCTGAACAGCAGTCTCGCTTCGCCCACCTGGGATGGGAGTCGCGAGAGGCCCTGCCAGCTTGTGCCAGCATTACGGGCGGACTCTTTCTGCTCGCGTGAGAGCTGCGTCGCCTGGTATTCTGCCCCAGGAGACCATCATAGCTGGATGCTCGGAGAGGAAAACAACGAATGCATGCAGCCAAAGAAATGGAGGGGCGAAGCAGTGGCCAGTCCCGTTGATGAATCGGGGAGCGAATACGGACATTGTCCCGCGCGTAGGTGTGCGCGTTGTGCAAGCCATAGAACATCGCATCAGGCCATCGCTCGACGCCGTTGGAAGAAGCCACACGCTGTCTTACGCTCTTTCCACTTTCTCCCCGGACGCAGATAGTGTCTAGACATGCAGCTGGGGGTAAAGCGGTCGCCGTATATGCTGAGATCTGCAATCCACGACACCTGTCTGAACATATCGACAGCCACGATACTGCATCGGGACAAGAAAAGTACATCTCAGAGCGAATTGAATGTGTGACATGACTGAGATGAAGTCTCGAAGAAGCCGCAAATCGGTTCTGGCCGTCGGCTCGCAGCAGAGGGTGTCGCAAGCACAAGCGTCGCAACCACTCACAGAACAGAGACAAACAACGTGATTGACTTCGCTCGTGGCGTGCCCCACCGTCTGGTGATGGCAATCCCATGGGCTCGAATCGATAATCTCTGCTCGCGACAGGGCCAAGTGGATCCCATCCTATGTACGAACGCCGGCACTGCTCCCACGCGATTGTCCGTCAGCCGTTTCCACAGCAGTTCGGTGTTTGATGATTCGATCTCGGGCGACTTTCGGCCCTTGCACGGGGCATGTCGGGCTTCTCCCATTGGGCTGTATACGGCCATAAGTGTCGCATCGTCGTAGCGGGTCCCGTGTCGCATTCAGTCTTGATGCCGTCGGGGCATTCTTGTCGCGTATGGAGCTGCTGCAGGGAGCCCTGTCGCCGTCCTCCGTCAGGCGTCAGCCCTGCGGTGTAGAGAAATGGAGTCGAGCACTGCTATCACGAGCGCTCGATTCGAGGCGCAAGCTGCGCTGCCATGGGCTGCGGTATTATCGTGCAGGCCATGGCGCGTTCGACGTCGATTCTTCTCAACGAGAAAGCTTGTCAAAGCTTGGAGGACGCCGATCCAGCTGATTCGTCGGAGGATGGAGCTGACACACGAGGTACACGGCCGGCTGGTGGATTCGAGTGGTGGTCTGGAGCCGACAGAGTTCCAGCGCCACCTTAATTTACCTCCAAGCATGACACTAGTTCGGCCTCTCCCACCAGAGTCCACCAGCGAGCCCATCGCTATCGGCAACCCGAAACATATAACCTCCTTCGGCCCTGGTCCCCTCCTCTCTGGCCTCTCACCCTCTCGAAAGTACCTCTCCTCGCGGTACCTACACGACATCTCCTCCAAGTCCAGCCGGAGTCGAGCATCACCGAGGGACACCGACTTCACTTCACAAATCCCCCCTTTCGGCTAGCAGCAGCTCGCTGCATCCTTCGCCTATCATGGCAGCCCCCGTCGCCGGCAACAAGACCTCTGGCGGAAACGCCGCTTTCCACAACTTCAACAACGACTTTGCTCACATTGCCGACCCCAACGAGCGTCGCCGCCTCGCTCTCGCCGAGATCGACAAGGCCCCCTTTGGCTGGTACCACGTCCGCGCTGTTGTCGTCGCCGGTATCGGTTTCTTCACTGACGCCTACGATATCTTCGCCATCAACTTCGTCACAACTCTCCTCGGTATAGTCTACTGGCACAATGCCACCACCAAGCCTGGAACGATCCCCTCGGACGCCGACACTGCTATCAAGGCCGCCACTTCCGGTGGTACCGTTATTGGCCAGGTTGGTTTCGGTATTCTTGCAGACATTGTTGGACGTAAGAAGATGTACGGACTCGAGTTGATTGTCATCATCTTCGCTACTCTCGCCCAGGCTCTCTCGGCTGCCTCTCCCAGCGTCACCATTGTCGGAATCATCGTTTTCTGGCGTGTCATCCTCGGTATCGGTATTGGTGGAGACTACCCGCTCTCTGCCATCATCACCTCCGAGTTCGGTACGACCAAGTGGCGTGGAGCCATGATGGGAGCCGTCTTCGCCAACCAGGGCCTCGGCCAGTTTGCTGCTGGTATCGTTGCTCTGATCAGCGTTGCTGGTTTCAAGGATTCTCTCATCGGCGCTTCCAAGCAGGCTACCTGCTCTGGTGGCTGCATCGAGTCCGTCGACAAGATTTGGCGTATCATCATCGGGTTCGGTGCCGTCCCGGCTTGCATCGCCCTCTACTACCGTCTCACCATCCCCGAAACTCCCCGTTACACTTTCGACATCCAGCGCGATGTTGAGAAGGCTGGCGAGGACGTCAAGGCCTACATCCAGGGCAAGCCCGAGGGTCACCCTGACGAGGTTCGCCGTCTCCAGACCCTCCAGGTCTCCAAGGAGCAGCTCGAGTCTAACCGCCCCAGCTTCAAGGACTTTGTCCGCTACAACTCGCAGTGGAAGCACGGCAAGATTCTGCTCGGTGCCGCCGCTTCGTGGTTCTTGCTCGATGTTGCCTTCTATGGTATCGGTCTGAACAACACCATCATCATCGGCGCCATCGGCTACGGCGGAGGAAGCAACCTCTACCAGATCCTCTACAATCTGGCCGTCGGCAACATCATCCTCGTCGTCGCCGGTGCCATTCCCGGTTACTGGGTCACAGTCGCCCTCGTCGACACCTGGGGACGCAAGCCTATTCAGCTCATGGGCTTCACCATCCTGACCATCCTCTTCTGCATCATCGGCTTCGCCTTTGACAAGATTGGCGACCACGGCCTGCTTGCCTGCTTCGTCCTCGCTCAGTTCTTCTTCAACTTCGGCCCCAACGCCACCACCTTCATCATCCCCGGCGAGGTCTTCCCCACCCGTTACCGCTCGACCTCGCACGGTCTCTGCGCCGCCGCCGGAAAGGTTGGCTCCATCATCGCTCAGGTCATCATCGGTCCGCTTCGTACACGCGGCGCCAGCCCCAACGCCACCAGCTTCCGCGACCAGAACCCCTGGTTGAACCACGTCATCGAGATTTTCGCCCTCTTCATGTTGCTCGGCATCTTCACCACCCTTCTCTTGCCCGAGACCAAGCGCAAGACTCTCGAGGAGCTCAGCGGTGAGGAGCCCGCTGCCGCCGACGCTTTGCAGACGATTCACGGTCACGGCGCCACCAACGAGAAGCGCGTTTCTGGTTCTGACGCTTAGATTGATCGAATCTGTGCGGAACGGAATGTGTTCGAGGGGAATTATGCGGAAAATAATGTGATACCAATTTGAAAGCTTTGCTACATATCTACCTACTTATTACCCCCCATTTTGAATAACGAGATAGATTGATGTCTGTCATGATGCATCGGAAGGTTTAATGGTCTCATCAGTCTGTGACGCGCGACCTACTCCGAGATGTAACAAATCTGTGTATCCTAATACATCTACTGAACAAAGAATCTTCCATCCAATCAAGAGCATAATCAAACCGGTTGTACTCACAGCGATTTTACAGAACGACACTCGCCGACTTTTCACCCGCAAACACGTCTCGCAATAGGAATCGCACCCCGTCAAATCCTACCCAACGCACGCACAACTTTTGCGTAATTCGATTTTCACCAACGCCACTCCGTTCCGCCCTCTTTCGACGACCGAGCCCGTTTCGACCACCCGATTCCATTCTATTCCAACTGCAACAAAGCTTCCGTGATCCTCCAACGTGTTCTCTCTCTCTCTCTCTCTCTCTCCCCTGCCACGTCACGTCTCCCTCGCGACGCCATGGCCACTCCGGCGTTTCGTGCCACTTGCACGACAACAGTCCCCCCCAATCGCAAAACAGTACAGTACAGTACCCGATCCTACTCAATGAGAAAGAAAAAAGAAACGTGGCTTTGAATTTTTTTCTGGAGGGGGACCGAGGGGGGAAGGGAAGGGAGGGCAAACGGACGAGAGACCCTCCTGATCCCACCACGCTTTGGACTCGATGCGTTATCGGGTTTACAACTCGGATTGAGGAAAACCGTCATCCGCATGGAAAAGTCAAGGGTGGAAAAAATAGTTCTTTGTTGAACGGCCACGGGGGGTAACCCGAAAAAAATAATGATGATGTACGTGGTTGGCGCTGTGCGGGCCCTCTTTACCTCATGTTGTTGGGGTGGTGCTGTGGGTGTCACTATAGCGTGTCGCCCTTGGAGGGAGCGTTCTTTGGCTAACAGAACAGAAGTGGTGTTTTGCTTCGACGATTCTGCTTCAAGGGTACTCGGTCTAGTTCACGGTGTCCCGACGGTCGTTGTGTTCGAAACGTGCTGGACTTTTTTGCGTGACCATGGGAAGAAACCGTGCGCAGTGCGTCCAGTCGCTATTCTATGATGGGATACGCTGGTCGATTTTCAGTATGCGTCCCTGCTGTGGACGCCAAGTCGGACAACAATGATTGTGCAGAAGCATCAATTGCTCCGTATGCTGCATGAAGGGTATTTTGACAAATGCCTCACCACGAATCATCCCACGATCCCTCTTGCGGGCCAATGGAGAGCCGAAAGACTCATCCGGCCGGCGGGTTCACAACAATCAGATCCAGAGCATCGAAACCCCCTCCGTACTCCTTATCCCAGTCGAATTCGCTCTGATGATTCTCCCGCCCAAAAGCAACCAACATCCGTTCCGCCTCGTCGCTCTCCGCCGACATGACATTGCCGTCCCCATCAACCTCCCCTTTACTCTTCTTCCTCGCGCCCTGGCCCCAAATCCTCTTCCTCGCCGCATCCGTCCACGTCCCGATATGCCGAAACGTCAAACTGATCCTCTCACCTCCATACGCCTTCTCCGCATCCGTCCTCTCCACCTCCGGCCGCTTATCCGGTCTCACACCATGCAGCCACCGCGCATTCGTCGCCGGTCCGAGCACGAACACGGAATTATGCGGCAGAATCACTTTCTGGGCTTCGCGTCTCTCGCCAGCGAGCTGTTGTTCACGCGTCTGCCCGCTCTTCTTGATCCGTAGCGTCATTTTGCGCTGGGCACCGAGAGAGACGTTGATGATGTTGCTGCCGCGCACAATGTCCAGTGTTTTGTCGGAGTGTTCGTGGATGTTGTCGGAGCCGGTGCGGTAGAGTTGGATGAGGACGTGGTTGAAGGGTTGGGCGAGGAGAGAGGAGACTTCGTTGCGGATCGCTAGGACGGTCGGGGAAAAGGTCGTTAGGGGTGGGCATTCGTCGGCGGGGTGCCGGTAGACGGGGACCGCGCCGTCGGGGCTGATTTCGCCTTGGACGGCGACTCGCCGGGGGACGTCGCCGGAGCGGTGTTTCATGGAGAGCCATTGGACTTCGGCCTTGAGTTTCTCGAAGGCGTCCTGGGAGATAGTCGGCGGTAAAGCGTTTGCGATGACTTTGCAGTCGCCTTCTCCGATCTTGGTTCTTGTTGTACCGTTTGAGCTAGAGCCGTTTGCCTTCCCGGCCTTCCCTTTCCAAGACGTATCCACGGCCTTATCCGCAGTGCTTATTTCAGTAGGTTGGGTAACCGTTCGTTGCTCAGCTGTGGAGACATCAATGCCATTGAACGCCGATCCAGAAAGCGCCTCAAGGTCCGCGTCCAGCGACGATTTTCCCGTCGCTTCCATGATTATCTCTTCGCTGTCAACGCCGTGAACGCCGAGCACGTCAGCCATCCTTTGCATTGCCTCTAAATGTATCTGCTCGTCACGATATCCCATGCAGTCCTCCACAACGCTCACTTCCAGTCCATGCTGCGCAGCATCCGCCGCCGAATAGATTATGGACACATTACTCAGCCCACCACAAATATGCACATCCGTCACCATCTTCATGCGTAGTCCCATGAGCAGCGGCGTCCCATCGAATGCCGAAAAATAATGCTTCGTGATCGTAATATCCTTTTCCCGATCCAACATGTCTTCGAGCTCTTGCACCAACTCGGTCCCCTCTTTTGTCTTCTGCCACATGGGCAGTGGGAGGTCCTTCTCGCTGTCATGTCTCCAATGTCCATCCTGTTCGTTCTGCTTCTTGGCCTTGTCGGCATCGCTCAGCTTTGGAAGCTCCTCTTCTTGTTTGCTGGTCGGCATGTAAGCCCGAAGGTCAAAGTACTGGGTGGGGCTCTGGTCGCCAGCATGTGTTGCCTTCTGCGAGGATATCTCTGTCGTGACCCAAACTATCTCGGTGCCCGTCTTGCGGTAGTACGGGATTATCCTGCGGATCCGGTCCAGAAAGTCCAGCGGGTTGGCGATGTTGGCGCCACGCTCGCGATTGAATGCATCTTTTTGGCAGTTGAGGATCAGCAACGCCCTTCTGCCTTGGATCTCGGGTGGTTTGATTGAGTCGTACGGGCCCTTGTGTTTGGACATGTTACTGACACTTGGGATCTTGCCGCGATGGGCCGCCGTCAGGGCTGAATGCTTCGCAGGGTGCTGATGTGTCAGGACCGTGTCTCGTTTTCCAGTCGGTGGTTTCGATTGAGTCAGATCCGTTCCAAGGTCGGCTCAAACGTCGCTTGTCGAGCGGGATCGAGGCCAAGGTTAAGGTGGACCTACCTTGGAAATACGCAAAAGCAAAGTAAGGAGCCACCTCCCAGGATATCTAGTTGTATGCCAATTATTGCTGGGAAGCCTCTCCTAGTATGTCCAGGCGCAGTATATGCACCAAAATGATGCCGCAAGAAAGAATAGCAGGCGAGCGGTAGTCGAGAGCAGAAGCTGCCAACGGCCAGACGGATATAAGTCAGCGATCAAGGTATGGGTGTGTGCAAAGGCGAAAAATTAGTGCCTCGGAAGATGCGTCTTTATATGCAGATGATAGTAGAATGTGGAGTGAAGGTCTCGGGCGGCTGACACACGCTGCCTCAGATCAGAGCCATGGGTGACGTTCTGTCGACATCGCTCTGTCGTTCGCACTTGCACTGGGCAATGATGCGGGTCGGCATACGACCAAGACGTGTCTGACTTGGATGTACGGACGGTATGGCTAGAGACTGCTGCAGAAGGGTGTGATTCTTTTCTTAGCGCCGCCGGCCAAGACTCGAAGGTTTAGGTTTGGAGGTTGTGTTGCAGGAGTGCATGCAGGGTACAGAATGCAGCGTTATTAGCTAGCTGATCCAGCAGCCAGATTCACGAGACTGATTATGTTGTCTAGCTAGTAACGAAGGAGTTGAGGAATGAGGGGCTAGATCGCAAGAAAGGCTCTCGATGCACGCTCGTTCGGCAAGTGTCTCAGCCGACATCCGGGTCTGGACGCCGCGGCCGTCGTCTGCCTTTTGGGCCTTTCGCCACCTCTTTGGCTTGTTATGGCGCTGTATCTGGCTCTGTGATAGGTGCGGACGAAGGTTTGGTTTGGGCATAAGAGTAACGTTTGTCTATGCCCACGCGTCTGTGGAAGATGGAAAGTTTGCAAAGCAGTAAAGCACCATGCTTCGAAAACGACATCTTCCTAGAAGGTCGATCTATCCCTACATCACGCGTTCA
>UYJD01000013.1:187855-232342 GCA_900618795.1 Cyanodermella asteris
CATTCATCTCGTTGCCTCTGCATGAAAACCTGTCGGGGCGAATGCTTATCCGAAGCGCTGTCCAAGCTCAGGTCGATCTTGTAGAAATCCCCGCAAACGGCCGTTGACAACCATGCAGCACCCTCATCACTGATAACATTGTGCACGGGCGGCTATTACACCCCCTCACACGACAGAAATCAGAATTATGCTGAGCGTGGAAACCGAGCAGAAGCAGACTGCTTGAGCTGAGCAAGGTGGCAGCCGAGGGCGATTGCCGTCTCACACTACGCACGGCCGCTAGCCCTAGAGTATTTTCAACCTCTACTACTCTCCACCCGGCGGGCCGATGATGGCTCTTTTCATTCAACGACGCCCAAAGCGGTGGGCAATGACGATTGTGGGAGAAACACACGCATAGTCACATTGCATCTTGTCAGGTCCGCCTAGCATGGGCTTGTTTTTGGATTTATACTGACTTTTCGAATAAGCTTTGCTGCATGTGTTCGCCATGTGCCTCACCGCACCCCTGCAAGCTTATCCGGACCCATCTCGTCGTCGAATCTCATTGGAAATCGTCCACAATACGCGCGGGAGTAAACCGAATGGCATGCCGGCTGGTTGATCCCGCGACCGGAGGCTTCATATGTGTCTTGGACGTCAAAACGGAGGCATGAGCAACGAAAACACGTCCTGCAGCCTCTCCACAGTCACCATCAGCATCTCGCTCCAGTGATCCTTGACGCCTGACCGCCCTCTGCATATCGATATTCGGCATCCTTGCGGTTGCCCCATCCTCAAAAAAATGCTCCTGTCCAAGATCTGGATTTTGGCTGTGGCGGCCACCAGCTCGAGAACAACGAACACAGGACGGCAAGTGCACAGATTGTTCCGTGCCCGAAAGGCACTTCAGCAATGTCAGGTCAAGCTCGGAGCACCTGCATCAGGCCCCGCATCAGCTCACGATCACGGGATCGCTGACGCAGGTAAGCTTTGACGACCTTCCTCGAACCTAAAATGTGTCGGGGCGGCGAAGCGTTCATTCCGCAGTCTTCAAGGAATATCCCTGATTAATGGCCCGTCCCGTGTGTCCAGAAAGCCGAAGTTTACCATCAGCTGCCAGCCTGACATACGCATGTTCGGATTCTAAGCAGATCACGGGTGTCCTCAAGTTCAATCCCAGCGTGCTTTGTGCATATCCGCATCACATTCAGCATTGCCCATCAATGTTTTCACGAGGAGAAGAAGTTTGTGATCTTCTGTGATTCGCCCGGTTTCTTGGACTTCTCCTGCTTGACTCGGGACCCGTTGCTGGTCGCACTCCGCGTTTTGCGTCCTGGAGCCGCTTTACTGCGTGACGGGGTCGGCGACTTTGTCTTATCTGCGATTGCGTCTTCCAGCTTGATTTGTTTGCCGGTTGGTTCTTCGACATCGGATCCAATCTTCCGTTTGGTTCCGGATGTTGTTGCGTCGACTGGCATCGGTGCGTTATCTTCCGACCTAGGTACGTCCTTTGTGACTGCTTCTTCCGGTTTGATGGTTTTCGTCTCTTTGACGTCGTCACTCGTCTTGTTCTCCGACTTTACCCTTGGTTCGGCTGGCTTGCCAGGCTTAGCCTTCGTGTTGCTGCCAAAGAAATTGGCAATGTTGCTCTTGTTATCTGCGCTGTCGACCGGTACGATGAAGTCCGGAGAGTTGTTGCCAACCTTTCCAACATCTTTGTTCACCGGATAGCACTCAAGTTCACCCTGGTACGGTTTGAGCAAATCTTGCAACTCTTGCTTCCATTCCGCACGGTTCGGATCCAGCCATTTCCTGAGGTCCTCTGATCCATTGTCGAGAATGACCGGCATCCTGTCGTGCAGGAATCCAAGCTGCTTGTTGGAATTTGTTGTGATTATGGTATAGGTCCACATGCGCTCATCTCTCCCTTCATACTGCACGCAATCCCAAAGTCCAGCAAAGCACATCAGTTCGCCGTCCTTGCGTTTGACAAAGTGCGGGATCTTGGTCTTGCCGCCATCCTTCTTTAGCCATTCGTAGAATCCTTGGGCGACGACGATGCAGCGTTTAGTCTTCTTCATGGTGTTCCACATGCCACCATTCGAGGCAAGCGAATCATCTCGAGCGTTGATCGTCTTCATGAGGCCGCCGTAGCCGGGATCGCGTTTGGTCCAGAAAGGCACGAGACCCCATTTCATAGCTTGGAGCTTGTATTTGACCTCTTGTGGTCCGTCAGCGGTAGCATCGGAGCCTTTGTGGTCGTCGGATTGGCCCTGTGCTGAGTCTTCTGACGGCCGCTCCTGAGCATGATCGCTGTCCTGGGTTTGATCTTGATCGTCGTTCCTGTGTCGCCTTTCGCCACCCGCTCCACTGGGTGGCGTGTCTGCTCGGTATACGAGACCAATATTTCCGGGCGCAAAGTTATAGGTCTCCCTCACTTCATCATCATCTGGTGCATCAGCTGCCGGCATGCCATTGTCACGCATACGGTGGCGAATATAGGTTGTTCTCTTAGAATAGTGTCAGCTACAAGATGAATAGGCAGAAGTAAACCATGAGAGCTTGCTTACAAGACCCAAGGCATATCGTCCACACATCTTGTTGGAATGTGGCGCTGGTATGAGATCTCGTAAAAGATAAGTGAATCCAATACCTAGTCTAGTACTACGGTAGTCAATTCCAGGAGAATGCGAGGGAGCTGATATGTCCAAAGTCCCGCTCGCTCAATTACATCCAACGACAAGCCTCCACAGGTACCTTCGAATACATGTAGCTTTCCCTTGCGAATTCAGCAAGACAAGGTTCATGGATAATGATTTCGTAAAGCTGTTACAAGCTCATGATCCCACCAGTGAGCTGCCGCCGCTGTTGACGTCAGCTCCAGGCGGAAACTCCCAGCGGAGCTCGCCCCGTCAAGTAAATGTGCTCGGCTCGACAAGTCCGTCGAGGTCCATCTCTGAAGCCCCATCTTCAATACAGTCGACGACACCTATTTGTTCCTCGGCATATTTGATTTTCTCGCGTTCAACATGTCCAAGTCAGCGGCTTTGCCATTGCGAAAGTTTGCACGGTTCTCCTCCCTTCCGCGCACGATCTTGTCGAAGCGATCACTCAACACCGGCCGCCCCCAGAAATTCCAATGTATCATGCCACTACCTCGAAGACCAGCGCAATGGACTTCTCGGTCGAATCTAGCGCAGACTCAAGCGATTCGAACTGTTTATACCACTCGAGCCAGTACAATGCGTGAACGTTTACGATCTCTCCAAAAAGACAGCCCTTTCCTTTTCCCCTTCTCACTCGTCTGGTACGTACTCCCTCCCTTTTTTTTATTAAGCCCACATCTACTCTCTCGTCGCAAACTAACGCTGCCTCCAGCATCGGCGTCGCCTTCGTCTGCGCCGTATATACCACCTACTTCTACATCTACACAATCTACCCCATCGACTCCACCTACCCCGAACCCGTAGCGGCCAAACTCAAACGCGCCCTCTACTACACCTACCAAGACATCCAACCCCAAAAAGCCTGGGACTACTACCGCCAAGCCCTCCAACTCGCCGACGAGCTCGAACTCCACCCCTTCAGCGCCGAAGTCATGGGCATCAAGCTCCAATCCGTCGCTATGCTGGAAAGTACCAACCATCTGAAAGAGGCGGCCGAGGTGCTGGAGACCATCAAAAAGGATTGTCTCAGGTTCGTGGAGTATTGCGACCAGCCGGATAAGCTGGCGCTGAGGAAACATCGGACGCGCGTGCTGGAGAATGCGGTGCAGATCGGGGTCAAGTTGGGGGATATGTATAGTGGGGTTTATCTGAGGGATGACGAGCTTGCGGAACGGCATTTGGTGGAGTCGTTGGAGATGCTACTGAAGGAGAGTCATCGGAGGCAGAGTGATGGTGTAAAGGAGGAGGATGAGGGGTCGTGGTTGGATGATGAGCAGATCGGTGCTTCGCTTGAAAGTATGTGCGGGCACGACAACTGTATTGGGAATGTTGCTAACGGGGTTGATAGCGCTGGCGGACCTCTACGAGTCACAGTCGAAGCACTATGTGGCTGCGCCGTTATACCTCCGGGCCGTCACACTGGCCCAACCTCCGAGCTGCCATACGGCGGTTCTCATGAACAATCTTGCAGCGTCTCTGGCTCAGACTTCGCAAGAGAGGCCACCGGCAACTTCAGACCCGACGCGACAAGACCCACCGACATCCCGGGCAGCTCTAATATCTAACGCTCGACAATGGACCGAAAAGTCCTTGGAAATCTGCCAATCATTAAGACCCCCTACTCGAACGGAGGAATGCGACACGGCGTGTGCTGTGGCTACACACAATCTGGGAGAATTTGCTGAGATGGAGGGCCTGGTCGACGAAGCACGAAAGCGTTATGCTGAGGCACGGAGCCTTGCAAAAGCGTTAGATTTCGCAGATGGTGTAGAAAACGCCGAGCAGGGGTTGAAGCGATTAAACAGTCAGTCATGAGGCAACAAACGGGATTGAGATCAATTGATGAAGATTCAATACTGACTACTCTTCTCTTGAGACTGCTGCTATCACTGACTCATCTTCCCTCCTGTTCGCAACGAACTACGATTCTAGGCTTTGCTCTGCAGCTGCTGCTCTGCGTATTCTCCTTTCCCCCGCATTTTCGTCGAGGAGCTGTGCCCGCTTTTCGTAATTCTGGACTCGCCGTAAGCTAGCAGGACATGTTGGCGCTGTTGGCTGCTCAATCCTTGTTCTCTGAGGAGTTCGTTGACTGATTCGTACTGACTCAAGATCGACTTGTAAAGGGACTGGAACAAGCGAATTTCTGACTTTCTCAACACCACCCTAGTCTCCTTTCGACCTTGGCGATGCTTCTGGTATAGGTGGGAGTTCGCATCGATGGGCCATACGTTTAGCCTCATCCCACCTCCTTGACTGCCGTGCACGGTATTCTACCCCCAGGCGCTGCGAAAGCCCGGTGAAAACGTAGCACTCGACGTCGTAGGATCTTGCGCAGACATCGCAGGTGGCGGCGGTATTACTTCGGGACGTTGTCCTTCAGACTCGTGGTTCCTTGGGACATCCTATCTCCCCGGCGGTCCCCCAAAGCCCCCCGGTGGCGGCGCCCCAAACGGCATGCCCTGCCCTGGACTCGGTCCCGCAGGCGGACTCCCATGACTACCCTGCCCCGGCATTCCCGGCGGCATGAACCCCGGCATTGGCCCCGGAAACGGTGGCATCCCGCTTGGCGGCCCTCCCGGCGGCATACCGTTCGGTGGGAAATTCGCTGGCGGCCCGTTCATGGGAAACGGCGGCATGCCGTTTGGTGGTGGACCGCCTGGTGGGAAGGCGAATGGGGGTGGGAAGCCCTGTCCTGGGCCCCCGGGCGGTCCGCCGGGTCCGCCGCTGGCGCTGGGGGGAGGGAAGGTCATGGGGTTTGCTTTCCCTTCGGCGGCGTAGCTGGAGGTAATGCTGTCGATGACGGACTGTGCGCGTTCATGTCCGATTTCTGTTGTGGAGTGTCAGCGCTCGTATCCTGACCTGTATTCATAGACTCTGTCGCATGTGTTGTGCATGTTCCAAGCTCTTTGACCTGGGGGTTGCTTGTCGGCTGGGCTCGACTCACGGGAGTAATAGTCCACGACATTTCGCTGGTGATTCTTGCCGGAGTTGTGAGCTTTCCTTACGCTCATGGAGTCGTGGGTGAGATAGACATCGCAGTAGTCGCCTGGACAGGTCAGTCTAAAATCGGAAAGACATTCGTGATTGACGAGAACATACAAAAGACTAGCAAAAGTTAGCGCACGACTTCATAGTTTCGTTATGTAAGATGCTTACATCGTGGCATTTTGAATACTTCCCTGCGCTCTTAGCAGGTCTGACCTTCTGCTTGGTAGAAGGATTACTGAACGTATATCGGGAACTGGTGTGGCAGTTGGAGGCGGCGTCGCGAACTGAAGAGTTGTGAGATCAATGTTCGGTTGACAACTCCGTGTCGATTTGTACCGCAATGCAATTCGACTTTCCGTAAGCATCATGTCTACTTCTTGCACGTCAAAGGATACTAAGGTGATGACTGGCTACAACAGGTCAAAAAGAGCCTTGTATCGATGGCGGCATCTTTGCATTGATTTTGGTGATGACTTCTAATTCTTGTGGGCGTTTTGGCAGTGACGCGGTCTCCCTAATTCTGACTTCGTGCTTTAGTGCTTCAAAGTCCCCTTGTTGCCGCTTGTGAGGATAAAAAGGCTTCACAGCTTGCATTCGGTTCTCTATCTGATTTCTTGTCCGTGGCTTCGTTGAAATTCACCCCTCTTGTGGTATTGATCGGCTCTGCGAAGTAGGATGTACCTACGAGTGCGGAGTTTGAGTTGTGCCACCTACCGTCCCATTTGTTCATAATTTATAGCATATCGCACACTTGATCGGGAGGTTGATATCAAACCGGTGTTTGGCGGGTCATCATTGCTTGTTGAAGAGCCGCCGTTGCAGTCGTTTTTGGTTCGCGACTCTTACCTTGAGGCTCAGCGCAAGATCGTCGCCCTTGACAATAAGAAACGATATAAGTTTCTGGCACTCAAGTTGCAAACAACGTCATGTTTCAGCTTGAGCAGTACAAATTTCCCCACGATATATTCCTACGACGATTGGAATGGAAATTTGTATAGCTCGTGTCCTAAGAGTCATGCCTTTGAACTGAGAATCGTCGTCTACTTCTCAGTTTCATCTTGGCAAACCATATGTCTGTCTACATCTGAACAAAAACACTACTACAGCTCTGTCGAACGTTGAAGGTTCCCAAATTGGCACTATGAAAGTCAAGCGTCAAAGACTGTCTGCATCGGGCCATCAAGACGTAAGAACATGTATATGAGAAAGCTTGTGGACGACCTGTATCTCAATCTCGAACCAGACTCCGTCGCAACCAGCCTACTAATTTTTCAAGGAAGTTTCCATTTCCGCCCAGATCTTCCACTTGCATCCCTTTGTATTCCCTCTCTACCAAATATAAGGATGCATTCTTCCTCTATTCTCGCGGCGATGTGCGCCATCACGCTGCCTCCACCACCAACCAGAAACGCTCCTGGATCAGCGAGGATAAGTTGCTCCACGTCCGGAGCGTAGGCTACCAGGGCGACGGCATATGCATGGCAGTTCTCGACAAGGACGGCAAAGTGGACATCCAATTCACGCCATTCTCGGACAGCGCCAAGACGACCACCTCCGAGCGTCATGACTTGAGAGCCGGAAGCCACCTCAGCAAGCGCGCCGGCACGTCTTGCGAAGGAGGCCACGCTAATAACCTCGGCCAGCTCGATTCAGGAGATGCCGAGCTGGCTAGGATCTCGAATGACAAGAAACACGATTACCACGCATGGGGCTGGGGATGTGACTGAGCTACCCATCCATCCTCTTGGAACGAGATGATATAGCTGACGGTTTGATGATGGGTGCACAGGAGGACCGAGCCGTCTTACAGTTGCAATTACCAGGGTACTACTTGACCGAAAGCCTGATTCTCGAGATGCATTCGATTGTCACCGGGGCGTGTGGCCGCGACGGCTATGGCTACGATCCTCGCACTGGAGGCGGTGGTGCTGTCGACTTTTCAGGGGGCCGTGCTTACAGCGACCACTCTTTCTGTGAAAATGGTTTCACTGGCTTCTAAAAATCGCAGCCCTGGCGTGTGGAGGGAAACGCCAATTATCCGAAAGGAAGTTTGTGTTTGAGTTGGGAGGATTCTGAAGACCCAGTGGTGGTGTTTCGTTCATATCGAGCTTATTGTCAGTCGTTGCCAGTTGATCTGTTGAAAAGCTGTATATGCAATACAAGACTTGTTCCGCGCACTGCTTAGAATTCTTATCCACATCTCACAATCCGTGCACTGGCTGTGGTTGAGTCGTAGAACGGTGGGGTATCCAGCGGCGTTTGTCAATGATACCAGGGCACGCTGGGCGCGATTCGCTCGAGCTCAGATCCGGTAGAGTTTCATTTTGCGCCAAACTATATATTCGTCGAGCTTTCGTATAGCACCCGTGAGGCATTATGGAAGACATTGACGAATCGCCCGAGAAGTGGTGCTCGCTATAGCTGCTACCAAACTCGCTGGATCGTCCAATGTAGAGAGAGCTCAACAAATAGAGCGGACCAGTGTCTCACAGCACGGTGTCAACATGTCCATAATTGATGTTGGATTGCATGACACTTGAGTCGATGGTCTGTGGCGCCGATGGCTCAACTGAAACATTGTGGCGACGCTGATACGTGAGTGGCTGACCTGTGGCGGCATGAATGCATGACACCAAAGCGTCACCATCAACCACCTGCCCTGCCCCTGCCGACCTGGCCCATCTTCTCGGCCTTGCTGAAGCCTGTCCTCTACCATGGCCCGAATTTCTCACAGAAAAGAACAAGCGCATCCACAGTTGTGATGTTGTGGACTCTTCTGTGCATTCATCCTTTTGTTTGCAGCTCAACATGTGAGTGACGGCTGATGAAGCCACGCTTCCCACACCAATTGTAACGAAAAAGCTGAAGCACGATTTCTGACATGTGTTTCCCAGGATTGAGCCTTCAGTTCGACTTCGCAGATCAATTTATCATGACGACCTGGTGCTGGTCCGCCGCATCGTCAAGAACAACCCACGATGCATTCGTAACCCGGATCTGACGGACAAGTGCAATACGTCTCTGCATCTTGCCGCATCGCTGGGTTCGATCCAGATTGCTGTACGTTAAGAGCATTACCTTCCAAAACCAGAAGAGAGTGACTTCGAATCTAACATGAACTCGAGATGTATCTCGTCGAAGCCGGCCACGAAGACGAAGGCATATCCCGCAACTCCGACCGCGAAACCCCGCTAATGGCGGCCGTCCGCTGCAAGCGAGGCGAAGACATGGTGCGCCTCCTCGCCGCCCGCTTCCCGCGCTGCATCTCGTGGGAAAACAAGCAGGGCCTGAGCGCGTTCCAGCTGGCGGCCAAGCTCGGCGCCGATAAAGCCCTCTCCATCCTCCTGTCGCTGTCCTCCAACAAACCCGACCTGATGGCGCAGACGTCGCCGGACGGCAACGCGGCGCTGCACTACGCGTCCGCGTACGGCAACCTGATGGCCGTCAACCTGCTCACCACGGCCGGAGCGGACCCGTACCTGGAGAACGAGGGCGGGTACACGGCGCTCGACTACAGCAGCACGGTGCAGGCGGAGGTGTACTTCAGGAACCTGGTCGTGGAGATGGAGAAGAAGAGGAAGGTGGCGGAGAGCGAGAGGGCGGGGAGGAGGCGTGGGGGGTCGGGCCCCGGGGGAGTGAGGTTGGTGGACGAGGTTGCGGATGCTGTTGCGAGGGCTAGGAGCCCGAGTCTCAGGAGCATTGTTCAGAGCCAGCCGAATAGTGGGAGGGCCACGCCGAGTGGGTGGAGGGAAGGCAGTAAAGGTTGGCCGCTCGCTTTGAGGAGCAGGGCGGGCAGTACCGATTGACCTGGGCTGGCTATTTACTTGATGGGCTCGGTGTGCTCCTGGCGGGAACATGACTTGGGTCGTCTTCGATGACTTCACGCATGTATTGATGTTCAAGTAGAAAGAAGTTGCCAGAAATATGTAGGATAAGGGTACGTTATCGAGAAACGTCGTTCGGAATGACAGATGATCAAGAACCCGATGGGATTTGTCTTCGCCAGGACTTTTCGCGGCCATGTTGCTTTCGTCTTGGCCGCTCGGTAGCCAGTCCATCTTCTGAGTGCTTTCATCACACGCCAGATAAGCAATGGACCAAGTAGATCATCAAAATGCACTTGCAGCATAGTGAGAATGCTCGCGTATAAATTCATACACTCGCAGTTTTATCCTATCATCGAGGATCATCCTGGCGCCAGACATGTCTACTACTGATGAGAAGATTTGAGGTCTCAATTTGATAGAGGAACACGCATTCAAAGTGCATGGCATTCAGATTCTCGGAAGGAGAGTCACTATAAAATCGTCGCCGACCCAAACTAACAAGCAACCATATCGCTCAACCCATCCAACTCTCGCTGCCAACACCTATGATGCGCAATCTGTTCAAAGAAGGCATCCACAAAACTCTGCGTCGCCGAATCAATCTTGGCCTCGGGCCGGAAAGCACCCAGCGTAACGACGCCATAGCTCTCCGTCACACCATCGTTGCTCTCGCTCGCAAACGACAGACCCTCGGCCTCGCCCGTCGCTTGCTCGACAAGCTGGATGCCCTTTCCGATCGCGCCGATGGCCTTGTTATGCCCGAACGCCTCTCGGACCCAGAAGCGCACGAGACCGTTGCTCTTGAGCGAGTCGACGTGGCTGCCGTCGGGGACGAAGATTGCGTCGAACATGGTGCTGCGCATGCCTTTGAAGAAGTGGTCTGGCTGGACGGAGTATTCGCCATCAGAGGCCTTGACGGGCTGGCGGTGGGGGCCGATGGTGAAGGGTAGAGCACCGGCGTCTTTAATCGCGTTGGAGACGTTCTTGTAGCTGGACGCGTCGAAGCCGGGGCCGATGAGGATGGCGATGCGGCGGGTCTTGATGCCAACTTCGGGTGAGGGAAGGTATTCGAGCTGACTGAGGCCCTTTGCCTTCTTGCCGTGATTCGCTCGGTTCGCCTTCTCTGGTGTCGGGGCGCCGACCTTTTCTGCAACTCCCTTGGCGAGGTCGAGGCTGATATCGGCGATGCGTTGGGGGTAACGTTCGTACACGAGCGGGTCATCGCAGTGGTCGAGCTCGAATGAGTAGGCGTTCTGCATGTGCAGCTTCTCAATCTCGGACATGGAGTTGTAGAAGGTCTCAGCTTGGTTGTAGTGTTCCTTGAACTTGTCGCTGAGCATGCGGGCTTTGATGCCGCTTTCCTTGGCCGGGTAGGTGACGAAGCCGCCGCTGGGGCGGCCCTCTTTGCCATCTGCGGGTGGATTGGCGGAGAAGCGGTTTGGCCAGTAGTTGACCGTACCTTTCTGTATGGTGTGTCGCATGGCGCCGTCGCGGTTGTTGTTCAGGACCGGGCAGACGGGTCTGTTGATCGGGAGCTCTTCCCAGTTGACTCCCAGGCGTGTGAGTTGCGTGTCTTGGTAGGAGAAGTTGCGGCCTTGAAGGAGGGGGTCATCGGAGAAGTCAATACCAGGGACGATGTGACTTGTGCAGAAGGCGACTTGTTCAGTCTGAGTAAAGTACTCGTCGACATTGCGGTTTAATTCGAGATCACCAAAGTATTCGATCGGGACGAGCTCTTCGGGCCAGACTTTGGTGGCATCGAGGATATCAAAGTCGAAGTTGTGCTGATCCTCCTCTTTGATGGCTTGGATGCCAAACTTCCACTTGGGAAACATGCCATTGTCGATGGCTTCGTAGAGATCCTTGCGGTGAAAGTCGGGGTCTTGACCAGCAAGCTTCAAAGCTTCGTCCCAGACGAAGGAGTGAACACCAAGCTCAGGTGTGAAGATGAATTTGACAAACGTCCTCTCGCCCTTGGCGTTGATTAGTGAATACGTATTGACGCCGAAACCCTGCATCATTCTGTATGAACGAGGGATCGTCCGGTCAGAGACTTGCCATTGCACCATATGAGTGGCTTCGCTGTGAAGAAATGCAAAATCCCAGAAATTATTGTGGGCCGACTGTGCTTGAGGCACTTCATTGTGTGGCTCCGGCTTCACAGCATGGATCAAGTCGGGAAACTTGGCTGACTCCTGGATGAAGAAGACTGGAATGTTGTTGCCAACAATGTCCCAGTTACCCTCTTGTGTGTAGAACTTGACGGCAAAACCTCGCACATCACGGACGGTGTCTGCACTGCCCCTGCTGCCCTGGACAGTCGAGAATCGCAGGAAGACAGGAGTCTCACGAGAGGTGTCGTTCAAGACGGGAGCGTACGAATACTTTTCCATGCTCTTGAACAAGGTGAATTTGCCGTGGGCAGCAGCACCACGAGCGTGCACGACACGTTCAGGGATGCGCTCATGATCGAAGCGGTGGATCTTCTCCCTCGCAATGTGGTCTTCGAGGAGGTGCGAGCCGGTGACTTGGTTGGAACCGACCTTCAGCCAGTTGTCCGTGTTGGCGACTCGGCCGCCAAAGTCAGTTGTGATGGGCTGATCGGAGTTGGTATCGCGCATATTCCGTTCGAGGTCCTTGATCTTGGCTGACTGGGTCTCAAGGTGACCTGTGTTGGCGTAGTTGAGGGCCTGGTTGCCAGCTTGTTGGACTTTTTCAAGACCGCTGGCGATGACCTGCTGTACGGTAGATGCGCCGTTCTGGACAGACTCGAGCTCTTTCTTTTCAGACATGATGGCGGTTGGGTTCAATCTGTCTTGTGAGTTTGGATAGAAGGGACAGTAGAAGCTGGGAGGGGAATCTGTATTATACAACTGAGCTCTGAGCACACAAAGAGGTGACGACACAGCAAAAAGACGTCCGGTGGCAAAGCAAGCAATTACGGCAGTTTCTCGTCACTTTTGCCAAAAAGATCCCCACCATGATTGAGGACGCGAATGGAGCTTGGACCTGTTTGACAGGAGCATGACGTACCGACGAGGGAAAGATTAGACCAATCAAAGACCTGACAAAGATGCGCCGGTCATCAAAAGGGATCCAATTGGCGTGATTCAGCATCGGCAAGTCTGAAAGCGCATCCCACAAACATGGGATTCCTGCCTCATCCACTCACCACGACTTTGCCTTTACACGCGCGACGCGCCACGCTGCAGCAACCCATGGTCGAAAAGCTGGAGGCACGCGTCGTTGACCCGCAACGGTTGATGGCGTTACCGAGCTCGATGCCGGATTGTTCTGCGGGCGGTTGCTATTCTTCGTGACAAGCGTGGGGCTGGTTCTATTCGTGGCGATTGTCGAGGTGACTCGAATTCTGGGATGCCCTTCCCCTCCTCATCCCTCTCGACCATAATGCCATGGCTGAGATCTTAGGCGGACCATGAGAAAAGTGAGGTGCATGATGCGTGTGCAGAAGGAATTCTAGCTTGGGATCACGTGCAACGCCTTTCCAACTACGACGCAACTCCTTGCTGGCAATGGCCGGAAACTGCTCCGGTCGTCGATTAGGTCAGAGCGAGGGTGTCGCCAGCTTCGTCTGCTGATATGAATTCTGTCTACAAAGCCATGAGCTGGAGGAAATACACGTGTGACGACTTAAGCGATTGATAAAAACGTAGCAGATTGCCTTGCTGATTTCTGCAGACAAGGAGTGGCTGGAAGATATCAAGTATACGTTGCATTATTACTGTGAACGAATGCAACGATGCGGCTTGTAAATTGAGTGGTTGTCGACTGTGAGAATGAGATGCTTGGCCATGTCATCTCTGATGGCGGCATGGGTGGAATGGATGTCTTCGTCGAAAGTGTTTCTGTCTTTGCGAACGCAAACATTAATCAGTGACTGCGAACTCCGACCTCAACCTGTATTTACAAGCAAAGAAATCGCCATTATGCACATGTATCAGGGCCGGGCAAACAAAGTCCTTACACACCACCCCGGAACGCAGCCCCGTACCCTCACCAATACTGAACAAGAACGACGCCGTCGAGAAAGCGATCACAACGCTTTATGAATCATCACAAGGAATGATACGGTAGGAGATACTTTGATCTACAATCCCATATCCTTAGATCTGCGAGAACAGAGCTGCAGCGAAGGTTAAGCCTATAGCCAAGCGCATCGGGGTGTTGGGTAACAATTTTTCTTTGACCCGGCCTTATGTGTTCATGCTCGTCATTGCGCGTATAGGGCGAGGTCAAGGTTCATCTCAGGACTCTCGCCGTATGAAGCTATTCCCAAACAAGCCAAAGTCTCGCAAGCGAACTTCGGCACCACATCGAATTCGACCAATCACATCTCAGCCGTTCCTGCGACACCTCATTATAATTTACCTTGAACGCCACCTTATTGAGCTACTACGTATGTACGGCAATGCCGGCTCTGACTGTTGCGATATAGATATAGCGTACACGCGCTCACGCGCTCCACGTTTTCTTGGCTTTCGTCCGTTCTCGCGTACTGCCAACAAATTCACCTAACCGTGACTTCATGCATTTCATTATCGCATCACTCCTCGTCGCCGGCCTCGCCAACGCCAATGCCAATGCCAACGCCGGTCAGTTCGCGGCCACGCCCGCAGCGCAACTCCTCCCCCGAGCCGTCGACCCAAGTGTAGTCGGCTACTTCAGCGCCAGCAACGGAGCCTGTACGTGAAAAAAACCACACTCAACCACCATCCCAATTCAAACCCCCCCCCCCCCAACTCCACCATCTTCACCCCTCCCGATCACCTCGTCTTTATCTTCTACATCTCGACTGACTATACCCTTCTTTTTTGTCACACAGACTCCGACGGCCGCACCTGCGCATACCCCGCCGTTGTTTCCACCAGCGGCTCCTACGCCCAATGCTGCACCAGCGGCGGTGCCTGCCCCTTTTACACCAGCTGCAGCGGCAACGTGCTCATGGCCGCCGGATCCACGACGGTGGCGTGCGAGACGGGGGTCTGTAATACGGCGGTGCTGCTCCCGACGGCCGGTGCGAATGGCGGAGCATCGAATCTGGCTTGTTGGCAGGCGAGTCTGGGGAGCAGTGCGTTTACGTTGGTGCAGGATATCGGGAGTGCGAGTAAGTCAAAACACTTGGCTTTCCTCTAGTCTTTTCTCTTTCTATTTTTCTTTCTTCCTTTCTTTTTTATATGTTTTTTGATTTCGTCTGAATCGTATATGAGGGGTTTTGATAGGCTTCAAGTTTTCGAGGATGATAGTGGATTGGAATGGGGCTGGTGATGCTCGGTCTCGGGTGCTGGATGCTCATCCGATTTACTTCCTCTTTGAACTCTCGAGACCTGTTTTTGGCTCCTTTTTTTCTAATTTGAGGACGTGTGCCTTGGCCGTATAGCGGACCGGCTGACTCGATATACAGCCGTGGTCCCAGTTGCTACGACAGGAGGCTCCGCAAGCGCCAGATCGACCGGCGGCTCGTCTGCGGCGTCTGGCAGCTCGTCAAACGCGCCCTCATCGGCAGGGTCTCAGGCTGCTTCGTCAGCCGGCGGCGCTGCAGCATCTTCGTCTCCCCTGTCGAGCACCAGGAATGTTGCTGCCGGTTTGAGAGATGGGGCCGCTAGTGGTGGACTCATTGCTGCTGGCTTGGCTTTCGTCCAGGCGCTGTTGTAGGCTGTGAGAGGTGTGAGTGTGCGATTCAGATCGGCAGGGCTGTCGCATACATGTTGTATCATAGTATGATTTGAGATGTGTGAGAGCGGTTGTGATTTATGGAATGGATATGAAGCCCTTGAGATCAGCAGTCTCCGTACTGATAAGACTTGAATGAGAGCGCCAGCATAATGGCAATGAGCAATGAATGTGTCCGTATCACGTTCGTGTCATTACGTTCCTATTACGATTTTCCCGCTGCCCTGGCATTTCCTCGGTATTTCCGCCACGGTGGCCTGTTCGCTTTATCACCCTTAACAGCCGCCCGTTCCTTCTCCGGTACCGTCTCCCCAGTCTTCCGAAACAAAAGATCCGTCCGCATCGTCAACTTCAACCCCCTTTTCACCTCCTGCCCCGAATGCCACAGATTCCGATGCTGAAAGATCAGCACCCTTCCCGCCTTCGGAGCGACGTCGAAATCGTTCTCCGGCAACATATTCTGATGATGGAAACTCGTCGCACCCCCCTCCAACTCATTCTCGCCCTCGATCCTCTCGTTCAAATACAAATGCAACGTATACATCGTCCTCGCACTCCCGTCCGGCCGCTCAAACGCCCCGTCGCAGTGTGCTTTAAAGTACTCCCCCGGCCCGTACTGAAGGAACCGCATCCGCTCGTTGAGCTCGAGGAACTCCCACACCTCGCCACGCACCACGGGCCCGTTTCCCATGACGCTGACGCTGTTCTGCAGGGTAATGATTTCGGGCACGTGGTCCGCGATCCGGCTCCAGAGGCGCGCGACGACGGAAGCGTTGTCCCAGATTATTCGGTCGTTGTTGCGGAAGGAGGTGAGCAGGCGCTGTTGGCCGTAGCCGCCGCCGCGCACCATGGCGCGCTCCCAGGTCCCGGAGGCGTGGGATACGGCGGCGGCGGTGAGGAGGCCGCATTCGGTCGGGGTGAGGACGTTGTCGAGGACGACGGCGTAGCAGCCGGAGTTGTGGGGGAGTTTGGTCTGCGACCAGTCGATGGTGGTCTTGGTGATGTTGGGGGCGGGCTGGGAGAGGAAGTCGGGGGGCAGGATGCCCAGATCTGGTGTTTCGGAGGCCATCGTGTCGGTGTTCACTTGAGAGTGCGCTTTCGAGGTGATGGATAGAGCAAGCTGATTTGGAACAGTCACAGTCGAGGTTGAGAAGACAGGTCTTGTGAATAAGTAGGCGGTAAAATGGGAGGGCCACTAGCGCTTTCCGTGCTTGAGATCGTGTGAACATAGTACAGAGAAGAGTGGCACCTACGTTGTATCGCTCAAGATTTTGTTCGCATATATATTGATGGGTCTCCATGTTACGGCCACCTTTTACGAGCGTAGAGTCATAAGTACCTAGCAGAGTGGCAGTGTCGCGTCACTGTGCTGATGCTTGCATGGACCAGTACCTATGCGGCGTGGCGGTGCTTCCACAATCAGCCCAACCTCTCACATCCAGCGCCTGTGAACACCGACGAGCGCCTCGCAAGGCTGTTGGAAGCTGTTTCAGGGACTCGATCCTGTACTCAAATGTCTTGGAGCTGCTCTGCTTTTCCGAGCTTGTCCAATCTTTACTCTATTCTTCAATGCGGGACGTGGAAGCGTTGGCATGGAAGTCAAAGCGCAGAACCCATTGCTACCGTTGAGTGGACCGCGACGCCGACAGCCCGACCATGCCGACAAGCTTTCTCAGTTTACCTGGTGAACTCCGCGATCAGATATATAAAGAGGTACTGCTCGTTCCCCAGTGCATCGATCCCTTTTGGGCGGCTTTGGACTACAATATAACCCTGACACCTGGCTTGCTTTGCTGCCATCCGATCATCCGGCAAGAAGTGGCCTCGTTATTCTATGGCGATAACGTTTGGAACCTTGCATCTGGGACGCCGGGAGATATAGCTTCGTTCTTCAGCTGGATTGGGCCCGTCAACACGAGTCACATCCGCCATGTTGTGATCAGATCTCCGCTGTTCGAAAGTCTCGAATCCGGAAATGTCAAACTCACCGACGAGAGCGAGCGCTTGCTCACGGATTTGCAGCAATTCTGTCCTAATCTGTGTAGCATCACGACTGAATTGATCACCTCAGATTTGATGGAAACGCAGCTCAAGAGGCAAGCGACATCCGACGCTCGCCTCGAGGCGCTGCAACTTTTGCAGAGCCGCTACAGCATGTGGCCCTTGGTACAAAGCCTCACGGTTGAAGTGCATCGGGCGCGCGAGCAGAGGACGGCACAAAGGGCAGACATGCAGAAGCTCGGGTGGATACTCAGCCTTTCGCGACCCATCTACTGGCCTGGGTCCGCTCAAAACGAGTGGGAAAGTTCGGACCACGATGATGATTCTGACTCTGACTGGACTCCTTTTACTCGTGGCACGATGGCTGCTCATACACGGAATCTTTGCGCAAGACGGCCTTGGCCGGGGAGGGCTCGTTTTGACACAATTCCTTACATGTATGTAGATCATGCGTCGCGTATGGAGTATGGTGATCATTTTGACGACTACGAGAGCGCCGATAGTTGGGTTGACAATATGGAAGAAGACGAGGAAGAGGATTCAGATGCGGTAGACGATGCATGATGACGGTGCTGCAGAAATTAGGTGCATGATTTGATTGATTGAGGAAGACTATGGACTACAGGTGAGGTATATGTATCTTGTATCAGGTGGCTGGGCAGGATCCAGCCACTGATCCACTTGGTTACCTGGCTGTCTTGCTAGATACCCAGCATCCAACAGGTGCTGCTGACAGCGGCGCTACACCTCTAGCTTATCTGCTTTTGCGATTATTTTCTTGCGCATTTAGCTGTGAATTCGGTTAGAGCTAAAGCTTGAGGGTTGGTTGGGTAACGCATTTATGTAAGAACTCTCAAAGTGTTTGTGTCTAAAGATGAGCTGTATCGTTAGCAAGATAGCTTTTCTCATGTCGCAAGTGGCAGCAAATGGAAAGCCGCACGCCCTTACTTACATGATCCGTCTAGGACCTCATTTCCTTTCCTGACCAAGGCGCAACAACATCATAGCACCCACTGATACATCTCCTTAGTATCGGTCTTTCAACTGGCTAGCCCGGAGAAATCTTGCATGCGATGTGCCAGCATGAGCCATGCATCGACAGTTGAATGCGACGCGGCCAATCAAGTGCCATCGCTGTTCATGACCGACGAATCATAAGCGCTCGTGAGTGAATCGCAAGTAAGGCATGAGTCAACAGCTACTCAACATATAACTCACGGACGATGTCGATGCTGTTTGATGAGCTGCATCTGGCCTGCTCCCGGCTACCTCTCGTTGTGTTTCAATTACCCAGAGCACTACACAGTAAGGCAGTTTCACGACCTCGACCAGATGGAATATCCGTGCAGCAGTAAAGCCATGACCCAGTCGAACATCGATGCAGAGCCAGACTCCCACTTTAGGGAGGAGACTGCTACACCCGATCTTGTCAACTCTTCAGGAATCAGAGACAGTCAAACCAGTCGGACCGTGTACCTACCAACGGAGCAAGCATACGCACAATGGGCCTCGGTGTACGACACGGATGGCAACTTTCTGCAGGCCACTGATGACCTGGAGCTTCGGGAACTTCTCCCATTGTTCCTGCGTCAAGCTGGAGTGCAAGGCGCCGAGTCGAGTGATGCCGTCGACAACGCCATCGATGAACACAAAGTTGTCATCGACCTTGGCTGTGGAACAGGACGGAACACTTTCAAGATTCGAGCATTAACAAGCCCAAGCACGGCCGTTATTGGCTTGGACAGCAGTGAACACATGCTTGAGATTGCCAGGCAGAAGGCGACGGTGCCCAATGCGACCCGACAAAAAGCAGCTGGGCCTCCGCTCTTCCAGCGGTTCGACATCAGCGACACAAGCAGAACATTTGGTCCTACTGCTCAGTCAGAATGGACACAAGCGAGTCAACCAGCGTATCCTCTTCAGCATCCAAGCATCCCCAAAACCGACGCAATTGTCTCGACCCTGGTTATCGAGCATCTGGAGCTTGAGCAGTATTTCTCAGTCGCATCGCAGCTGCTGAAACCCGATGGTTTCCTGCTGCTGACCAACATGCATTCGCAGATGGGCAGCATGTCCCAAGCTGGATTTGTCAACAGTAATGGCGTAAAGGTCCGGCCAAAGAGTACTCCGCATGCCATTGCAGATGTTTGCGGAGTTGCAAACAGGCACGGTTTCGATGTCTTGAGCATCACAGAAAGAGCAATTTCCGCTGATGATGTTGCCATACTGGGCCCGCGCAGCAGGAAGTGGGTGGGCATCAAATGCTGGTTCGCGGTTAGTTTTGCGAGAAAGAGCCGTCGTGACCATGCTCCCGAGGGATGACAGTCCGATCCATGGTAAGCGTGTTTGCTTGCCACTGAAAAGAATCAACTTGGAAAGATAGTACCATAACACTTGCCAATGACCAGCGTTTCACTTGGCAAGGCAATCGAAAGCCGGAAACTCTTTCGCCTTCGCCCATACTTCCGGAAGGCAGCCGCAAGTTCGCAAATGCGCTTTTCCATCGAAGCTCAACCATGGGGTGGCTGGCCATGTAATGTTTTATTAACTGTTGTTGACATCTTGTCTTCTTTCACAACACAAGCTACTACAGTCTTTTCTTTCGCGGCCGCGAGGAATTATTCAGAAACATTTGTATCATTCTTTCACCACCTCCCTTGCATCGACACGGCCTTTACGATGCCCATCTCACACCATTATCTGGGATACGTCCCTTCCTCAGCCATTCCCCGGGCCATTCCGAGTCCCGACCACGTGTATCCCGAGATGCAACGAGCCCGCGCACTGAGCGACACGCTGGTACAGGAGCTCATGGCGCAGGTTGAGCAACATTTGCAAGATTTCAATGCAAAAGCAAAGAAGCCGAAGTTGCCGACCATCGTCCATCTTGGGAATGCTTCGCAGGCACTTCACAAATTGTGCATTGAGCTCCAGGCTCGTTACCCAAAGTCATTCATTGTCGGTCTGGATTCCGACCTCAGCGCCCAGACTTACCTTCGAGAGACCTACGGCGAACCTCATCTCGGACCCAAGTTTGCGAAATCCGCAGCAAGCGAGTCGCGTAGTCGGATCGACCCATGGATAGACGAGTCCAAAACAACGGCAGAGCTTCAGGAAAAGATAGAGCGGCGGAAGGTTGAGGCTCAGGCTGTCAGAGACAATGAGACTTCCCTCCCCAGCCCCAGGTCCCCCGTCGCAGATGATCTGCCGAAATTGAGGCCACTCCTACCCTTCTTCGACTTGTCAAGGGTGCCAAGACCAGCAGCAGATCCGTCAGTGAAACGCGTGACCCTGAAGATGCCACCCCCACCCACAGAATCGCCTCTCAGACTGGATCCGAAAACCGGCCTCATGAAATTCCCCTGGAAGCTTTTGGGTGGCGGCCGCCGAGGTGCTGCTCGAAGACGGAAGCAAAGCTACGAGGAGATTGCTGCCAGACGCGGGAATCGACCTCCACGGCGTCCGGTCTTTCAATACTTTGACGCAGAAGACTATCTGCAAGACCTCGCAGCCGAACTCCCGCTGGACAAGATTGCCAAGGCGGACATCATCATTTGCGACCTGCCCATCGACATCCTGACCGTCGAGCAGTTCGACACGGTCCTCAAGTGGCTGATCAGGAGGCCCGACGATGCCACTACGGATACAAGGCTTCAGGGAAGCTATTGGAAGCCGATGCTGGTCCTGACCGGATTGCACGAGAAGCTCATCGACGAACTTGACGGACTACGCGAAATTGGCGTCCCCGGGGCTCCACGCGCGCCGAAACGGGGCATGGTGTATGCCGGGCTCGTGGAGGGACTGCAGAAGTTGTCGTGGCTCCCAATCGAGCTCGGGAGCAACGGAATGGGAATCGAAGAGCGAGAGGAGCTCGTCTGGGGCGCCATCATGGAATTGGATCTGCACTTGATTCCTCAGGAGCAGGCGACGAATCTGTAGAATAGAAAAGTGAAGAAGTTGAATCTGAAGAAGGATATGACGAAGAAGGAAGGTGTGGACGGGCTTCTGGGAAGGAGCAAGGCGTTGTTGAAAGGAGCTTAGACGAAGTAGTTCTCATTTATCTTAGCAGCAATGAATTGGATTTCATATGTACCCTCGCTTTGCTACTCACCGTCTTTGACCATGTCTACTCCCTCAAATACTTTGATCCGTCCCTACGCGCATGTCTTCGCCACTGCCTATCTATGTACCCGGAGAGGTAGCTCAAGAGCGACTCATATGGGTACTTGTTCAGATTCTTGGTAGAAGTGCAGATCAAGGTACTCTCAAAGGTACTCGTCAAGGTGCCCGTGCAAGTTCCCGGCGAGGTACGCATCAAGTTACTTGTCAAGTATTCATTCAGGCACTTTTTCGCTGATCACGAAGTTGCTCGTCAAGCTATCCATGAAGGTGCTCGTGAACGTACTCGTCAAGGCTCCTGTGTAGGTACGCGTCCAGGCCTTCGTCGAGGTACCGTTGAGGTACCCACTAAGCTGTTCGTGCATTTACCCGTGGGGATGCCCGCAAAGCCACCTGCAAAGATACTCGCAAATGAACTTGCAAAGGCACTCACAGAACTGCCCGTCTAGCAACTCACGAAGACGTTTGCAAAGGTGCTCAAACCCCCGGAAATTGACCTCCACTGACCGGCGTTGCTTCCTTGAATCAAGGGTGCGGAAGGACTGGTCTACACATTGGGGCGGATCAGCAGCAGGTGCTCCAGATCGCTATTCCGATAATCCGCGAATTTGCGGTTCCGTAATCACGTCCGCCACGTGGGGCCTAGACTTATACCCACATGGAAACCCCCGTACCTGCAAAGGGCTTCGAGGCTTCGAGCTCCAGCTCTTTGAACGCCGCATTTCGATATCTTTGTGCGCGTGTATGCAAATAGGAGGGCGAGGTCGGAAGAAATCAAATAAAACCGTTGGCGGTTGACGCCACCAGCCGGCACAGCAAGGATTCGCATGTCACCCTATCTACTATCGGCTAGCTATCCACGAGACGGGCTGATTGCGCGTTTGTCACGCAATTTCGTCTGCACCGGCGGTGCAAGTCTTTGGCAGATCACAAACTCGTCCAAAACGGGCGTGCAAAGGATTCCTTGAGCGTCGAGCGACTCGAGTCCTGTATTGCGATTGGCGTGGTGGTGGTGTGCGGGAACTTTTGGAGGGCCATTATGGCCTTGTGGCGGCCACGATGCTGGCGGTCTACATGTTTTGTTAGAGCCGCAACATGGTTGATGAGGGTGGACCGTGGGTGGAGGTGAGGAGATTGGATGATGTGAGGTTATGGAGACGCTTGAAGATCGCTTGCCGTGATGGAGCGAGGTGTGGTTGTTGGTGGCCGCTGGGCTTTGGACGGACTTCAGCCGAGGTCGGTTTGGGTAGATGCTGAAAATAGTTCTCTGCAGCAGTACCAGCGCGGCTTTAATCTTATGATACTGTTGTACCCATACTACACTCTAGCCAAATAGGCTTCGATTTGAGCTCCAGCTTATTCGGATTGCTGCTAGTTGAGGTCTGAACGCCTTGGGACGATGCTGGTGATAATGGGTGCGTAATTTGTATCCTCGCCAGCTAGTTGGCATCAAGGTGAATGAAACATGGACCATGTTTACCGAATGCGAAAGCATTGTAGCACATCGAATGTCATTTCATGCAATACGATCTTCCAGAAAGTACGGTTGTGACATGCGCTTCAAGGACATAGCCTGCTCGTCCTCAGCTACGTACCCGGTCAATGTGACAATCTGCCAATGAGAATGCTGATTGTCCTGCATTCGGCTTGCAGAAAGACGCATGTGTGAGCACAGCCGTGATGCTCCTCCCGCGAGCGAGGGAATGAGTTTCTGTCGTGCGCAAAGCCTGCAACTAAGCAAGGGTAAGAAGCCACACACGCGGTCAGACCTACCAGGAAATTATTGTCTAGCAGCGAATAGAATCCTCACCAGACCTGTACGAGGCACTGACAGCCATGACTGTGGCAAGCATTCGGGTGAAAATTAACCTTGTCAAATCGATCGCTTTCGTGAGAACTCTCGAATATTTCCCAAATCGAAGTTGTAAATGTTCTCATTGTCGAGTGTGTGATATCGTTTCTCTGATGGTATTATTGTACTCGCTGTCCTGCCAGTCTCTGAGCTTCCCGCTTCAAGTCGGCATAGCCGGAAGTGGGTCAAGCCGCCGCAAAAGCACGTTCCATCGAAGTGTCTTGCCTTTGAGACCAGACCCTTTCGGGCTTGGTGTGCAGAGCGGCGAAGCAGCTGCGAGAGATGTTTCATCCGACGTTTAGAAGACCCGCTGCCGTGTCAGAAGTCCCACGTCTGTCATAACAACCTGGATTGTGGCCAGGGGCACTTGTGCTAGAGCACTGTTGTGCATCCAGATCGCAAAATACATGCGCGACGACGAACTGGTCGGCTTACGAGCTGTGCCTCTGGCTATCCCATGTCCGGACAGGATTGCTCAGATGTTCTTCGAGATGATGGTGCAAGCGGCGAGGGCCCTGGTCGATCGCGACAGAGACATGGGTTGCAGTGGTGGCGGATGGCACCGAAAATGCGACGGCGTGACCATAACAGCAGGGCCGTTCAAATTGTGCGTCGTGTACGACTTGGCGAGGTGAGAGCTGTGACAGCTGGATATGTGTTTGGCAGTAATGTCGCTCCTTGCCAAAATAGCTCGGCGAACCTTGCGAGTGAAGCTGGATGGATAAGGTTTTGCTATCGTCCGTTGTTGTCGCAACTCCACAATCCGAGAACCCGTCGTCGATCGCCCCGATCTGCTCGAGCGCGGTGCCACAGCATGCCGGCTGACCGGCGGAGCACTATTCTGAGTATAGAGCGAGACATGTTCTTGTCGTGGTGCATGAGTCCTTGACTCCTTGGGCGCACG
The DNA here is from genome assembly GCA_900618795.1 of Cyanodermella asteris. Classification (NCBI taxonomy): domain Eukaryota; kingdom Fungi; phylum Ascomycota; class Lecanoromycetes; order Ostropales; family Stictidaceae; genus Cyanodermella; species Cyanodermella asteris. The sequence goes on from UYJD01000013.1 coordinate 211,886, forward strand.
CTACAGGTCGTGCCGTGGGAGTACAGGACGTGATGGCGATAGTTTTAGCTGCGGCTCGAGGGCAGACACGAAGGCTGAGAATCGGGCCTGCTGGTAGGCCGGCTGTGGGTGTTGGAGTGTGAAACAAGAAGCGTCCACAGCGGGTCGACCAGTAAGAAAGGGTGAGGTTGAAGATGGGGGCAGTTCCAGAGTTCCTGCGGACAGGGTCGCAGCGTGGCCTCCAGCAGGCGGACGGGCGCTGTTTCGAGCGTTGCGCCCCTGAAGCAATACCCGCCCGCCCGCTGTTCGCTCGCCATGCGCTAGCCCCACACGGGCTTGGCTTGACTCGACTCTCTACTGTACGGTGGTGTATTCGAGCAGCAGACAGGCTATTCATGTCTACAACCCCATGCCACCCTGCAACCTGTTACTACTGCCTCGCTGTCTCTTTGCTTTGCCGTCAGCTTCCTCCTCTCACCTTGCCAGTCTGTGAGACCCATCTCGAGCTGCTCGGACCTACCTCTGGCCATTTTTTCTTGCTCCACCACTTCTTTTTCCGATTTTGCGCCTCTAATTGCTGCTCACTAGGCAGGCACATTGCTCTGAGCCGACTAATCAGCGTCCACGGTACGTTCCCGCATCTTCAGCCTCCCAACTTTTGCCCTGTCCGACCACTGCCAGGACGCCTCGTCCAGTCGCATCAGGAACAAGCATCATCCCCTGGCGATTGTATACTTGTACGGCTGTGCTCGCGCTTTGCACGCTCAATCGTGGGCCTTGCAGCTACCTAACGCTTCAAGTCGTACAGCGGGCGCATTACACAATGAGATTCTTGAAACACCAGGCTGACGCTTGTACCCCAGTGCCGCAGCATATCTTCGCTTTTCTCCGCCGTCGCTACTTTGTCCACTACCTCGCGCTCAGCATGTTTCGATAGGCAATAATTTGGGACACGGAAGCGAAGAGATTCAGGCGCAGAGCAAGAGCTGGGAATCAATACCACGTAATTTGCTGTTGGAGCGAGAAGACACCCGCAATTCACCATGTCAAGACCACTGCAAGGCGCCCCGGCCCGGGTCGATACCAATGTCGATAGAATCGCGCCCATGAGCCCGCAGGCCATCAGCCAGACATTGTCGCCTGTTGGATCGCTTCTTGCCGCGCCGCCTGTCGCTCCTGAGCCCGCATACATTGCCCCCAGAGAGGCCGGCCTGATCATCACTCGAGAGGTTCTTGCGGAATTTCACCAGGTCGAGGATGCGGACTTGTCGGACCTGCACGAACAGTCGCTTTCGCAAGTCTCCGTCTCTGCGTTGGTCACCGTCAATTGCTTCCTGGACCGCATCCTGCACAATATCTTGGCTAGCTCCAGATCGCTTTCGCTTGCGACTCTGCGCACGGCTGTAACGGAAGTCTTGAAGCCAAGATTAGCTAGCGAGGCAATCGGTGGCGCAGACGAAGAGTTGATGGACTGCCTTGGTGAAGATGACGAAGTTGACATGTTCGAAGACGCAGCGGAGGTAATGGATGGGTCTTTCGATCTTGACCTTGTCTGGAAGCGCGCAAGACTTCGATGCATGGTCTATACTCGACTTGGCGATATGGAAGAAGAAGACGAAGAGCGATACATCGAGGAACACTCACTTGACGGCTATATCGACGGACGGCGCATGTCCAGAAACAGTGGGTTGGTCAGCCCGCCTGTCGCAATCTGGCTCACCGCGATCCTTGAGTTCATCGGCGAGAATGCTCTCATGATCGCAAGCCAGCACGCCTACCGACGTTGCGAGAACAGATATGGCCGTGGTCTTATGGGACAGCCGCTGCACCCAAGCGTTGTGACTGTCGGCGATATTGATCTGGAGAAGATTGCCCTGAATCCCAGCCTTGGCCGACTTTGGAGGGCATGGCGCAAACCACTAAAAAGCCCCCGATCAAGTGTCAGCAGACCTTTGAGTGTCGAGTCCATGCGACATCGTAGAGGCGACAGCAAGTCAAGCCTTGGACACGCTCGCGGGACCAGTATCGAAGAAATGAACAGCTCGCGCGATCGTCAAATTGAGCAGGAGCCGGCAGCTACCCAGGTAACACCTCGCAATGATTCCCTTGCTGAAGGACCGGAGGCGGGGCAAAAAGAAGAGAAGCACAAGCCCGAGCCCGAGGTTGTATCCGAAGAATTAGAGCCCGCAGACATTCCCCTACCCGTGTCTCATCACGACATTGATGAAATTGAAGTCCCGGGCTACAATCCAGTACCGGATTGGGAGGCACGTGAAGAGGACGACTTTATCAAGAGCAGACGGCCAATCAGTCTCATTCTCCCTGGTGCCTCAGATCCTACGACGGCGTCCGAAACGGCTCCTCTGGAAGGTCCACGGCATATGAGGTCTCGGTCTCTCCCAGGTGCCAGACGGCCTTCAGCTTACACGCTTTTCGATGAAGAGCGACCGACTGTTGCAGAGGTCTTGAACTCTGATGCCACCACCAGGACTTCACTGAATGGCCGGCCAGTTTCAGACGTATCTCAAGACGGCGTATTCAACAGCTTGACAAGCCCAGCAGACTACCAGACCGGAGAAGAAGCGAGCCGTGAAGAGCGCAGATCAACAAGGCGCGATAGAGCATCGGTTGTCCCAGCGGCTGATCGCAAGTCCGGAGTCTCTGAGTACGGCGTGGAGTTTGACCGTTCGGACTACAAGGTGGACCCCAACGAACCTCCACCTATTCAAACTACGATCATGAGTCCGCGTGTCACCATAGCCCCGCCAACAGCTGTTCCAGGCACTCCTGTCGATGCGCCTGTACGTTCAGGATTGAGGAGCAACAGACCCGTTTCACTTGCGATCCAGTCACCGGGAAGATTGGCTGCTCCGGAAAGGCGGACTGGAGGCGAGATTTCACCTCTTGGGGAAGGCGAATACCTGGGTTCGGGCGAAATCTCGCCTCTCGAGCCCAGCGATGACGAAGGATCGGTTTCAATTGCAGGACTGAAGGATGCTAAAGAGCACATGGGTCTTAATCCTTCGGAGCATTCGGTGCAGAGCTCCGACGATGTGTACGACGACGCCGAGGAACAGGCCGTGAGCCCGCTCTCACCTCCGGCTCATTCGAACGTTCCCGCTCGGACGTGGATCGGACCACCAGCCCCACAGCCTCGTCGTGAAGTCGTTCCTGTGGCTGCATCATCAGCTGTCGCCACACGTCCGAGACAAGATGATTCAATGGTGCGGCAGCTGAGCGATGAGCGGCGGAGGGAAGTAAGGGACACTGCTGCACCATCTCCGCGACCGACGCTACTCGAGAAGGACGATCTGCCAGACATACCAAAAGCAGAACAGATCAACAAGCTAGTTGCTGCTGCTAAAGCTCATAGTGATGTCGCCGTGCCCCAGCCTGAGCGTATATTCCGCTCAATGTCAAGGGACATGAGCGATGATGGGCCGCCACAAACTCGTTCGCAGGTTACCTCACCCGCCGCTGTTACATCAGCTCCACCGTCTTCTGTCACGACCTTGGCAGCGCCAAGCCTGATGCAGGCTGCAATTTCTAGCCCAGAGCCTTCTCCAGAGCCGGTGCTCAAAACTGCCAACCCGACCACGATTACAAAGATCCATCGCAAAGAAGTCTCTCAAGACACGCGAGCGCAGCCAAAAGCTCAGGATGGGCGAAGTCAATATCAAGACACCCGCGTGCAATCACAGGAGCTTCATGGCCAGTATCCAGAAGTGAGGGTACAGCCAGTGGAGCAGCGAAACCAGTACCAGGCGACACGCAGCCAGTACCAAGATCCACGGAGTCAAGCAGAGACTCAGAACGTGAGCCAGAGTTTTGGCGTCACCCCTCTTCATCTAAAGCAAAGCAGCGTTGGTGAGACTGCTGTCCCACCACCGACTAGCAAACTGCTGGAGAGAAGACGACAGCTTCCACAAGTCGATACCGTCAGCCCTGAACGCGCTGCCGTGCAACGCCTTTCTCCCACAAGTCTGGAAGAAGGCATCAAAATCCCTCCATCACGCAGCGTTCCTGACCAAATGTATGCAGCCGCCACACCACCTGTGGTGATGGAATCGACTCCGCCTGCCGCCCGAAAACCCGCCAGTAGAAAGACATCAAAGTCTGGTGAAGACGTTTTTGGTCACAAGACGACCAAATCAAGGGGCAGCAGTCATGAGCGATCCAAGGAGTTCGAACAGCTCATCGACAGTGGCGAGACAATTCAATACACACTGACTCCTCAGAACATACGCTCGTACCAAGTTGCGGAAGCCGCAGCTGAGTCTGTCGCGATGCAGCCGTCTAATTCACGGGATCATGCGCGTGGCCTTTCACTGAGCGGTGGATTTGGTGGCAAGGTTCGCGCGGCTAGCGCAACCCAACAAGCTCCTGCGCCGGCACAGACATTCCCTGCTAGTAATGTTCCAGGTACAAAGGGATTCGTTGGATTTCCTGTTCGCCGACCTGCCGCTGCTACACCATCCACCAGCTTTGGTGGTATGGTACAAGGCAAGAAATCAGGTCTCGCCCCACGCGAAGCAAAGACAGATATGAGCAGCATGCGCGACTTTGCCGAATTCATGCGCACCACTGGACCAACCGATGCGGGAGACTCCTTTGCTGCACCTCAAAAAGTAGTCCGAGGTCCGGTTCCGGTTCGCAATGCTGATATCCAAGCCAAGCCACAGACCGCAGGTCTTCCCAGCGGAATGCGCAGCCCGTCTTCGCCAGGCTTTCCAGGCGCGAGGACTTCCACGGGCACAAGCAGCATCAAGCGCAAGGGTCCGAAGCTGCTGGCTCGTGATCCTCAGACAAACGACAAGAGTACCAGTGATCTGATTGACTTCATCCGTGAAGGTCCACCCGGCGAGTCCGGGGCACATCGCACACCGCGTACTGTGGCTCCGTTCCGTACCACGATGGATAGCGACGATATGAGGAACGGCCTCAACTCCAAACCATCAGCTGCGAATGGCTACAACCGCTACGCGCCCAGCATGAACAGCACACAGGAAAGCTTTAAGACGGCTTCGGGCGTCAGCAGCTCGAACAGCCACACCGGGCTACTAGCAAACTCGAGAGCCAATGCCAGCAACCCCATGGGCGGCCTTGCGGAGGAACCACAGATGCCTACACGCAAAAGTAGAAAGCCCAGAGACCCGTACGCGGTCGACTTTAGTGACGAAGAGGGCGAATACGGTGACGACGACCAGATGGGGTCCAGCCGTGGTGGCCACCAGCGCGAGGAGAGTCTTGTCGAGTTCCTCCAGAGTCAGCTTCCTCCGGCTAACGCTAACGCTAACACCTCCACAAAGCTCAGCAGCCTCGGGAGGCCGATTGGCAATGGACCTGGGATGGCACGACCCAAGCCACAAGCTAGAGCCGCGGGCGGTAATATGAGGAGCGACACCAACGATCTCGCGGATTTCTTCAAAAACTCTGCGCCTCCTGGCGGTATGGGTAGCCATGCCTCGGTACAGACCATGACCAAGGAGAAGAAGGGTCTTGGAGGGATGTTCAAGAGGGCACGCGGCTAGACGACTTAGCCCTCAATGAGCACCTGCAGCAGTCATGGCTGTGCAAAGTGCCATGAAGCCTGCTTGGAGGAGAGATGGCAGTGCCATCAATGATTCGTCATGACCGTGTATGACTATCAGCACCATCGATTCCGAGCGCGCACATGACTTGTTTTTGTTGTTGTTACCCACGTTTCAAGCAACTTTCGCGAGGACGAGGAACGTTTTATGTACAGGGATAAGTCACTCAACCAAATTGCAATGTGTAATTCTTTGAAATGAGGAACGAATGAAAGGGAAATGTGGATGAACATAGCAACTCTCTTGTTTCTTTGCGGGCGGGACGACGATAGCCTTTTCTGTTTTTTGTTCCATTTTTTTGCAAATGAGATACCACAAATTTGCTTGCTGTATGTGTTCTCGTGTTTTTGAGGTTGGCTCATATTCAGTTCGGCATAGCTGTGACATTCCTATGCATAACGGACGTGCAATAGATAGCCCGTATTGATAACGATCAAACATGGCCTTCGGGCACTTCCCAATATCACAGTGATTGCATCAGGAATGTACAGTATGCCTTGTAGGCAGTGCCTGGGTCATCGATACGACATGTTAGAGTATGGAGTGGGGACCGCTCCCACAGGCCGGACAGCTCGACAACAGGCGACTTGGAGCTTCCGACGTGAGGACGACTTGCTGCTCATGCCATGATTGTGTTTCATCGTGCAGCGTGTTCGGCGACAACCACACTTTTTTTTCTTGACTCGGCAGTCTTTTTTCCTGTGCAGCAAGCCCTCTCCAGCTTGCTGCGACAGCACCGCCCGGAACACTTTCCAGCAGTTTTGCAGCACGGTCCGTATCGAGCGGAAGCCCGGGAATATCCATCGCCTTTAGTTTGCTGCTGATGATGATGTTGCTGGAGAAATTTTGCGGGGTGCTTGAGCAAAGAAGAGAATGCGTTTCGCGTTGCTCAGGCCGCGGTGCTGAGCTTTTGTTGTCGTGAAGTATCCACCAAGCTGTCAGCTTCGGAAGATTGCTGAATCATTGGACCTGCTTCGTTCATTTTGTTGCTCTGATAGTATGCCGAGCGAACTGAGGTGAAGCAGATGGCAAGTGTCTTTGTCAGCGTTTGTTTCACGCTCGCTTTGTCAGCGCTTATGATGACGATAAAGTGGTTTTTTTTGGGGGGTTTTTTTTTTTGAGAGAGAGAGAGAGAAAATCACTCCAGTTTGATCTCCTAGTGCCGTCACTTGCATCGCTTGCAGCTCACGATGTATCTGCTGTTGATATCATTGCAGGCTCCCTTTTTTGCGCTGCTAATCCCTTTGCCTGGCAGTCGCGAGCCTACTTTCATTTGGAGTGAAGTGTCACCTGCGAGCTTGCTTCATTCGGCGAAAGAGCTTGCTGGTTGTTCATGTTTATTTATGAGATCAAGCTGCCTTCACCGGAAGGGTCGTCTGAGCTGCTTCACCCGCGGTCTGTCGCGGCTCTAACATGTTCTGCTCATTCACCTCTTCCAGGGTGAAGTATCGGCTCATTGTTCTTGTCTCAGCTGGTACGGGTATTTGAACACTTTCCTTCTGCTATAAATGAGCTTCTTTCTCCATCCGCTTTTCATCTGCATCAGTTTGTATCACGACTGCTTTTGCTCGATCACTTGCAGACCTCTCCCAATCAGAAACCTGCTTGCGTTTGAAACATCCAACCGAAGCAGTACACATCGTTCTTGACTTTAACATCCTAACACTTGTCGACTGCATTTGCATTTGGATATGGGTCCCCGAAAGAACGCCGCTGGAGGTAACGGTGGTCGTGGAGGAAAGACTGGGAAAGGAAAAAGTCGCATCACTCAACTTGTGAGCGACGCCATAACCCCAGCGAGCTCTGAGAACAGCGAGGGACAAGGAACCGTAGCCAGCACGAACACCTGGCCGTCCGAAGCTGTGCAGAGAGTCAACGAGGATGCTCCAATTCTGAGCAATGCGGATGAGGACCACGGAAACCCTCTCAATTCGACGCCCTTGTCGACTTCGATCAGAGTTGACGGATGGTTGAGCAGCGGTCCTGAGAGACGCCCAGCGCGGCCTCAACCGCAGCTCGTCAACAGCAGCCCTACACAGCAAAGGGCTCAGAGAATGGCAATGTCCTTCGCTGAAGCGCCTTCGCAGCCGCCTTTGGTCCCACGTCTACCCCAAAACCCAGCCAACACGCCAGCTGATGAGGATCTGCCGGCAACTGAGCCAATTGTGAGTAGTCCCTTGGACCCTGCTCAGCGAGAGGCGGTGTTGGCTATTTTCACCGGGCGAGACCCAACATTTGTCTCCATAGCGCCAACTGAGTCAGTTGACATTATCATTCCCCCGCGCCCCAACGAGCGCCTGCCCATAGCCCTCGGCGATGGATTTGTCGAGCCAGTCATCAACGCTTCATTCAGAACGGTGACCACTGATCCATTCCCTGAGAATGCTGGTCCATCCGGAACTCAGGCTGACATTGCCCAGGGAATGCAGGAAGCGCAGGACGATGCGGATGACGAGATGGAGGGCGACCAGACCGTCAAGGAGGAAATCGACAGTGAGGCATCGACCGTGATTGTCCAGTCTGTGGAATCAGCTGTGCCAATAGCTTCGCGCAGCAATGCCCGCCTCCTGAGGGAGAATCCCGCCCGAACCCAGCGGTTGAGCAACGAGGCTCCGCCTGCACAAAGACCTGCACGAGGCGCAACACGAGCCAGCCGCAATCGCCGTGGTCGAAATTCTAGTCTCGGTGCACTCAACCCGGGCCGCGTCTCCAAGTCGAACAAGAAAAACGTCGCGGGCGTTGCTTCTGGGGCGAGAGGCGCTCGAGGAGGTACTCGCGGAGCTCGTGGTTCCACGCGAGGAGGAAGAGCCGGCAATGCTGGTCGCGGGAGCGCAGCAGCGCGTGGTCGTGATGCCCCGATCCCCGGTTCACGGTCTGCTGCCAGAGCTGCAGAAAGGGTTGCAAGACTTGCTGGGCTGGTTCAGGAACGAGCGGTGGAGGCTACTGCCGCTCGTGACCGTGGTCGCGGGGGAAGAGCTTCTCGTGGTGGTAGGGGTGGGAGGACTGGTCGAGGTGGAAGAGCGGGCAGGGCATGAATTCTCACAACAGCTTCGCAACGACGTCTTCACGCTGTCGATCATGATCACGATCACACGTGTTGCTGGAGCGTCGTTGTCAGTGATTACGCTCTGCTCGCAGTGCGAGGTCGAGGAAACCACGTTTGGATCACTATACGGCGTTAGCCATGTCTCGTCGCGAGTCTTCTAGTCAGCCGGCCGATTTCCAGTCGTGGGCGTCCCTGCTCACTTTCGAAACTCTCATTTCCCCCTCAAACGTTGCTGTTCCTCCGTCCCTTCATTATCAACAATCGAGCAGCAGCGTCCAAAAACCAGAAGCGGCGACGTCACATCCAAAAGGGCAAAAGCCGCTGAAAAACGCCCAGTCGCCGGCGCTACGCAGGTAGAGTTGCGGCGAACTGCTTAGAACAAAGCTCGATCTCTACTGAAATAGCAGAGCAGGAGCAGATCACAGTCTGCTCGGAAAAAAACCATGCCCTTACCAAGTACGGCGGTGAGCGTCCTTCTAGCCCTAGAGAATTCTCTGACGTGGATCGGGGCATATCACCTGACAACAAGAGCCACGTCGAGTTTGCTCGTTCTGTTTCTACCCACGGCATGCTTCAATTTGTTCTTGCCAATGACGGAGGGTAATTGGACCGCAATAGCCTTGGAATTGACTCACGGGACCGTCTCCGGACGAGCATCTGAACTTCAAAGATGCGTTCGTGATACGGAGCGTGGTTTGTTGGTGCGGATAGAATTGGGGGCTGCGAGCCTTGTTAGCCCTTCCCGGGATTGCAGCAATTACATCCACAGGGTTTGTCAGTTTGGTTGAGAATATACATGAGTGCGGTGTGTGCGGAGCGGAGATGAAACTGTGAAGATGCCCAGCACACGTTGTTTTAGTTTGCCGATATTCAATAAATCTTGCAACTCGAACTTTGCTTTCTTGACTCCGTTGACGTGATTGTAGCATCTCGAGAGCGCTTTCCAATTTCTTCCTTCCCACTCAGAAGCCGCCTTCGTCCTCATGCGATCCTGAGCCATCACCAAGCAAGCTGCTATGATCTGTTCCAAAATCGACGTGGTAAGACAGCGTGGTCAAAGGGCTCATGGATGATAACAATGAAAGCCCTTCCGCCAAGTCTCCGATACAATCGCGACACCATCGACGGACTTACGTTGTCTTTATTGGCTCAAACGACACCAGCAATGCCTGTTTCTTTGGGACCAGATCTCTGCAAGACTGCATATCTGGATTCTTGCCCGCACTGCCGGCACAAAAATCATACATCACAGATCACAGATAAATTGCATCCTCAAACTGCCAATCAATATGAAATTCCTCTACCTAGTCTCGGCGACCTTTTTCATCGCCACAGGCATGGCGGTTCCGGCGGCCGATCATGGCCTGCATCGACGCCAGTGCACAACCGCGTGGATAAAGTGTACTGGACCCTTCTTCGATCAAATTGCCAAAGCCTTCGCCGGCGACTGCGGCGCAAGAACCCATTGCGAATGCGGTTTCTGCAACACTTAGGACGCATGGAGCGCAGAATGCCAGCACGCCCGCGCACATGGTGGCCCATCACGAAATCATGGCCGCAATTCAGCCGGCCACCAAATACGATGAGACGGCGTTTCCACGAGACCGTCTGATCTAATTATACAAGACTGGTCGCATTGACGTTGACACTATCACGAGGCCCAAAGTCGGACGCTGGATCCCTTCATCACGTATAAGTATCAAGACATCCATCTCTTTTGATTCTGGCCCTGTCCCATTCTCTCCACTGCTCTGACACGGCCCCCTCTTCCAGTTGACCCATCATCAATCTTTCTCCAACTTCACTCGAGCTTTTATATATCGTCATCAACAACATAGCTCTCCTCAAGCTGGCCATCACCCAGCCTGCCTGAGCTCTCAACGACACATTTGCCACAAACCAAACCAAACTAGACTCGATTTGAGCCACTCTCAAAACTCATATCTCCAGCACAATGAAGTTCATTCTTCTCATCTCTGCCAGCTTGTTCGTCACCGCAGGCATGGCGGCCCCGTCAACAGATCATAGCCTCCATCGACGCCAATGCAAAACCTGGTGGAAACCTTGCAGTGGAGGCGTCTTCGATCAGATTCGCGAAGCTTTCTCCGGTGAATGTGGCGCCCAAACCCATTGCGAGTGCGGCTTCTGTAACACTTAGGGCACCTCGAACGTTCAGGACTTTTAGGGTGAATGAGACACTTTCGAACATGATATCAATATTCGTCATGCATGCACTGATTGTTTATCTGGGCTTTTGTAGATCGATCTTGGTATATTGGGTGATAACCTCGTAGTTACGAATTTGCAGACGTCACGACCGGTGCGGTTTCTTGGCGGGCCGTTGGTGAAGGTCTGAGATGTTCAAAATCTGGATTATTTGGTGTTGAAAACGGTGTGGCGCATGCGTATAGGGAGACATGCGGGGCTTCTTGGCGCTTGGCTGGGTGAGATCAGCGAGATCAGCGAGCTTCCCCGGGGGCTCAGCGCAGTGCCATAGTGAGATGGGCCGCTAACGTACCCGCTATCACAGTCGATCATTCGTGGCAATTGGTGAGCAATCAGCTTGGCGAACAATTCACTACACCTTTCCTCCACCTTGCTTCTATGCGAAATGTCACTCAGCTTGTCACTGCTCAATGTGGCAATCGACCTCTCCATAGGGCTGTGCTGTTGGGTCTGTCTGCAACGCAGCAAGTGCCGACCGTCATTCGTATCCCTGGCTCCTGGGCACTTGTTCTCGATTCATGTAAAGCACAGGCCACAGCCTCGCAATAAGTCATGACTTCTGACATATTCATGTACAGTCATCAATATCTTGACGAGATGAGAGGAGGGGGATAAATGCTGTTGTTGTCTGTCCTCGCAGTGAATGATCTATGTTTAGTGCTGTGGCAAAGACGCCGGGCCGTGTTGAAGCCCACGGTCGTCAACCTGACCTGGACCTTCAGGTAAATCTGGCTATTCATGACTCGTTTTCGGATCGCTGACCGGAGGTCTACACCTGGCCTTCGAGGTTGTAGACTCGTGAAGGCCAACCTGCTCAGTCTCTGACCTGCGGTCATCTCTTGGAGAATGCCATATGCAAGAAAATACGGGCCACCTCGAAAAGACCTATCGTGTTGCGATAAGAGTGACACAAAGAAGGTCTTGTCATCCAGCCATGGTCGCGAAACGCTTAAGGTACAGTTGAAGTCGGTCAACACAGCCGTCAGAACTTGACAACGAGGTCAGTCAGCCTTACATGGCTTGAGCCGAGGCCTCGAAATCCCACGACACGGTCAAACAACACGAAGAGCCATCTCGAGATGCTAGCCAGATTTTTTGTGAACAGCCGTGAAGAGGCCGGATGACAGCGACTGGGCAGATGCCAAAGCTTTAATGGAACCACGCCCAAACAGCGTGGTGTTGCTTCAGGGCTAAAAATGGTTGGATGAGACGCTTTCGGTGACATGTACCGACCCGTGGGTCTGGCGCATGGCCGGTGCGAGGCGTACTCTGACTGCTCCAACGTGTCTCTTCCAACAGGTCCGGCCCTGCCACCAGATACAGTCGGTTCTCGCGTCGTCTTGCGTGCTTTTGCGTTCAGTGAAACATCATCGCCTACGGTATTTTGAGAGCTCACGATCCTTCTACCAGTGCTGTGCTATTGTTGCCGGCGGCTTGACGAGGGCTTTGATTGTTTGACGATGTGAGGTCGTCAAAACGGCCGGCCGCTGCCATGACTATGCAGATGTTACATGTTGTGTCCTACCGTGCAGCTATGCTTAGCTTGAAGCTATTCGCGCTGCGACCGAACGCATGTATGCAAATGAGAAGTCAAAGCAAGCTGGTTTCCATTCTGGGCTTGCAGCTGCGGTAATCCGTTGGTTCGTCAGTCCGCTCTTCTGGAAGCAGAGAACACCAGCCACAGCAGTCATGTGCCGGGATACAAGTCTAGCTCTACCGAGTATTGATGAATTAGGTCTGGCAAATCGTTGGACTCGGAGGGCGCCTATGCAGTCTATTCTAGGGTGGCTGATATAGCCAAAGTATTTCCGGCAGCGACCCATACACATTTAGCGGGTCGGTCGCGATTGTGCTCGAACAGAGCTGAAGGGCGAGGGTGAGTATATGGCAAGGACCCATTTGTATGCAAGGCACTCTGCCGGGCCTCTAAAACGGCCTCTGCGCCAGGACGGAATAGGAATCTTACTTGGCACGCTTCGCAGGTACTTTGTCGATGGTGGTAAGGATTAGCCGCAATGCGGTGAAGTGAGGCTGTGCGAGCACTAGCGCGGCACCGTTGTCTTCGTCCAGCTCCCGATGCTGCGGCTGCTCTTCACTCTACCTCCTCACCGTTATTACTGCATCGATTGGGGACGACAAGCGCCATCTCTGACAGACGCAGGGTGCTCTCCCCGCTGCCATCTGCTGCCCTGACCGCTCTTACGTAGCATCCGATCTGATGTATGCCAATTCGGGCCTGGAAACCTTCTTTGACCTCATCGTGTTTGCTTTCCTACCTCTGGCCAGCTCAAGCTGGGTCAACCCCAGCGGCGACCTGACGGTCACTCCGAGGTACTTTTCCAACTTCCATAGGATCGTATGTAAAGATGGTGATGGCTGTGGCGTTCCATCTGCTCCCCTTCACCGACTTCGTACATGACAAGCCTTGATACCAAGCTTGATCTACTTTGCTTCTTCTCCATTCGATTTGCCTGAGGCGTTTTTGACGACATCTTGATATACCTTCACGCAGTCCATAGAAGTCTGCTTACAACCTTCACTTCTCTCATCATACAGTACTCTTTTGCCACATCACAGTCACAGTCACTGAGTCATCCACTGAATGTCAGTTCTGTTTTTCAATTACCATTCGAAGCAGTGTCGAACATATCTCGTCGGGGATCGCTCGATGAAGCATCCCTTGTCCATTGCCCCTGGCCAATGGACGTTGCGCCTTCACAACCTCCAAGCCTGCCCACCCTCGCCCCGAGAAGTCCAACCCCGTCGACGGGGCCGGACATTTGCGTTGATTGCTTGCGACCCTCCGCCGTCGTCATCCGGGAGAAGAGAAAGGGAACACACCCTCCGACAGGGCGTATCGTTGGCTTGACCCCGGAGCAATGTCGGCAGGAGTGGAGCCCCAACTTGTCGTGGTCGATTATGCAGTGGCAGTGTCGCGAATGTTCTGCTTTGTGGTTTTCATACTATTTCTACTACGACGTGTACGACGGGCGGTGGCATGGGAAGAACGACTCTCCTACGCATCTCTTGAAGAAGGCTCAGGAGAAGGGGACGCTGAGGGATTGGCCTCAGAGTCACAGCCAGAGCTCTTCTCCGGCGGCGGGGTCGAGGCCGAAGAAGCCCAGGATCGATATCCGTCAGTCGACATCTCGAGAAGCTCTCCAGAATACACCTCCAGAGTCGAGTACCTCCACTTCAGTACCGATGCCTCTGGCCACTTCCAGCCCTTTCTTCGGAGCGCGAACGTCCCAGGCACCGGTCGTCAGTCTCGGCGAGTCGTACATTGCCGATATATACAGCAGACAACACGAAACCGCCCAAACCTCACCAGCACCATCGATCGAAGCCCATGGTCTAGGCATTCTCCAGCAACCAGAACTCATCCGTCACATCAGGCGACCATCACAAGTCAGACGCCGCGTCTCAAGCCATCACGAACGCAGTCTTCCCGATGTGCAAGAAGAGGGACACGAGCGTATAAGACGCGTACCCAGAGACATTGCTCGCAGAGACCATTTTGTCATCCGAAGTCCATCAGCGTCTAGTCCGAGGAACGCAGCTGGTCAGCCCATGACCCCCCACTCAGCGACGGAATCGCGACCCATCAGCGCGGGCGTGTCTGAAGACTTCGAGCCCTCGGACGAGTCAGCGAGGCATCACAGGCGGGGCGACAACTTCGACATCACAAACTTCAACCGCATGCGCCGATACGGTGCTTGCGAATGGTGTCGCAAGCGAAAGAAGCGATGCTCCGTCTCCCACCACGTGCGATGATGCAGCCAAAAGCCATGCTGAGATCAAGAAAGCCTGTGCTTGCGGTGCCATGTCGAAATGTTTACGAAGCGAGGCGCTCTGGGATGAAACGCAAGATCCGAAAGAGAAAGAGATATACGGACTGTAAACTGAAACAAACCTCTGGAAGGCTGGCTGGATGGGTTGCTACGTTCCTTGTGCAAGACGCTTTAACGAGATACCACATTGTCGTGTTTTTTTTTCTTTGTGTTTTCTTGGGGGTTCGTGCTTGCTGCTGCTATTTCCGGAGGGATTTCAGTTTCGATGCATAGCACGTGAGCGGGGAGGCAAAGTATACGCCGGGAGACGGAACTATTATTGATTCCTGTACTTTATGGCCCTGGCCTCTGGCAGGCTGGGCTGCATATTTAGATGCTAAATTGAACATCGTCAGCATACATACTCGAGTTGGTGGCAAATGTGATGTTCCGTGATGCTACGTCGGTGTTGAAACTTGCATCGCCGTTGATCGCTGTTGTTCTTTTATCGAAATTGTATATTGGAGCCAATGTCAATGCCGCTCTGGCAGCAAGCACATTTAAGGCAACGACTACCTGTTCGTGATTTTAATCTCCCAGACACGAAGCCAAGATGGCCATTCACATTTGGAGTCGTGTTCCAGGCACGCGAATTTCGCGAGGCAAGCACCAACGAATGAACTCCAGCGTCACTTTGTGGCGAGATTACTCTGAAATGAGCTCATCAAGCATAGACCACCCAATCTCCACGTTCGAGGATCAGACTACAAACTCTAGTGTCTTATCACGGCTCCCACAAGATCTGCTTCTATTCATAGCCGTGCATACGATCGTCGTTATACAGTACGTGCAGCGCCAGCTGCAAAAGTTACTTCCGTCAGCTAGGGGAAGCAATGTAACCGGTGTCCCCGCAGTCAGCTTGATGCAACGATGCATGCCGGCACACAAGCTCGCTGACGGTGCAACAGATTGAGGCACATTTGACAAAGTATAATGGAGCCTTGGAAGCTTGCAGCAGCGAATAAGGTTGCAGCACGCAACGATCTGCACAGCCACTGTTCTCCGCGAAATAGTAGCGCGGCCGCATCAACCGGACACTCCTTCGGCGATTGCAGCGCTCTTCTCATCAGTGACTGACGACCTCTAATTGAGCATCAAGGCCACTGTACTTGAGCAAATGCGGGTGGGCGCTAACTTTCTACTACGGCCGGACACTGTCCGGACACTCAATATCCTTGCACCGACATATTCTCATTTCTGCATCTAGCGCTTTCAGCCCTGGGATCTATCTACGTATGCATCGCAGTCTGCTCTGTCCGGCGTGGGCTGCATGCCGTCATGAGCTAGGCCACCGCGCCTTGATGAGCCCTGTGCGGAGTGAGCAACGCCTTGATCTAGGCCGGGGAACTCGTCTCTTGCCGAGAAACGTGCTTATTTAGGACTAGCCAGGCAAATCATGGTACAAAATTCCGGCGTTGGCTGCTCCTACATATTAAGCTTGACCGGCCACATCTGCTCTTTCTTTGGGAGTGGAGGGTTCCTCGAGGAATTCCTACCTTCATTCATCTCCTCATCGCCACTGTCATTCATTTATATCTCTATCCATGGGACGGTCCATCACTCATTTCTGATATCGTCTTCATTTCATATATACTTAAGATAACTCAGTTCAGTATTACCATCAAGCACACACGACGCCTCCAACCCGACCTGAATGCCTGACGACGCGCCATCATGTATTCTACTCACAGCCACGACCAGATGACTTACGAACCAAACTTCGAAGGAGCCTGGCCGGGACAAGGCCAACAGCCAGTACATCTGTGCGAAACCTGCCACCTTTTGTGGCAGGCTTACGTGCAGCACTATCAGACAATTCACAGCTCGACTCAACTACCCATGCAGCCACCTCCGCCAGTCTTCCCAACGATCCACCCCGCCCTCTTTGCAGATCCTGCATCTGGACCAGACCTTCCCAGCTCTGCTCCGGCCAATCTAGACGAACACACTTTTGCCAACTCATCCATCATCCCTCCGGACTTCCCACCACCAAGTCGCAACATGAATATTCCTCAAAGTACCCGCAGTATCCATCGTCCAGGTGCCCACATCCCAACCCTGTTTCACACGCCCGAAGACTCTGACAGCACCAACAACCGCCGTCACGGCATGCTCGTCAATGATGCTCACCACTTTTCCCTCAGCGCACCGCCCACCAGTGTCCCATCAAGCATGAACACGGCCGGCAACATCGTGCCTACTCCGGACACCTCTCCCTTTCCCAGTCCAGCCAGTGCTGCCAGCTTCGCCTCAAGCCTCCGAGACGACGTTTTCAGCCCCGGGGACGCCAACGACTTTCTCATCCCAAACGGCCGCAGCCGTGCACAATCGGACCTACAAGCTGGAAGGAAGAAGCCACGTGCCAAGGCATCTGACTACGCTGAGATCAGGAGGATCAAAGCGTGTGAAGAGTGTAGGAGGCTGAAGAGTAAGTGCAGCCCCACCCACCCTGGAGAAAGAGTCAGTTGGGCAGAGTCTGAATACCGAACGAAGGGTGACATGTAGATCAAGGCTTCTCACGGATGGAAATGAGAAACGGAGCATCTTGTTTTGGTATTTGTTGGGGGACATACTTCTCTTCTGCTTGCTGACAGCATCAGCGTCGGCGGGCCAGCTGCTCGCTTACATATTTGGTTGTACCAATGATCTGACGATCCGTTCTAAGTGTTCACTCGGACGCGCGCGTTAACGTTCATTTATCATGGTCTGTTTCCGTCATTACCTTACTATTCACAAGATTGTTCTTGAAGAACAAGATTTGCTGAGCATATGCTGGTTCGATATGAGCTCTCGCGCAACATGTAGTGTTCGAAAAGAACCGATTACGAATGACTTGACCTTACCAATATATTCATGCAATGTACAGACTGTCGCAGTCCCGACTGGGCTGCTTGAAATGTCAATATTGTTTCCAGACAAAAAGGAGAAATCACCTTGGTTCACCAGACTTGGACTCGGGCACCAGAGCGTCGTCATCCGCAGTCACGAAGCTCGTTCTAAAGTCCAAGCGGCCTCCCAACAGATGCTGAAAAGGATAGTCAATGCACTTACCCCGAATCATCTTCATCTCCCAAGTCTCCTCACCAAAATAGTCCTGTTTGGTCAACCTCTTCCTCAGGGTGCGAATTGTAGCCACCGTTGGGCCCTTGACCAGCCATGCGCATAGCTCATAGCTCGTTCGAGCATTCCAGAGCGGATGCGAGGAAGCTTTTCTTGAGGATCCTCATTGTCATCACTCTCGATGTCGTCCCCGGATTCGATCTCGAAGTACTCGGAGTACTCCTCCCCGATGGCCATGGCAACTTCGCGTTCGGGGATGTAGGATAAGGCGTATGGTCGGCCACGGTCTGCGTCGGCGAGCGCTCCCAGCGTGGCGAAGGCTTGTTTGCGATCGTGCTCGGCGAATGCTTCCTCCAACGCGAGTTCCATGTCCTCGGTATCGGTATCGCAGGCGGAGGGGTCTTCTTCGCTTTCGGGAGCTTCGGGCATGTCCTCATCCTCGAGGAACAGAGCGTCGACGGAGTTACTCCTAGTCAGTGGGCGGTCTCCGTCTTCGGCTCCCACTGCAACGCAAGTCTCATTTGGAGCCGTCTTCTCACCTTCAGGTTTCGTCCCAACCGCGCATTACACCCTCCAAAAGCTTCACATCTTCCTGTAATGAAAAGTACGGATGCGTTCCCCATCTCGCCAACTGCAGCGCTCGAACCAGCCAGGCGAACCTTATCTCAACCTGGCCTATGGTATACCCGAGACGCCTGGCCGAACGGAAATGGGACCAATTTATCGACATATGCCCATCGCAGCAGCTGCAGGTCCTCGGGTGCGGTCCACGGATGATTCTGGCCACGTGCTGACGCGTTTCTGCGGGACCCCGGGGGCTGTTTGGTGAGTTGCCCTCGCTTGATCATGGAGGAGACCTTCCTCCAAACACTGCCAGTGTGTCTTCCGAGGCTCTCACCGATGGAGAACGAAGTGGCATGGTTTTCGTACATTTCTTTGAATTTGGACTCCTCGGCGCTCGTCCAGGGGCGATGGCGACCTGTGATGGTATTCTTGCGGGGGCGTCCGCCAGGTTTCATGGGCTGCGATGCGACAGCGCTGAAAGGTGACAGTTGCAAGCGTGATCTTTTGGTGACATATCTTAGATTGTGTAGTTGTGGCGGTGATAAGGGCGTGTTGTCAACCAGGACCTGAAATGTGGATCGAATTCGAGGGCCGCGATCCTGCTACCCGCCATTGGGATTTATGAGATTTCGATCAACGCCATTGTCGAGGTGAAACGGTTCGTTCTCAATGTCCGTGAGACTACTGTCGCTTTCCCTCCCTGGCTTCGAATTACAACCTCATTCGGGGTGACTGAGGGCTGGCTCTTCAGCG
Source organism: Cyanodermella asteris (assembly GCA_900618795.1). NCBI lineage: Eukaryota > Fungi > Ascomycota > Lecanoromycetes > Ostropales > Stictidaceae > Cyanodermella > Cyanodermella asteris. The sequence continues at coordinate 230,935 of UYJD01000013.1, forward strand.
GAATCGACCGAGATGCACTGTGCAGGGCCTCGAGGAACCGCATCTTCCGCAGAACTTTCCTGACGAGATCCGTCCTGCGCAGAGTGTCGAGAAAGATCTATGAACGAGTGTGACAGCTTAATCCCTCATCGACTCTCGGACTGTGTGAGCTTCAAAGACAATGCCTTGTTTCTATCACTTCTATTTCTTTGTGGTTCAGCAATGCCTCGGCACATTCACAAGGTCGCCGCAGCTGAAAAAATGCACACGTTCCAACAATGACTTGTTACTGGAATATGAAAGACAGGATGCAATGTGAGGACAGCTAATATTCAACTGGCATGCACAGATCGTCGGAAAATGGTGCGGCCAGCGGAGCTTGTACAGACCCAGTTTCAGACTTTCAGGACACAACAGTGGAAGGCTGAGACAAAAACAACTACACAAGGACCAGGGTCATGCCAACGTTTCCTAGAGCGATGACGGGATTCGAGAAGCCAATCTTCAAGTGAACGTGATACTCGCTTTGCTAATTACCAAACCCAAGGGTCTCTGAAAGGCTCCTAGCTTGAGTATGGGCCGAAGTTCCAATAGTGTCAATTCTCTGCCCACACGGCTTCCATCTGGGACCTTTTCCTTTCGGTGCCTTTCCTCTCCAGATTTATTAGCCTTGAGAAATGGGCGCTTGCAGATAGACTGAACGATCCGCGGCCCACTCCCGAGCTTCCTGGCTAGCCAACTCATCTGGTGAGTTGGTCATCGTGTGAGCACCAGATTGAATTTCTGACACGCTGCAACAAAGCGGTCGATGTCTTCACAGCAGAGTAATCTCGAAGGACGATGGCTGTCCACACGCGAATTGCCAAAGTGCCCATCGCCGTCTGGCCGGGTTGCGCGCCGTGGAAGTAGCGTCAGGATCAGCGATGACTGGCCTTGTGGTTGTTCGGGCTGACTGCCGGTCCAGGGCCACAGGCGCGTTCTGCTGGCGTGACGCCATTTTATTCGCACTTTCTTGGATCTGATTCTGACAAGCCCGGTTGCAGTGGGAGTTGTAGGTGATAAATCCAGGCAAAGGAAAGTTGCGAAGCGACGCTGCACACAAGTGTCAGTTCAAGGATTGTGTCTAATTGGAGACAAGTACGTACCACGATCCTGGATCCGGTCAGACACAGCGGCAGGCGCATTTCATCCTGATCCGCCATTTGCGGGCCCTCAGTGCAAGAGTGCGTTGTTAAAGGTTGGTTCCAGAGTAGCTGCACGGTGTTTCGTACATGCGTTTCATATTTATAGTCGTGTGTCGTATACATAGTCGTGATCTGTTCGCGGATGAGTTCTAGACAAGCCTGAGAACTCCGCAAAATTGGACGTTGTCCTCTCCCCGCTCCAGCCCCCAGCGCCGTGGGTCAGCTGCACACTCGATATCGTATGC
>UYJD01000013.1:232367-269396 GCA_900618795.1 Cyanodermella asteris
CCACAAAATGGTTGGAGCCACCAAGACAAACACCGCAGACCGTGACCAACTTTCGTGCAGCAGTCACAAGTCTGCAAGAGAATCCTCAACGCTGACTCGACCAGTTTGCGATTCCGAGCAGACGCGAGCGAGCATCAGATCCCACTTCTCTAGCAGACTCAGCTCGACGCGCATCTGTCGGGTGAGGATTCATCTCGACGACCGTATCCACCACGGCCTTCATCACGGCGATCCTCGCCAACTTGGTTGTAGTCGCGTCCGCCTTTTGTGCTTTTTGTGATTCTAGGGCCGAATCAGGACCCGGCCATGTTGTCGATTGTATCGAGATTATGCGACCCTTCCTTGAATTGATCCGCATCTCCTCCAAAACACCAACAGCACCATTATTTGTGTGTGCGCAAACCCCGAAGACTGGCAGCTGTTAGACATCAATCGTTTCTATGAGGGAGCGAGATCACAGTACTTACCAGCAACGCGACGCCGTGAGTAAGTTTGATCAGACTTTGCAGTAACAGACGTCCGCATCTCCGACAGACCCAGGAGCAAGCTGGCCTTGGTCTTCTTGTCTTCTGCTGTACGTTCCATCATCGCATGTGAAATCGCTGGGACCACAACAGATTCCTTTCCAGGTGGCCGGACATGCTAACGATCGGCAGATTAAAAAGTAATTGCTATGGTCTTGACAGCTCAGTTGTGCGCTGAGTCGTTGAACGTTTGGAGAGTAGGCCCGGCGAAGAATGGGAAGAATCCATGGGAATTTCTTCAGCTGACGAGTGGGAAGAAGAGAGCATTCCTACCTGCAAGAGATCGCGACAGGTCGTGTTGCTTCTCGGTGGACCTAGCAGTATCGAGACGCCGCAAAAGTAGCAAGCCGTTTCGGATCTCTCCGCAAATCTCGAAACCGTATAGCGAGTGCGCCATAACACACCGTGTGATACACTCTCATTGTTCAAGACAGACCAAGCCAAGACGACGCGGATCGTTCGTCGTCTCCAGGAGGAAAAGCCACCGTATCTAACGATGCATTGGATTCTCCAATCTTTTCGTCGGCTCCTTGAATCGCATTTGCGGTTGTTATCGAATTCACGAACAGGTACCGGGCTTCATGGTCTTGCAGGAGTTGATGGTAAGCCGCCCAGATATCGTACTCGACGTCCCACGCATTTGTAACATCGCCCAGCATGTTGCCATGTTCCAGCAACAAGCACGCCGTTTGCATGTAAGGTGTGCAAAGAGGAGACACACGCGTGCCATCTTTGTGGAGTTCGTATCCCGCGTAGCGTGCGTCTTCATCTAAGCCGCACTTGTCTCTGAACCCCTCGCCCTGCTCAATTTGGTCCACTCTCAAAGACGCCCGCCGAGCTCATGCATAGTCTCGACTCGGACATCAGCGGCGGCCCAACGTTTCGTGGACCATGATTGATAACGAGCGCACTTCAATGAGGACTTGGCCAATTTTGTCCAAGAGAAGCCTCTTCCTCTGAGCCCGAACGCTGACCCACTCGCTCGAAAGCCCAGAAGCTCCAAATTGCCACGAGAAACTCCCAAGCCCCACGTCGCTCAAGATTCAGCGACATTTTGGTAGGCTCGAAGATCGTGAGATGGAGAAAGCGCAAATCCCACCAAAAAAGGCGTAGGCCTGCGATGAACAGCTATTCCCGCATACGGCTGCTTTGTCGACGACTCATGCCAGCCGCGATGTGCCCGGTGAGGATGTTCCCACGGCGTGAAGGACGGCGATGAAAAGAACTCCACATGGACCATGTCTGATTCAGACACGATGTAGAGCAACATCAGGGCGAAACGAACCCACGTGGGCCGTGATCCTGGCACCCTCTTCTTCGCGTCGGGGAAGAAAATGGCAACGTAATCGGTGCCGATGGCGTATACCGTATAGAGAGGAGGCACGGCATCCTGAATTCCGACCTTCGGGAGGCGAGTCCACCGCCGCAGCGTCACAGCCAGCTTCGCGTCCTGGAGCAACGGACTCCGTAGTCCCGTTTCACAGTCGGCATTCACCGGGACCCGTTTTTGCTGCTTTCTCTCCACTTCCGGCGCGTCGTGGATGTCGTCGGATGTTCGTGGACCCAACGCATGTCAGGAGTTGCAAAACCAGAACGGAACAGAACCGCGTGTCAATGAACCCCCAGACTCCGCCCGTCCGGAGGTGGGAAAAGAAACCTACACCGGTTGAAGCGTTCAGCAAGGCGGCATTGAGAAACATGTCTGACTTCAGACTGGTCCACATGACTTCCACGATCCGAACGCCTCACTCATAGATCGTGCTGGTGATCTACGAGCCCGATCGGGGCCGTAGGCGTTTTCGGGACCACATTATTGCGAGACACCTGGTCTCATATTTGTATAGGAGGAGGATGCAGCGCTGACGTAAGGCCGTACTGCTGGGTTTTGAGCGTGAAGCTCGGACCCCGCAGGCCCGTGCCGCCTGCACAAGAAAGTTGAGTTTGCCAGCATCGCTCAAAGTGGCCTGCGCTGGATCGCCTGCAAATTGCTGGGAATCATGAAGTAGCCTGAGGTGAGGAAATAAATCCAGAGAATCTCTGTTATGTGCCAAAAATATATAAATATGTAACAGACGTGAGAAACAGATCAACGACTGTTCCATCGTGCTTGAAGTCAGCAAGGTTTGCCAAATACATGATAGACAATCTGCTTTCACCTAGATCTCGCGCTGGACAATTGAAAACGGATGTGACAGTGGAGTTGGCATACAAACAAGTTTGGTACCTGCCGACATGAAGTTGCATCGACAAGCGTCCAGACCATCTCTAATAGGTTTTGATCGCAGACATGCAAGGTTGTCAATGTAAAGCTGCAATTTGGAGACGGATCAAAGCGCCAAACGTTCCAGATGCGTTACCGCATTGCGTACTCGTGCAAGGACGAGCTACTGAGCTCGAGATGACGGCCATAAGTGAGCTCGGGGTCGCGTGTCGGGTCTGAATGGCATCGAGGTGTATCTAAATTGGGATACTTGATGCAAGCTGGGCCTAGACCACAGTGTGCTCAGTCCAGAGTCTGTCGTGACTGACGAGCGAGGGTCAAAGAGCGCCTGAAACAATCGCGTGAAGAAGTCCATCCAACATCCAGGTCGATGAGAAGCCTACCATGGATGTCCAAGCCATCGATCATGTCGTTGTCAGAGGCATTACTGTACTGATTATGTTAGCAGGCAGAGCACGCCTGTTGTGATACACCATCATCGCCACGTCTTGTGGCCGAGGGATGAACTCCGAGTCTGGGCCTGGGCCTGGACCGGTCACCAGCATTGTACACCCCAGCAGCCGCATCGGACCAGCAGGCCAATATCCTTTCACGGAAGGAGGCATGGTCGATCCTAGGTCCGGTGTCCGTTGGGCTCAGTGGCCATCAGATGAGCGCGCGGCGCACTAGTGTGAAACCTGGGTCAATTGAGGATGAAATACCTCAAAGGGCTGCCTAAACCAGGCATACAGCTATGGCGATACACAGTAATATTTTAACCGAGTATGAAATGCTCCACTCGACTGAATCGAGAGCGAATTTAGCGCTCTCATTTGTCATCATCGATGAAGGCTTGCTGCAGGACAGCAATGTCAGCGAGCAAATATGAACCAGTAAGCATCATCAGGAGTATTGGTGATGGGCTTACTTGATCTCGAGGCAGCAATGTGGAAGAAGTTAGGCAGCAAGAACAACAGAGCCGAAGTCACCTGTATGACGAGCACCAAGAGGTTAACAGTGTTCCGAACACAGCCGAGCTGATAGTGCTTACACAGATGACTGATGGGATGCAGGATTGGGATCTGTGGAAGTGGTCTCCTTGGTAATTGCAGTGGCGTCTGACCATGGCCAGTATGCGATGGCTGCCAGCTGCAATCACTTCATTGCGTGCTCCAACGGAACAAGATGAAGCTAAACCTTTGCGAGGCGTCTGTCGATGGGTGGGCGTAAGGAAAAGTACGTTCTTGGGCCGGCACACCTTCATAATTCACGGAGAGTCCCGACCCTGGAGAAAGGGAAGTCTAAAGCAACCACCAACCTGTGGGTCAATGATATTAGCCAGTGCAAGCTTTCCGACCAAGTCGAACGGTTGCCAAGGAGTGTGAGCCAGGCCGTGGCGTCAAAGGTCTCGGCGCTGAGAGGGGTAGCCTTATGGGAAGGTCTAGTCCTGCAGCGATAACGACATGATTTTTTTGCTGAATATTAGTGTCTTGAGCAGGTTCCCGTCAGCCACGCTGAAGATCGCCGATCTCTTGGACGCATGCTTGATAGCTGAAGTTTTTTTGGTGGGTCAGTCATCGACATGAGACACGAAGACCAAGTAGAAGAGGAACACTGAGAACCGCGTGCCACTTTCGTTCTGGACTGCCAACCGGGACCTGGGGCTCCATGGGTCAGGTAGCAAGTTTGGTCGGCTGCGACAAGTGTGTTCCTGCAGCTTAGTCACTTGGCAGTAGTGTTGCCGTTTTTCCGTAGAGCTGCTTCTCATGCTGAGATGACGAACCAGGACAGCGAGCCAGTGACCAGGACGCCCGGACATTTCCTGCAACAACGAGGTAATCTCGGCACTGTCACAGAGGCGCTCGGCGAGAACTTTCGAGGAGCTATGCAGCCAGCCACGGCCGCTATTCATAGTTCCCAGCGGCCCGTGAGACGGCGTGAGTCGAGGAATGAGGGCAAAGCTTGGAGTTTGTGAGCGCCCAGTATAGGAGTGCCCTGGTCGACGAGGCGCTTCCAGGTGAGTTGAACGCATGACTGCGCCAGGCGGTGTGTTGGTTGTGTACAGTAGCCCAAAGCAGCCACGCCGAGGTTGACAGGCCGATGCAAGGACTGTTATGCAGATATTCACGGCTATTATCGTGGTGGCGATGGTGATACCCATGCTGAGGACGAGCGAGTTGGCCGCATAATTCGAAGACCGGCTGTCGGCGACCCTATCACAGAGCTGTCGCACACCATTTTGCGGAGAGGGGGCCGACTGTGCAGACGAGGCATGTTTTCCAGAGCGCTGAGTGCTTTGTGCAAGGTGTGAAGTTGTCGCAGTTGGCTCCGCAAAGCTGGGCCTGGTCAGATGGAAATGGAGCGGTCTAGACCGCGCTGTCGATATGTTGCAGATGTGGTTGTGTCGCCGGGAGCCCTGGCGCTGCATCTTGCTTCCCGCAGCAAGCAGCGACCGTTGAAACCTTTTCGACCGGCGCCGATGAGAAAGTGCTGTTCGCTGCACACCCGGCATCAACCGCCCGATAGGCGGCGGAAATTAATGCTCACAAGCTGGATCGCTGTTTCGACGCCTGTGGCGGCTGGGATGCTGAGGCACAGCCTGTGCGGAGGCGTTTCGTCCTCTGTCTTACCTTGAAAACTCTCAGACGCTCAGAGTCTGGCCGAACCGGTCGAGGCACTGCTGCGGAGACGATTCGACGCTGGCTCGAAGTGGCTCCTGCTTCCTATTGCTGCCAGGGACCCAAGACCATCCTTCAGACTGGAGTCACTGCACGCCCGTTGTCTGGCCGTGGCGCGAAGCGTCTTCGATATGCTTCTGACATGGGCCGACCAGCAGTGCCAGCCCCTTGAGGAGACTCATCTGCTAGACTTTCTCGCTCGCCTTGAGACAATGTCTCTGCTGTAGTTAACTTGAAGCCTTATCATTTCCTCCGTCCCTCTCAGGCAGCTGAGTCTGTCCACACTTTGCAGGACGCCACCTTTCGCCTGATACTTTCTTTACTTGGTGCAGTAGCTCCCGACACTCCATCCATCGCAGCTCCTGGTTGAGAATCCAGCCCAAAGCCGTGGCTGCCGGGCGCCGGCTGGCTTTGTTCGCGCTTTGCTGCAGGGCTCAGGCTGCTCAGTACCGTACTCCAGTGGGCCCTGTGCTACAGCTACCTGGGCACCGCAATTCATATCTTCTGCGCTCCCTCATTCACGCCCTCGGTCTGCTCAGCATCTCTCCACGGCGCCTCTGATATATACACATGACTTCGACATCTGCACGCTTCCAGCAGGAGAGGTCGAAGCAGCTTGTCAAAGACAGACAGCGCCGACTGTCTACTCTGCGTTTGGCTTCTCTGAGTTGCCTCTCCTGCATGTGGTTGGCGACAGGACTGCACCAGAAACCCACCATGCCAGGAGATGTGATGCAACCCATGCTTGTTTCAACAATCATGTCACCACTTGACACAATCCGCCCGTCTTCGCCACGGGCCATCCTCTCTGAGCACTCACCACTCAAGAAACGCAAGATCGGAGGCTCCGTCACTTTCGATTTCGGGCACCGATATGCCTCTCGCAGCGGGAGTCTTGCTCTGCTGAGGGTCCTCTCAGGCCCGAGCAGCCCCACAGTCGAGCTGGTCACCACATCGCTACCCGCCTCGCCTGCTTCGAGGAAGCCACTCGCACCGGCTTTCAAGGTGAAGCGAACCAATTCACAGTCGGAATCTGTGCAGTCATTGCCGCGTGACTTGGCGATTGGGCAGACGGCAGATTCCACCGTCACTCGCCCTGCCTCCACACAGCCTTCCCGCAACAAATCCCACAGTTTGTCCAGCATGCCATCAAAAGACGAACAGGAACCCGGACCGCCATCGTTCCCGCAACTGGCTGCAGCCAACGCATTGGCAGGCGCTGACAAAGAATCGTGCTTGACCTTTATTCCTCCAAGCACAGCGGACGACATTACAGCCTGGTTCGATCCAGAGTCGTCGGCGGGTACCAGCCTCAAGAACAAGCTCAATTCTCTCGCCAGCGGCCAAAGCATGGTCTTCGTGTATCCTACTCAGAGGGGTGCAAGGACGTTCGCTACAGAGGTCCTTGCCCCAGTCTTGGACCCTGTCCTTCGTCGAGCGGTCAATGAACACGGACTGAAGACAGATTCGGCGGCCACAATCCGCAAAATGGAGGCAGTCGATAGCATGCTCGATGCAGATGATCTGGAAGAGACCATCGAAGGCATCGTCGACATGGCCAACTCTGAGACAGCAGATGGTCAGTTCCGCATTCAGCACAGCAACACTGCCAGCGTGGCTTTGTCGTCGGATTACTGGAGGTACCACTGGATCAAGCAGGAAAGGCCACGAGTCCGAAAGGTCATCGAAGCTGGCCTTGAGAATGGCGGCGGTGCTCCTGTCGAGATGGCAGGAATCAGCGTCCCCAGAAGTCCGATTCGTGTTGCTGAAGAAATGCTGGAGAGTGTGAGAACCCGCACATCTGGTAACTCGGAGGGTGGTGACCGAGCCACGGCTGCGATTGAAGTCGGAATTTTCGTTCTGGCCAGAAGTTGATCACCCAAAGAACTGGGCACGACATGACATTGCGTTCAAGCGTTTGACTACATGATACCCCGCATACATAGGCATGAACCAAAGGTATGACCTAGTCATGATTAAATAATCGATATGAAGCTGCAACGACCACACATTTGGCCCCCCATCCCGTCCATGTCTTTCGAATAGAACCACAGTGCGTAATCTTACATCGAAATGGAGCAAATTCAAATTTCGCAGCCATGAACCATTACACAGCTATGCAAACAATGCAATGCGCGATGGCAGACAGGGCGCAGATAAAGGATTGCAGATTTGCGATAAGACAGAGCCGCATTGGAGCCGCACATGGCCGAGGTGCATCGGGGCAATCTATTTCTGGCACAATGCATCACCAGCTTTGAGCAAAGACCAACCGATGCGAACTTGCCGTTTTCTCAATAGCGGACAACAATACACAGACAGCCAACAACACAGTAGCTGCAGACGCCTGTCTCATGCCATGAAGCAAGCTGCCTTCATCCGGCGAAGGCGGACAGACAGCCGAAGCGTTCTGTCGGGCCGAACGTAACTCCGGGGCTCAGAAGCAGTCATGCATCGCCAAGGCGGGTACCGACTCCGCCATCTTCCTCTGCCTCTCGATGCTATCCAAGCCCACACTCACCAATCCTGCCTACGGACAAGTTGCGTGTGAGAAGCTCTTTCCAGAGCTCCAGACGAACCCTCGGTTCGCGCAGGACTCATTTCAAGTTACCATCGCTTTTTAGTCCTCATCAACTCCTGACATCCTGAGAACTTTCACCATCCACTTTGGCGCCAGCTACCCTCGTAGCTGCTAAGGCATTTTACCACCCACACCAGCTTATCTAGCACTGCTGACTCCTGCCAGCGCTCTGTCATACTTGCAATGGCACAAGCGCCCCTGGTTTCTGCATCGAATCAGCGCAGGATGTCGGGCAGTCCCAACCTCGCCCAGCAGCCGCTGTCGAAGCGCGACAAGAAGAGGCAGGCCGTCGAGAACCGGATCACCACCATCGCCGAGAGCTTCGCAAGAGAGCGAGAAGTACACTGCCGTACGCAATTGAGCGCCATCAATCGCGACATATACTTTGTCATGCGCGCAAGTCCATATGGGAACAAGCCACTGGACGATTCTCTGGACGAGGCCTTCTCTGACGTCGTCTCACAGCCCTCGGCTGCAGGTTCGATAGACGGCGACGCCAGAGCACCGCCACTGGGCAAGTTTGCGCAACGTTTCGTCAATAACGTCAACGATGCGATGGAAGAGAGGGATGCAAGAATCACGGACATTCACGTAAGTTCCCTACCTGCGCTGGCAGGGCTGCCCACCTCATCGTGGCGTTTGCTGACCCTGCTCAGTCACGATTTCAGGCCAAGGGCCAATCACTGAGACTCGACTACGAATTCTGGTTCGCAACTGCAGAAGCTGAAAGAGATTCCCTCCGCCGGTCCATGAGAGATCGGCTCATACAGTCCATCGAGGTCAAGCGACGTCAGCTCAAGAAAGAGAAGGAACAGCTCGATGCTGCAGACTACAGCACATTGGTGAACAACAACCTGACTCTGATAGCTCCTGGCAGTCCTGGCGGCAGTCACATGTCCCGAAAGACCCGCACCACAAGAAGAAACGATCCTGACGAGCAAGCCGTTGCCGAATTGTCAGGCAAACGCAAGCGCAAGTTTGCTGACACCGACATTGGCTCACCGAACCCGGCTAGCTCAAGATCAAGACAAGAGATTTCGGGGTCCGCTCTGTGGGAGCGGATCAATTCCTCGTCGTCATCATCGCTTGTCAGCACGGAGGTCAAGGTGGAGAACTACTTTACCGCCAAAGAGCTGGTCACGCAGAACAAACACGCGAGGGAATTTGTCGCGCGCAAATGGGCGGAGAAGCAAAACGCCCTCCAAGACGTCGCATCTACGGGCACGAATGGCACAGCGAACCACGACGGCGACGACGCAGATGCCATGGAACTGGAATTGAATCCTCTGCTAGTGGCTCCTGCGATGGATCGGACTGGAAGCAGTCATGCCACAAGATCTACCAGGGCGTTACAGACAGCCGCGACAGAGAACCTATTGCATTACGATCCCAACTCTGCTGCCCAAGTCGCGGCCCGGAATTACGACGAGAAAGATGCACAGCAAATGTACGGCCAAGCTGTACTGGAGGCGATTGCGTTGCGAAGTCACCTCAAAGAAACCAACAAAGATCTTGAGGCGCATCCGACCACAGGCTTCAGCCTCCAGGAGCAGCTGGAGGACTGGCATTATCTATGCAGCATGGACGGAGCGGGTTAGGAAACGCATAGCACGGCCACGGACATGTCACGAATGAACGAAGAAAGCCTGGATATCTGCACATGGGACGGCAAGCAACGCCTGAGTTGTTTTCTAGCGTTACGATGATACCACCATTTGATAGCAATGCCGACGTCAATCCTCTAGGATAGACACGAGGCTTTGTGCGCGTGAAATCCGCTTTCACAATTATGAATCATTTGAAACCAACTCCTTCCTGAACGCCGGACGCGTGCTTTGATTGCGAAATGCCGATGACCGTCCATCTAAAATACACTGATGTAGTTGCCTATCCGATCCTTTTGCTGCTGAGCTATGCACTCTGCTATCCATGTGATGTTTCGTATTTCCTAGAATCGTTAGCCGGGGACCAGGAGTTTGTCCATTGTACCATCTCACCTGTTCGCGTAACCGTACCCACGCATATACGATCGAATATGTGAACTGCCGCGTGAAAGAGATCTTCGCAATCTCCATCTCCTTTTGATAGAACATGTCCTCCAAGCTCTTCCCCTCTCCTCCGGATCCACCACCCATGTTGCCCGGCCCGCCGGCCATCGCATTCCCATTCATGCCTGCGGCATCGAAAAAGCTCTTGTAGTCGCCCACCCCGCTGACGGCCAACCCCACCCCCTCCACATCGTCCGCCCTCGACAACATCAGCGTCCCCTCCGGATGCAACTTGCCAAACTCGGGGTACAACTTCTTCCTCTCCGCCTTGCTCAGCTCCGTCCCAAAGCTGTTCAGCGTAATATTGATACTCCGGCGATCCGCCTCGAATTCCAGCAGCTCCGCCATGCTGTCCGCGGTCGGCGTGCCCGCCAACTCTGGGTGCGTGGTCACGAACTTGTAGAAATCATCGAGGTAATTCTTGTACAGCGTGTTGCGCACGATTTCGATGTTCAGTTCATCCAGATCCTGGTGCGAGAGGGAACCTTTGAAGAACGGCGCGAGCGGCGTTTCGACGAGGACGCTGTTGTATAGCTCTTCGATGTTGGTCGCCACGCACAGGACCGGCATGGTCTCGAACCACCCCAGCGGATGGCAGCGATCGAGGAGCTCGCGCGTGTCTCGCTCGTGCAGGGTGCCCGTGATCAGGAGGGCGACGTTGTCGATCATGTAGCCGTAGGTCAGGTAGTCCATGAACTTGGAAAGCGTGCCCGTCGCCTGGGCTTGCAGGTAGCGGAATTCGGCGACGAGCTTCTCGGTCGTTTTGTTGGCGAGCGCGGAGGTCGAGGAGCCGGGCGGGAGGGAGGTTATGAATTCGCCGTAGGCGGGGGCCAGTTGCGTTTTGACGTCGTCGATGGTTTCGCATTGGGCGAGCGTGCTGTAGTTGGCGTTTGTGAGGAGGGTGTTGCGGTACCCGCGGACGATGCCTTCCAGGTAGCTGTGAGGGAGGTTAGTGGCGGCTGGACGGAGAACGATGGTGGAGAGGGGGACTCACCCGGAGTCGACGTTGAAGAAGAGACCTTCCATCTTGATTTTGGCGGTCTGAACTATTACCTGAGAGCTGATCGTGAAGGTGTGCAGAGCTGCTGGAGATGGTCATCCGGCCGCCTTCGATACGTCAAGGTCAAGTTCGCCAAATGCGGTTAGCGGCGAAACTTGGCTTCCGCAGAAGCTCGAGAAAGTTGAATCTCCCGCTCCAGTAGGACCAGCTCGATGCTCACCACCATATTCATTGCAAATATGTTACGGCTGGGAACATCACTGCCATTGAGGCTACTCCGAGGCAAGCTAAATGCAATCTTCTCGTGATTCAATCCAAGCTAACGTTCCAAAGATGCCACCCCGAAGCAATTCGCGCCTCTCCCTACGATTGCCAGCAGCACTGTCTGGCAACGACAATTCTCAACCACAGAGCCTCGAGAGATCAAGAGAAGAGGAGCCTTGATCCACGTGACGCCCCGGCTACGAAGGAAGAAGAGATACACAGACCCCCAACAGAAGCGTGTATCGGAAGCACGACAGCGCAAGAACATGGCACGACAAGCAGTCCTCCGAGAGGAGCGCGCCCTCGCCCTCGGCGATCCAGTACGCGGTAAAGCAGAACCCACACCCTTCGTCGAGTCCCTAGACGATGCCATCGACCCCGAAGATGCGGCCGCCATCAAGGCATCCGGCACAGGGGAGCCGCGCGAGGTAGACACCGACCCGCAATCCATCGCAGCCGAGATGACCGATCTCCCGCCCTCGACAATGACAGAAAAAGACACTCCAAAACCGAAATTCTTGAATGCGTTCATCACCCCGTCGATGATGGAGGAAAGCTTGGAGCGTTCGCGATCGCTAGTCAGGCACCCGAAGGAACATAGAGGACCTGCAGTTGATCGGACGGAAGAGAGGCGAATCGAAGGCATACAAGCTAGCGAGCACGAGACCGCGACGGAAGCCATCAACCGCATCCTAGCCGTCCAGAGCGCCAACGCAAAGGGCCGCAAACACATCAACATCCAGCGCTGCATCGAGGAGTTTGGGCGACACAACACCAACAAGATACTCGCACCCAAGAATCCTGGCGCCGCTGTCACAAAGGCCACGACGGACGACGCCAGCGTGGTCGGCGAAGCCCTCACCAACGCAAGGACATCCATTACGGACCGGGAACGGGCCGGCCCGGACACTGGCAGCAGCGAGGTACAGATTGCCATCTTGACTGCGAAGATCCGGAGATTGGCTGATGAGCAGGAGGGCGCTGGAAGGCAGGATAAGGTGAATAAGAGGAATTTGAGGTTGCTGGTTCACCGGCGACAGAAGTTGTTGAAGTACTTTTTGAAGAAGAGCCGCGGGGGTCCGACGTGGCAGCATTTGATTGATACGTTGGGACTCACACCTGCTACTTGGAAGGGGGAGATTTCGCTTTGATTAAGTGGCGGGATGTCAGTCTGGAAGTGAAAGTGGAATTGTACAATAACATCAGCGCTGGCGTTGCCGATGCCGGGTTCTGGCTGCGCTATTTCTTGTATATCATGTTTTTGAACACAACATGCACCGTTCTTAGTCATAGATGGGACAGTCTTGTTCGAAATGGACTCTCTAATTGACCGAGGTCTATTCTATGGTTCATCTCTAGCCAGTGGGATCTGTGTAAACTATGTACACATGGTTTGCAACAGCCTGCTAAGCGACATTGCCAGCTACGAGAAGAGTGCCTATACAGCGAGCAAGCTACCAACTTACGAACCGTGTCTCTGACGTAAATGTCAGGAGCTGCGAGAACGTTCAGCTCGCATACTTGATCTTTTCGTGCAAGTCAATGATCAGATGAGGGGCGACAGCCGTACTTGCAGCGAGTATTGGAAGGGCTACAAGACCACCTGTGAGAGTCCCCATCATGCCTCAATCGAGACATGAATCGGCCAGAGCACAAACCAAACGTAGCACCGACGCGGGTTACACCGAACGAAGATGCCGTTCAGAAATCCAAGGTGCACGGCCAAGTCCTGTCAAAGATGGGGGTTCAGCGAAGCAAGCTTTAGCGCAGCAGGGGAATCAATCGTCTCGACAAGCCTCGGTTCACGTCACGGCTCACATCCGAAAGCACAAACTACTAGGTACCCCAGATTTCTCAACTCACCTCACACAAATTGTCACCACTCATTGTCACAGAGAAAAAATTAGTTTGGAGTGTCTCTCTGTGGTGTGCACGACTGATTTTAGAATCTTGCTTCAGAAGAACTACTTGACCTGAATACGAAAGCTTATCGATATGGCTCCTTCGGACCGAATCGCTCAGGTCGCGGCCCACCTCAACTACCCCAAGGGCATGCTCGCAGGCCAAGTGGCGATAATCACTGGTTCCGGACAGGGCATCGGGGCCGAAGCGGCGAGGCTGTTTGCCAATGAGGGTGCTTCGGTCGTTGTGTCTGATATCGATGCCGGTGAGTACAATAGTCTTTCAGTGCACAAACAATGTATGAGATGGATGTTTTATCTATGCGACTGTATCTGCATTATTACGGGCGAAACACAAGGAATGTAGATCAGAGCGAATACTGAAGAAATGAAACAGGCAAGGCAGAGTCGGTCGCCAGAGATATCAACAACAACGGCGGCCGCGCCCTCGCCGTCCCCGGCGACATGCTCGACGCCGCTTACATGGACACCCTCGTCAAGAAGACGGCCGAATTCGGTAATGGCAAGATCCACATCATCGTCAACAACGCCGGCTTCACCTGGTAAAGAAAACCCCAATGATCCCAGAGCCAGCCAAAATCCTCATCGTCCTCAATACTGACTTCGATATTCACACAGGGACGGCTTAATCCACAAAATGACCGACAAGCAATGGGACACCATCATCGCCCTGCACAGCACCGCCCCCTTCAAGCTCACCCGCGCCGCGGCCCCTTACTTCCGCGTCCGCGACGGCGAGCCGCGCTCCATCATCAACATCTCCTCAACGTCCGGCGTGCACGGCAACGCGGGACAAGCCAACTACGCACTGGCCAAAGCCGGCGTGACCGGACTGACGAAAGCCATCGCCAAGGAATGGGGTCCGCAGTTCGGCGTGCGCGCCAACACGATCGCGTTCGGACACATTGCGACGCGGTTGACGGCCGCGAAGGAAGATGGCGCGTTCACGACGCTGCCGGATGGGACGAAGGTGGCGCTTGGGATTCCGCAGAAGCAGAGGGCGCAGAAGGCGGGGGACGGGGCCGCTGCATATCCGGATATTCCGTTGGGACGGCCGGGAACGGCGACGGAGGCGGCGAGTTCGATTTTGGCGCTTGCGAGTCCGTTGATGAGTTATGTTGACGGGCAAACTATTATGGTCACTGGAGGGAGGAATATGTGAGAAGAGGACACGAAATGAATGTGTTTGAATGTGAATAAGCTGTCTGCAAAAAGTCTGGGTATTTCGATTTCGTTCTGCTTCTTTGAAGACCTGGTATCATACAAGAATTTAACAAACGAGATTCTCAGAAGGTGGTTGCTAAAGAAACGTGGCGGAGAAGAAGTTCATTTTCGTCGCTTATACCTTCAACCATAGTCCGAAGACTCCCTGGGGTGTTTTAGCATTTGGAAATCTCAAACTCGCATCCGCGACTTACCTTCGCGTAGTTGACAATTTCGTCACCTCCCTGGATATTGTCAGTCTGCAATTCATGCTTCCGCGCTCAGGAGAACCCACCAGCTTCGACTCGCCAAACACACGGTCGACAAACTCAATCGGCTGCTCCACGACCTTATATCCCATAGCCTTCGCCCTAACCATCATCTCCATCTGGAAAGCATACCCCTTACTCTCCGTGCTCTTGATGACCTTATCCAAAACCTCCTTCCTGTACAGCCTGTAGCTACCCGTCAAGTCACTGACACCCGGTCGCAGAACGGTATCGGCAAACAAGTTGGCGCCCCTGGAGACGAACTTCCTCTTCAAGTCCCAGCCGTGTACGCCGCCGGTGCCCCTGTATCTCGTACCCGTGACGATGTCTGCGTTGTACTTCTTCTGCAGCTCGACGAACTTGGGGATGGCGCTCGGATGGTGGCTGAAGTCGGCGTCCATGATGATGACGAAGTTGCCGGTCACGTAGTTTAGGCCGTGGACGTAGGCGGTACCCAGGCCTAGCTTGCCGGCGCGAGGTCGGAGTTGGATGTGCTTTTCGGTGTAGACCTTTTGGAGCTGCTTGGCGATCTCGAGGGTGCCGTCAGGGGAGCCGTCGTCGACGATAATTATCTCCCATTCAAGCTTGCTATGGATGTGTTAGCACTGCCAGCTTACTCTTCCAATAGAATGACGTTATTGAAAGCGTTGCGACCGCCTGGTCGATGATGCACTCACTTCTCGTTGAACATCCGGGCCAGGAGCCACGTTATGATGGGGAGATTCCTGCGCTCATTGTAGGTGGGGAGGATGACGGAGTACTTGTCGCCGCCTTTTGCCATGATGAGTGATACTTGCTCGGCGCAAGTTGTTGGTTTAAGGAGTGGAATTAAAAGATTGGCTGTAAAGGGATCGGAATTACTTTGGTGTAGCTGCTTGAGCGGACACATGTTTCTGAGGCTCGATATGTGCACGGGCCACAATCCTGGCATCGCTCCGGCCTTCGAGCTCCGCATCCTGGAAGAATCAGAGTATCTTCTATCTTCGTCCCAAGTGTACCCCGGGCAGCAACCTCTACAATGCCGTGCTTGATAATTGCTTGTTATTTCATTTCCTTCTCGAAAATTTTAAGCGGACAAACAGCCTCAAAGACGATGTCCTGTTAAATGGACTGGATTGTTTGATTTTTATCATGAAAATAATGCTGTGCACCAACGTTTTCTCCGAAACATTTGAGAGTTCAATCCTATTTTCATATTACGACAGCCATAGTTCTGTCTTGGTCCATTGCGTCAACTACGAAAGGCTTTGTTCAAAGCATCTTGGGCGTGAGCTCCGTCGCTTGTCATGCACAGCCAGATGGTAGCCAGAGACATCTGTCTAGACTCTTGCCATGCAACACATCTCAGCCGCAACTTTTCAAGGTTAGTTCTTCGTTGTGTCTTCCACAAACTCATAAATCACAAAGCTTCAACTATCTGCGTGGTTTGAGCCTACTCTCATGGAGTCACTGTCATCGGTCGATGATGACCAAGGAGGAGAGAAGACAGCATGAGATCCTGGCCAAAATTTCGAGGGCATCCAACTCGGCTGTGTCTTTATTGACTGATGTGCTGAGCTATCATTTGAATCATTAGTTGTGCAGCATACCTAGCGGTCCTGTGATTGAGGCGATCATTGCAGCACAAACCCGCGGAGTCTCTGACAGTCTGCCCGCAATAAAAGGCATTGGTGTCAGCACTGAGATAGATTCGGTCAAGCCCGGTCTCTGCAACGACGGCTCAAGCCACCGTACTGCTGTACGACAACTGGCGTTCTCGAAGGTGATCACTTATCTAGTATGCCGAGGTTCTTACACCATGATTGGTCGAACTCCAACAGGGGACCGAGGGTCTGATCGACGCGCCGGGTTCCGTTGCCAAGGACAAGCCGTTAAAGCTCGTTGCAACCACAGCTAAAGTCAAAAAGAGTTGCATCCCACAAGCCGTTTCATTGTCATCAAGGACTCGATCCCTGCCAGAGTCTCGTCCATTTAGCGACGATGCGCGGCGTCGATCGCTCTCAACCCGGTGGCCAGCCCCGATACCTCACTGCAAAGAATGTCACGTATTTTGGCTCTTTGTCCAAGTCAGCCGAGCGAGCACAACCACAGACGGTGCACACGACCAACTCTATCAAAGATGCCCGCCGCGCTAGAGAGTTTCGAGAAGCTATCATCGGACGACCACAAACTCAGAATGCCTTTTGCCTTCAAGCGGAAGGCAAAGGCCTCTCATACGCTACACAGAGTCCTTCTACCGGTTTCTGTCCCGCAACCTCCTGGCCGCCCCACTCCAGCTCGACTCTGCTATCGCATGTTATTCGTGGCGCCAATCCATGCTTCATTCCACAAGGACCATGCCCGCGACCCAAGAAGCCCCAGCACGGGGTGACCTCGTGAGAGATGGACTCAATGCAGATTTAGCCGGGGGCTTGCGTGATATATAGCCCAACGACCCCCCTGGCCGATGTGCTTTTCTCGCCCATCCCATACCTTTCGTCTGCTTGTTCGAATACCAGACACCATGGGCGTCATCAAGCTTGCTGCCATCGCGGCCGTCGTCGCTCCCCTCGTGGCGGCGAAGGTTGCTGTCAACCCACAGGTTCCCAATGCGCCTTCGCAACCTCTGAACATGCGCGTTCGCCCTCCGGTCGTCGAGGCAGCTATTCCTCCGACCACTGGCAAGGCAACCTTCCAGCAGTACATCGACCACAGCAACACCTCCCTCGGTACCTTCTCTCAGTCGTACACCTGGTCGAACCAGTACTGCTCGGGCCCAGGTTGTCCGGTCGTTCTCTTCACGCCCGGCGAGATCAATGCCACCGGTTACGAGGGATACCTCACCAACGCCACCCTCACAGGACAGTTCGCACAGGCCATTGGTGGTGCTGCTATCGTTTTAGAGCACCGATACTGGGGCGACAGCTCTCCGTTCCCGGATTTGAGCACCAAGAACATGCAATACCTTACCTTGAACAACTCAATCTACGACTTGATCCATTTCGCTAAGACCGCGCAACTGCCTTTTGACACCAATGGTGCAAGCAATGCTGATAAGGCACCATGGGTGCTTGCTGGTGGTTCATACTCTGGTGCACTCTCTGCGTGGACAGCTTCGACTGCACCTGGCACATTCTGGGCTTACCACTCTACATCTGCCCCTGTCGAGGCAATTTACGACTACTGGCAGTACTTCCAGCCTGTCCAGGACGGCATGGCCAAGAACTGCTCCAAAGACCTTAGTCTTGTCATCTCCCACATCGACAGCGTCCTTACCACTGGCTCCGCTCAAGACAAGCATGCTCTGAAGGATTCGTTCGGCCTCGCTGACGTCGAAGCCAACGACGACTTTGGCGCCGCACTCGAGAACGGTCCCTGGCTATGGCAGAGCAACCAATTCTCCCGCAACGGTGGCTTCTTCGACATGTGCGACGCCATCGAGGGCGTCAGCGCCTCGAACAAGACACTTCCCACCGCGGATGGAGTTGGCCTCGCAACGGCCCTTCCCGGCTATGCAAACTGGTTCAAGACCAAGTTCCTGCCCGGCTGGTGCGCCGATTACGGTTACGCCGACTGGCAGGGCGAGATGAACACGCTCTGCTTCAATACGCACAACACCTCGTCGCCCATGTACACCGACCACAGCCTGAGCAACATGTTCGACCGCCAGTGGCAGTGGTTCCTCTGCAACGAGCCCTTTGGCTATTGGCAAGACGGCACTTCGCAGAAGACCCGCCCCAGTATCGTCTCCCGCCTCGTCACGGGCGACTACTGGCAGAACCAGTGCCAGCTGTTCTTCCCTGAGGAGGACGGATACACTTTTGCGAGCGCCAAAGGCAAGACGGCTGCCGACGTCAACAAGTTCACCAAGGGCTGGGACTTTACCGGCATCGACAGGTTTTTGTACGTCAATGGCGAGTTCGATCCGTGGAGGAGCAGTGGTGTGAGCAGTATCTTCAGACCCGGTGGGCCGCTCCAGGGTACCGAGAGGTCGCCAGTCCTGATGGTGCCTGGTGGTTTCCATTGCAGTGACTTGTCTATGAGGAACGGCGCTGTCAATGCCAAGGTGGCTGCGGTGCAACAGAAGGAAATTGCCACCATCGCGGGCTGGGTGAAGGAGTGGCCAGGCAAGAAGCCTAGCACGGCTCGCTCGATCAGCCTGAAGGGTGGTCCCAACAAGTTTGCTTCAATCTTTGACGCCCAAAATGGGCGATAGCACGCCGGCGCGATTATGTGTTAATGAATGACGACCAGTCACTTTGACCTTGTCCAACTCGTACTTCTCTTTACAGGACCATGAAGGTGAAAATGTGACCCCATTGCTGCATCAGGCGAATCGCGCACGAAGCGACGTCGCCCACCACAATTGATCTTGATGCTCGTAGGTAGCTAAGTGCTTACATATTCCGAGGTTTCAGGAAATCGTTTCATCAATCAAGACGTGTAAGGCTGCAGGACCGATGGGCCAATGGTCCAGTCGGCCGAGGACGCAATTATCATCTCGATCAGATACCTTGTTGCTTCTTCAGATCCAGAAGGCAATGCGTTCAGATCCGGCTGCGCCTGTTCTGTGGCTCCTCTTTTGCAATTAGAACAACGAAACTGCTCTCAAGTAGCTGTGAAGCTCTTGCAAGACTAAGGCCTCCTAAGGCCAAGTCGAAGCAGTCCCTACCCACCCAGACAGCACCGAATACATCCACCGGCAATAACTTCATCACACAGCCTCTCTTAAATGCGAGATAAATGCGAGTGAATAGTCAGGATCCCAAAGTATATACCATCCGGGTTTGCTGCTTATGCGTGCTATTAATGGTACGTGGGCGCGGTGTCTCGGATAGACTGTGGCAGGCTGGTGGGTAAGGAATTATTCGACTTGGCCTGAGACGATCGTAACGCGGAATGCACGTGACCGACGCGCCAAGAGTTTTCCGCGCTTGTCCCAATACGGAATGATTCAGATTCAAGCCAATCTGGATATCCTGTCTTCTATCTCAACCCAAAGCGCCAACCTAGTTGAATCCCTTTCCCCTTTCCCCTTTCCGTGCTAGCAAAATGTCTGATATCGATGCCGATCTCCTTGCCCTTGCGGGTGATGAGTCTGACAGCGACGATGGAGTTCAGCAGACTCAAGTGCCGGCCGCCGAAGATGGAGAAGCAGAAGCATCGGACGCTGAGGTCGCCATGGAGGAATCAGACGGCGAAGCGCCCGGAGATGTCGAATCTGAAACGGAGCAGTTCGGCAAGTATCCCATCGAAGGCAAATACAAGTCCGAAGCGGAGCGCCAGGAGATCCTGGCCATGCCCGAAATCGAACGTGAACAGCTTCTAGCCGACCGCGCCGAGGAGAAGGTTCGCGAAGAACAGTCCCGTGCACTGAGAGCCATCTGGAGCGGTCTTGAAAAGGACAAGAAACGCAAGGCCAGCGACTCTGGCGACCGTGATGATAGCAAAAGTACCCGACAAAAGACTGTCATCAAGACTAGCCGGTCCGAAAATCTGGCGGAGCTGCAGCGGAAACGCGCCGAGAAAGCTGCTCGCCCGGTTGGACAGCCCAGGAAAGCGCGGCGTTCCGAGACGCCCGAGGACGAGCGGGATGCTTCCGAGGCAAGTGAGCACGAATGGGGTGGAGCGCGACGAGACCAGACGCCTGAGGAGGAGCCACCGACCAAGAGAGATTTTGATAGAATCAAAGTCGGCCGCACCAATTTTGCAAAGGTCTGCTTCTACCCAGGTTTCGCCGATGCCGTTACTGGTTGCTACGTTCGCGTTAGTGTCGGTCCCGATCCAACCAGACCCGGTCAGGCTGCATATCGCATGGCGAAGATTGAGGGCATTGTCGAGAAGGCGCCCTACTCGTTCCCCAACGACAACGGCAAGCTGCAAGTTACGACACAGCACGTCGTTGCCAGCATCGGGAAAACCAAGCGAGAATCCCCGTTCATCCACTGCTCAATGAGCGAATTCGAACCCGTCGATGTAGAGCGCTATCTAAAAGGCCTCTCTCGCGACGGCTTCGTCGCGCCAAAGAAGTCCAAACTCGCAGAGAAGACTGCTGACCTGAACGCGCTGATCAACCGCCGCTTCACCAACGAGGATCTGGACTACAAGCTCTCGCGCAGTAGCGCGCTCGTCGAGAACTTCAAGAAACGCGAGCGTGAGCGACTGGAAAGACAAAAGGCCGAAGCAGAAGAGGTCGGCGAGACGGACAAAGTGGAACGGATCAAAGAGTCACTCGATAAGATCGACAAAGGGCTCTTCAAGATGGCGTACGGCACCACCAACCCGACCAAGCCGATGGAAGCGCCCAAGAAGCCCGAGATCAAGACTGAGCAGCAGCGGCTGGCGGAACTGAACCGAAAGAACCTGAAGAACGACCGAGAAGTTGTCCGGAAAGCGCTGATTGCCGAGAGGCGTGCGGCCGAGAAGCGCAAGGTCAATCGCGCGGCTGCCGGGGTCGGTAATGTTGGTGCCGACAAGTTGGGCGAGAATGGGGCGCCGGTGCATAATATTTTCAACTCCAAGGACGATCTGGAGCTGCCGTATGCGGAATGGACGTTCAATTACATCGAGTACAGCAACAAATATCTCGGCAGCAGGGCGATGCGACATCTCACGTACGACGATCAGGGGCGCGCTATCTGTGATTGGCCTCGGGAGATGTGCGACGACGAGGTTATTGCGCGGATGGATATACCTCTAACTTGCATTGTTGCGGAGTACGAGTAGAGCGTCAACGGGCTGGGACTGTATGATAGAGCAAGATGGAGTTGGAATTGGTTGAGCTCGTGCACATTGACACACACTTCTTGCTTCAGACGAGATTATTGCGAAGCATTTACTGACATACAATGCATGGTCCGCACCAAGTTTCAATCCGTCCAGTTGCACAGAAGAGCATGGTAAACATCCGACTAGTGTCCCAGCTTCAAAGCCACAGAAATATGTGATCTCAGCATCCCGTACGTCTGCAGGCTGCCACAAACCAGGCAGGGTCATCTCCAAGTCGCCAGCACCAGACACAAGCCAAAGCCGTTCCCACTGGTCCACTCGTCCGTCCTCAGCAAAACAACTCAAGCAAAATCGCCGGGCGACATGGCCACGACCTTTGCTCTACGCCTTCAATCTCGTCTCAAACTTCACCAACACGCCCTCCTGCTCCGGCATCCAATAATTCCTAACCTTCCAGCCTCCCTCCCCTCCCTCCCACTGCACATCCAACCTCCTCAGCACCTCCACCACGAACTTGCTCATTTCCATCATCGCCCTCGCCCGCCCACTACACCCGCGATCCCCCCTTCCGAAACCAAAGAAATGCCGTTTACGTTGCGTGACGATACTCTCGTCCACACCGCCCTCCCCGGCAAGCCAGCGTTCCGGGCGGAAAGCTTCGTGGTCGGCACCGAAGATCTCGGCATTGTGGTGGATTGTCGGTGCGCTCATGGCGATGTTGGTCCCCGCGGGGAGGAAGTGGCCGGTAGAGGGGATGGTCAAGCCGCCGGGTGGCGAGATTCGTTCGAGCGGGAGGCCGTTGGTGGGACAGAGGCGTATGGCTTCGTAGAGGGTGGCTTGGAGGTACGGCAGCCGGACCGCGGCATCGAAGCCGACGTACGCGCTATCCTCCAGAAGAGACGTGCATCTCCCGACTTCGTCCCGGAGCCTCGCCATGGCCTCGGGGTCGTGTAACAGGTAATAAAACGTCGCCGTCAAGACGGTCGCGGCCGGCGATCCGCCGGCCACGAACAGGTTCGCCATGTGATTCACCATGTCCACGTACGTCAACGCGCCCGGATCGTGCTCGAAATCCGCTTTCAGAGACGTGTATATGCACGCCTCGTTTTCGTGTTCCGCCCCGTCGTACCGTCTCATCATCGCCTCCACCATGTCCACGACCTCCGACCCCGGATCCGCCATCCCACCGTAGCGGCGCAGAAACGCCATGACGGGCTTGTTCTCGAAGACGAACGCGTTCAGGGCCGGCATTTGGCCGAGGATGGCGCCGTACCGGAAGCCGTCGAGGGTTCCCGTGATGATCTTGTCCATGTCGCCGCGCCGGCGCATGAAGCCGTATGGCTGGCTGAAGAGGAGGGCGCAGTTGACGTCGAAGGCCCAGAGGTGGAACCATTTGTAGAGGTCGATTGTCCGACCGCGGTCTTCGGACGTGCAGGTGAAGAAGCTGGCGAGACAGCGATCGAAGATGCCTTCGTACTGTCGAATGGCAGCCGGAGAGTACTTTGAGATGGATTGGGCGATGAGGCGCTTGTAGTGTGTTCGGTCCCGGCATGTCAGGGTCGTGTCGATGGGGACATTGTCGTAAAAAAGGCAGAAAATCCGGTAAAAATCGCTCTAACGAGGGAATACATGAGCTGACCAGCATCTTTGTGTTTTTTTTTGGGAGGAAATCTTGTGCGCAGGATTTGTGGATGACTTACTTTGCCACACTTTTCGCCAACTCCGTAGATGACCGGCAACAGCTTGGGGTCTGAAATCACGACGTGATTTGGACCAGTCCTCACAACCGGTCCATATTCCTCGTGAAGCCGCCGTACCTTTGTCGAGCACTTGCCATCGAACACAAGATACAAACGATAGAGTCCGCTGAAATGAGCTAGAAAGGGTCCGGGGACATGCCTCAAAGGTCCTCCCAAAAGGGGCCAAATCAAGTGAGCGAGTGTCAAGCCAGCCAAAGCATAAATCACAGGAAAGAAAAGAGATCTGGGGCTAATGACAGCTTCAACGACATTGCTTGCAATGGATGAACTCCAAGAATTGTTCATATTGACGTCAAATAAGCATAGTATGGGATGAAAGTCACAGGTTGTCCTGTTTGGGATTGAAACATCATCGACTACCGAGCAAGCCTATTTTGCAGCATACAGCAGAACACTCATGTCGATCGCCAGTCAGCAGCGTGTGCGTCAAGTATTCATACATGGCTTTGGTTTTCAGCGTCTATACGAGGATACACGCTCCTGGATCTTTCTCACTGCCGGTCCAAGCTTGTAGAGAACGTCAACGATTGTCAAGATCACTGAGCTGGGGTCAGACTCGCTGAGGCGACTGCAACATTACGACTGCACCGGTAAGCTAGCCGTAGTCGGCATGATGGCATGATGCCCTCAGCCGTGGTGCTTTGGACCCAGTGGATATGCGGAAAGAACCCGGCTCGGTGGCGTCAAGGGAGTGCGCATAGCAATACCTCGGCGTCAGCTCCACTTCAGCTGCAGCTGAAGCCAAGGGCTTCCCATGACCGTTGCGCATAGCCTACAATGGCTCTGCGTTCATTCCGATACCTGTTGCATCTGCCTCGTTTCGAGTCATTATCTAGTATTGTTCTTGGCTAAGCGCCGTGGCTCCATGATGACCAGCCACGCCGCCCCTGAGGGACCCACAGCGGGTTTCGGAGGGAATCCGCAGTCTGAGACGGCTGATGGATAGCGAACCTATCACGGGCTTGACATTGCAACTCTGGGAGCAGTCGATTCAACTTTGTGGATCTCGGAAGTACCAAATTCGGCTTGCGTCATGCACGCAAAACAAATCAGGCACATGATATTTTGCAGCCGTTGGCGTTCTTCGCAATCAGCTTCTGCTGGCCTGCATAGTCCTGATCGTCCCGGCTTTGCAAGGTTTTGACTTCTCTCGCAAGGCGCCAGAGGACATAGCTGGCTTCGTTCAAAGCCTTGTCCTGACCCAAACAGGCACGCTGTCCGCCACCGAAGGGCACGTACTCCCAAGCACTGGGTTTGATCTTCGTCCACCGATCGGGGTCGAAACTCTCGACGTTGTCACCGAAGACTTCCTTGTCGCGATGTAGCGCGTAGAAGTTGCACATGATCCTGGTTCTGCATGGAACGAAGATGGGGCTGGTTTTGTCAGGACCGCCCCCGACTGGCAAGGTAGTATCAACGAGCGCGGCCCGGTCCATGCGGGAAAAGATTGGATACAGCCGAAGAGCTATTCTGGTCGTTAGCAAAAACACAATACTCAGGGAGAAAACTCCTACATTCTCGCAGCACATCTCGAAGCAAGGGTACCCCGCGCAACGCATCTGCGCTGGGGCTGTCTCCAAGTTCGCCGAGATCTTGCCGCAGTCTGTTCCAGAGCGCGGGAGAACGTGCGAGGAGGAAGACCGTGTTACTGATCAGTGTTGGTGTAGTGTCCTGCGCTGCCAGCGCCCCTTGAAGTACCTGGTTGCGAATTTCATGGCGGTCTGTAGTCTGCGACGTAACTGACTCAAGCAGACTGCGCTGATGTGCCTCGCCCCCGGAGCTTTCCTTTTCCAAGCTTCGGTTGACGTAGAAATCAACATAGCTCCACACCTTTTCCCAGTGCACTGTTGTCATTGACTTTGGTACCAAAAATCGAAATGAACCGGTGATGATACGTAGTCCCATGCCCATCAACGATCCATTGAAAGCAGCCAGATATGTTTGAGAGTCCAAAGGCGCATCCGTTGCCCCTTGGCCGCTGAATACGCCGGGCGCCTGTCCGACGAGGAACTGTTGGGAGGAGTCGATGAACATGGTCGTGACCAGTGGCTGAAGGTCGAACGTAGAGCCGTCCTTGGGTATTTTGGCCATGAGCTGATCAACCAACTTGGCAAAGGATGAAAGATCTGAGACATTGTGCTTTGCAAAAGATGGCTGCAGCATAGCTCGAGAGCGTTCCCAGATCGCACCATCGGTCGTCAAAAAACCCTGTCCGCAGAAAGCTCCCATGGCCTCGCTTCGGATGGGACCAATTCCCCATTCGTTGGCTTTGGACGACAAGGCCGTTTTGATGTTATCCGGATGTACTGTCAATAAAACCGTCCCGCCAAAAGTGGTTGATTTCAGTGTGTGCGTATCCAACTCCTTGAAGAGGTTCGCCTCTCCTGGCAGTAGCTTGTTTGCGCCTCTGAGCTTCATATCATTCAAGAATAGGTCGGTACCGAGGAGGGGATCTCGACTCGGGCGGCTTCGTGGTGGGAGATATCCCCTCGACCTAGCTTGGGACCGCTGAGAGAGCTTCTTTGTGAATTGGTACAACGCAAGGAGCACCAGGCCGGCAAGAAATGAATTGAGTATGATTGCCATTGCGGATAGACAGGTTTTTAAGGAGGCGGTTGCAGCATGTCAAGTGCAGGAATTGCGGCGTCGAGCATGAGTGTGGGAAGAGTGGAGGCATCCCGAGCAAACAATCCTTGCAAGTAGCTAAGGTAAGCATGGCTCAGGTTCTCACGCAATGTCCGTCAGGTCAGCCGCATTGGAGGCCGCCTACTTCGTTGTCGTTGCACAGACGTGATTGTGACTTGTCCTATCCGCGCCACTACTCTCACAGGTGGAGTCGTGACCCGGGCGCAAGCCAACAAAGCAGGACTGCTCTTTCCGTAACCCCATATTCTCAAACAAGAGCAAGAGTAGCGATGTTCGACTCACGCTCCTCTGAGCCATTGGATTATTCTAGCATGTTTGCCGGAACGTTGTTGCACAAACGCACGTCTATGAAACGACCTTTCCGCCAGCCTTATTCTCCCCGGGCCCGGCTCATATATAATCCGCCTTCAGCAACAATCTTATTTTGTCGGACTCTCCTAAACCGCCTGTCATCCTACAGTCAAATCATGTTTACTCAGTCGTTGGCCATTGGCTAGAACTTAGCGAGTTCAAGCAATAAGAAGAATCGTCGGCCCGCGCTGCTGGCTAATTTCCGGAGCCCCAACAGCTACAGGTCACGACTCACACATGGTCAGACCGCTCCAAACTACCTCGATCACTGATAACAGAGAATGTGGTGGCGAAACAATCCCTGTCAAGGTGAGACGCTCATCAACTGCGGCAATCAATTTCAGCCAATCCGCCTTGTCGCGTTCCTTGCCGTTGAACAAATGTTTCATGCTCAAATCATAGCCCCTGTATACGCACGGTAAGTGGTTATTCGGACGGATGGTGTTTCGACTGACCTTAAAAACTGCTCCTGGTATTTGCTGAGAGTGTTTGGCTCTGGTAGGCAAATTTCATTTAAGATGATCCGAGCGCCATGTCGCAAGGCTGGGACTTGGTTCTTCAATATTTGTACCACATAGCTGTCTGCCCAGTCATGCATGACGGAGCGAAAGAAATATACATCAGCGCCCAGAACCGTCTGTGGTGCAAAAAGGTTGCGGGGTTCAAACGTCAGCCGATCTCGAAGGTCTTCCGGCGGTTGGACGTCTTGGAGCACCTCGGGCAGGTCCTGCACGACGCCTCTCATCCGAGGATATTTCCTCAATATTGAAGCACAAACGAACCCCTGCGAGCCGCCTTGATCGACGAGCAAATCAATATTGTCAGTCTCCGACCATGGCAGGTTGTCGAGCAGGTGCGCCACATCCAGTCCAGGTGCGGCTTGCACTACCTTCATGGCATTGGCGAAGCGATGCGCTCGACCTGGATTTTGGCCTAGGACATCGAACAGAGCACCGCCATGTGCCAAGGCGAAGCCTGTCTCAGCCGGGCTGGATGCTTGAGGCCAGTTAATAAGGGCATCACGCGACTTTGCCTCTGAAGGGAGCATTTCTTCGCAAACAACAGCGAGCCAATCTCGAAGCTCTTCAGACTGCGCGATGGCCGCAGAGACCGCATTGTGCCTCACTATGTCTTTCCGGGGTTCCTCAAAAATCCGGTGGGCGATCGCAACTCGCAGAATGCGGCGCAGATTGTCGGCGCAGACTTTACACCGCGCGCTCAGTTCCTCGAATGAAACTTCTTCCCCAAGGTTCAATTTCTCTGCAATCTTGAAGTGGTTGATAATTTGCAGACTGCATAGGATGTTGTGCTTGATTCGAGATCAGAACTCGAATGGAGCATTTCAATATCAAGAGACATACCCGGGGACTTGTGAGATTGACTAGGTACGGAACTGGACCTAACAGGCTCGCGCTAAGCTCGTCGACGGCCTCCAACGTATTCTGCCGTGCATCTTCGAGATGCGTCGGTAGTTCGAGGGCAGGAGCTGAGCCCAGCTCAAAAGAAGCGAGGGTCTGCTGCTTAGCTGCGAGAAATTTCTGGATCGAGCTCACGCTTTTCTCAATGCGCGCCACCGCGTCTGAGCTCGGTCGCTGGCTCCACATCGTTCTCGATTCGCGTGAGTCTTGGGCTGAAGTCGTGTTTACCTTCATGCGACTTGCGCATCAGGTTGCACCTTCTACGGATATATGCATGCCAGCATGTTTTTGCACAGGATCCGTATTGGCCCACAGAGCGATGTTCAGCTGAGTGGAGCTATTTCCACAACTCCAACAATTTTTCCGAGTCTAGGTAAAGCTGGATCCATATTCAACGCACATCTGATACATCGTTTCACCAATGCGGACCTTGCGAGCCGCGGCGCTGCGCTCAAGGCTGCCGCAGGATTGGTCCTCCTCGGGTAGGTAAGCGCTAATTTATGTTCGTCACCTTGCAGGGCCCACTTAGTCGGCATCAATACCACAACGAGCTATGGCTACATGCACTCCCATTCTCCCTGTCCATGATCACTCGACACTTGATGATCCTTGTCAGCTGTTGCAGTGGTTGGGGCTGGGGCTGCAACGATGGCGGAGTCATGGGTGGGTGTCATGAACCAAATTCAGCGAAATCTTTGGCATGGCCTATTCGTCACTGAGTAGTGCAGCAATCAAGGATATTGCAGGGCCGATGGTTTCGTTTTTCGTGGACCCGTCTTCAGCCCTCCGGACTCAATGTAGCTGAGTCTTGCCCGACAGTATCGCGGCTGCAGAAAAGGTCTTCGCTTGTCTCTGGGCAGTCATTGCCATATCCCCAACACACAGCATGGCTCGATCCGAATACAAAGCTGTCCCGACAGATGAAAGCGATGTTGGATCACCACCAACGACTTTTTCCAACACATCTCGCCGGCGCAAGCTTCTCTCAATTATCGCTGTTATCTGCATTGTATTTCTCAACAGCCTGGCGAGCTTCTTCATCGGCCGCCATAGCGCCCTCGAGCCAACATCCCATGCGCTGCATCTCCCAATAATCCCACACACATTCAGATACAACCGCTCTTTCAGCTCAGCACCCGACGCCCACACAGACCGATCCTGGCGAGAGCTTTTCCCGCTCGAGGGAGGCTTCTTCGTTCACCCAACAGTCGCACCGGAACGAAGCACATTCTCCGTCTTTCATCAACTGCATTGTCTGGACAATATCCGACGTGCCTATTGGATGAGCCACGACGCGGCGATCGAAGGCAAGAAGTTGGCCGATGAGGACGTACACGTCGATGTGCAACCAAGTCATGTCCGACATTGCATCGATTTGGTCAGGCAGAGCCTAATGTGCAGTGCAGACACGACGCTAGAGGTAGTGGATAAGAGCATTAACGGTGTGCATGGCTTCAGGACAGAGCACATGTGCCGCGATTGGGGCGTACTCAAAGACTGGGCTAGTGAGCAGCAACTCAAGCGTCACGTGGAGCAAATTGTATAGACTATTCGCAAGACCAATATCAAACATGATCAGTTTTTGTACTATGTACGCAATAATGGGTTCTTCATTACCGCAATCTCTTCTTTGGCTACCGTTCGATCAGCAATCGAGTCTTGAAGGGCGTCCCAATTGACGCATCGCCTTGGTATCAAGCGGGTATCCAGCATTGGTCGCTCCTGCTCCGCCCACCTGAACGTCGTGAGCGTCGTATCCGCCCGACACATTGCAGCAGAGCGCAAAAGATCCAAGCAGTGATCTGGGAATGGATCAGCATTCTGAAACTAGCCTTCAACCTCGGTCACTTACCTGCATGGATATCCCAGTGCTCCTGATCTTGCTCACGGAGCCCAGGGTGATAATGTTCTCGATAATTCCAATGCCGCAGCATTTTCTGCAAGAATGTGAGTAACTACTAACTTCGTGTAGATAGACACTCGAGGAGCCTACAATGCAATGCAGCTCATGGAAGACACCTAGCCACGCCATATATCCGCCCTCCGGTAGCGCCACCGAAGACTGATTGCTCTGCACCAATTCCTCTCCACTCACGCGGATCGCCATGTTCGCGAGAAGGTCATGCCAGGCTTTATCCAGCCCTGGACTCGGTAGGCCGGCGTACGGGCTCTCTTCGAAGTCGGTATAGAAGCCCGTCTGGTATTCGATGTCTAGACCCGGGAGCGGATGGAGAGCTGTGCGTGGCGGAGCGAGCCTCGAGCGGAGGAGAGGGAAGAAGATAAAGGCGGTCGTCACGCTGTAGAGGAGGAAGAGGCTTGTGTGGAAGATGATTTGTGTCCGCCGACTTCGAACTTTTGGGTGAGCTGGGCGATGTTCCTCCGTTGGAGATTTCTCTGAGTCTGGGAGTAATGCGTAGCTTTCGCCGTCCATACTCCTGGTAATGGCCATGCCGATGGTGACAGTTGTATAGATAGCTCGAGAAATAGTTTCTGGATCGATCAGACAATGAAGAGACGAGCAAGTCGCTCCGCAGATTGGACAACAGAGTAGCAGGCTGGAGAGCTGAGCTGTTCCGTACTACCAAAAGGAGAAGAACTTCCGAATCATTCGTGCAAGGATTGGAGCCAACTGGGCGAGTGGGTGCGAATCAAGTCAGCACACACACATGACCGCACTAAAACTCAGCTCTGGGTCTCGAAAGCCATCGAAATGAAGCGATCGGCCGTACACCCATGCTATCAACGGTGCCTGATACAGGTCGCGAGCAGCACATCGATGTGCCTATCCTCGTAACCTTGACAGGCTGAGCGCCACGTGATTCAGTCTGCTTATATAGAAGTCTTAACAGCCCTTCGTCGATTGACCCTACCGCTCACCAATCGTCGAATTTACAAGCCCTCTCGATTTCCAATACTTTCGGCAGGAGCAGTTCATTCAAACCATAATCACAGGAGCCATCAGTATGCGTACCGCCGTCATTATACTTGGCCTGCTTGGCTTCGCTCTCGCTGCACCCATCGTGCAAAGAGGTATGAATGATCCTGCCGTGTTGCGAAGTAGTTTCGGGAGTTCAGCCGTCACTAATGCCGAACAGATGCCGAAGCTGCTGCTGTCGCTGCGGACGACCGTGAGCAGACCCCCCGCAGGGCGTTGCACCCTGTCTTTGACACAACAGCTAATGGATTGGCAGTGTCAGCGGACGAGTACGTGGTTTATCCTGATGTTGACCGGGACGAGGATGTGATATATGCCTACCACGGTATCAACGACAAGTGAGGATGGAGAGCAAGGTTAGGATGAAGCGGAGGGCAGCGACCAGGCGCAATGGGTAGCCAATGGACCTTGGAGCTTCGCTTCTATCTCTGTTAAAGGTTGAACTAGATGTGCTGTGGTCAAAGTATCGTGCCAGCAAATGCATCAATAGCCGCTGGCCTTCTCTCGTGAACTTGCCGTCCGCAAAACATTCCGAAATGTTATGCAACGAAGAATACATTCGGTGCAGTGCCGAGTCGTCCAGTAGTCGGGCTGAACTTGGATAGAATCCTTACTAGGAGTCTGATGTTGCCGAGGAGTTCTCCAATGAGATCCTGGCGGCTCCTTACCGTGTGAGTCCAACGCCGTACGGCAAACGCGCAATCACACTGTCGTGATGCTTCGTCTCCGGCCAGCCGGCACACAGACTCGCAGATTCTTGCGCCATCCACAAGGCTGAGCAAGCCTCAGACCTTATCGAAGCCAAAGGATCGAACGGAAGCCGGTTGCTGAGGGTTCGTTGAGTGGGGAATATTTGCCGTTGGCATCAGCCGTGAGGTTGATATTTGATACACGTACTCCCCTGCCTGCGAAAATGCAAGCCACTTCACGTCAGCTTCGCTTCAACTTGGTTCGACACTAAGTTATCATCAACGGTCAAGGGTATCTTGCCTGAACACGAGCGAGGCTCCTTTCCGACACCAAGGATCGCCCTGCACTACTGTGCATGGCGTATGCGCTGTAAGCCCAGCAACGCCGCCATGTCAAGTGTGCATCAATTTGAGGATAGCCATCACAGACCGAAAGGACCCTCGACTGGGATGCAGACAATCTCACCCAGTGCGAGCCTTCGTTTCGAGGCTCTTCAGTGAAGCCCCTCGAAGGAAGACTCGATAGAGGAGAGGTTACATTGTTCTACGCCCAATCTCACGGTGGCTGCCCTGGGTGATATCAAAGGCGAGTTCATCTTGCTAGATGTATCCGTCCGTGTCCCTGTATGTCTCTGCGAGGTCTTGTACGATTTGCCTTTCTTTAGCGTGAGAATCTTGTCATCTCAGTGGCCTCAACAACTATCCTTGACATTTTAACTTCTATTTCTTTTCAAAGATGCAGTACGAGCTGTCGAAGAGCAAGTGCGCGGCGGATGTCATTCTTCCATTCTTCGCCACGGTGGCCGTAGTGCTCCGCTTCGTGGCGCGAAGAAAGCAGGATGTACCACTTCGAGGAGACGACTGGTGCATACTGGTCGCTTTGATTCTTGCTCTCGGAGTCTGCATCGCGGGCATATACGCTGCAGCAATCGATATTTACGGCGTACCAGCACAGCTCCTGACCTATCCCGAATGGATTATCCACCAAAAAGTATTCCCATCGCCACCGTATCGACGGATTACGGGCTCCAGACTGAACTGACACGATCCATAGTTCCTCTTCTCGGACGTGCTTGTCTGCCACACCGCCTATGCCTTCATCAAAATCTCGATCTTGCTTTTCTACAAGCGCATCTTCGTGACTCGCACATTCAAGATCGCTGCCAACATCATGATGGGCTTTGTTGTGGCGTGGTTGATTGCTGCGACTTTCGTACGTTGCCGCAAAGCTTCATGAACCAGCATTGAGGTGCTGATCAATGCTCGCAGGGCCATATCTTTGCGAGAACACCCGTGTCGCTGTTCTGGACCGTGTTACCCGCCAAATGGAGCCTTGTCGGCGGCATCAATTACGGCGTCTATCTGTCCTCGATGGCCGCCATCGACATCTTGCTGGACCTCGTAACGCTTTGCCTGCCGCTTCCAGTCATCTACAAGCTGCACGTCAAGACGACTCGCAAGATCCAGCTCGTTCTGATCTTTGCTCTCGGAGTTTTGTAAGTCGACAGCCAACACACACGTGCAAAATTGACGCTAACCGCCACAGTTGTGTTGTTGCGTCAGGCGTCCGTTTCTACTGGACCTGGGAGCTGTATCTGCAGCTTCAGGGCAAGCTTCCACCAAGCACAGTGGCCCCAACAAACAGCTGGAATGACATCTGGGCACACATAGAAGCTTGCTCATCCATCGTCTGCGCCTGTCTGCCGACTCTGGCACCGCTTTTCGCCGGCGGCTCTTCCCTGGAGTCTCTCGCCGCAAGCATGAAAAAGGCTGTCAGCAGATCTACACTTCGTCTGCGCTCCCTTGGAAGGTCCAGTGGCCGTTCATCTGGTTCGAAGGCTAGCGAGAATAACGTGGCGCAGGCTCCCGGTAATGCGTCGTTTGGTGCCTCGTCCGATGGAAATGGCAAGTACAGCAAGCGTGGGTGGTACGAACTCAACGGCCCGAATGATCGGGCTCAGGCTGTTGGCGGAAACAAGAAAGGCGTGGTTGTAGATGAGGAAGCTCTTGTTGAGAGTCCCAGAGCTATCGTGGTCCCAAAGACCACCGCCACGGAGCATTCTTGAGATCGGCTTCAATGAACATCAGTGATCAGATATAGGAAAGAATCGATTTCCAGGCCAAATAGCATGCAAAAAAGGCAGGCCTATCAAGTACAGAAGAAATTTGCGAAGATACTGCAACTGAAACAGTCTCCAGCCGCCATGGCGGTCTTCCAATCCGTATGATGGAGATGCGCTCGACGAAATTCACGTCGTCTACTTCCTCACCCAGTTAGGCACAATTTACGTACGTGTCTCTCCATCGAGCCCGTGCTATATGTCGGCCGCGTATTCCGCCTGTAGAGAGGCACCGGAGACTTGCATGAATCACAAGTCGGTCAGAGTCAGCGCCGTCAGCCCTAGCCAGGGTGCCTGGGTAGCTACGACAAGGGGCGAAGCCGCCCCCACCACTCTTCAGGTGATCAGAAACAGACCCACACGAGGCCCACACTGGTCAGGGGTAGATGTCCCCATATCTCCACGTCCTGTGTTGCTTGATAGCGGCATCGGCGAGGCTGGGTGCGTTAGTTGTGGATGTAATGCTACCATACTCGGAGTTGATCGAGAGTGAATCGTTGGAGGTGATTGGTATGGACGGATTAGCGCTACTTACGTAGGTGAAGGGATGGGGACAATGCCGTTGAGATGGCGATGCCTGACGGGGACCCTGAGAAGGTCTCAGCTGGTCAAGCGTCTCTGCTTAGCAAACTCTAAGACAGACGGCTTCTTGGAACAGCCTCTCGTTGGTGTCGGAGACGTACGAAAGTGTCCGGCTCTTGACCATGCTCTGAAATAGACCTCACCGGATGGCACGCGGCATAGTTCGGCTGTGATACTTACCCGCTTGGATTTCCGACAACGACACCTGTTGAAGCTTGAACGGCGGCGCTCATAACACATGTCCGTCAGCTTGACGTCCCGGTTCATCTTCAAGCATGTCCTCTCAAGAGAGAGGTGAATCGACCTCTATACCCACAAAAACCTTGAACTCGCCGGAAAAAGGCAACGAAAAGCAGTACACTCTTTGCATCTCCGAGCAAAGCACCATCCACCAAAGCTCAGACGGCTCTCCAAGCCAGAGCTCCTTCCTAATAGGATGGCGCCTCCAAGTCCTCAACTTCGCCCTGTGCATCGCCCTATTCCTCAGCTTCTTAGAAACCACAATCGTCAGCACCTCCCTCCTCTCAATCACCAACGATTTCGGCAGCTTCTCCGAATCA
This sequence comes from Cyanodermella asteris, assembly GCA_900618795.1. Taxonomy (NCBI): domain Eukaryota; kingdom Fungi; phylum Ascomycota; class Lecanoromycetes; order Ostropales; family Stictidaceae; genus Cyanodermella; species Cyanodermella asteris. The sequence goes on from UYJD01000013.1 coordinate 266,826, forward strand.
AGCTGGGTCGTCTCCGCGTACCTCCTCGCCTACACAAGTTTCCTGATACCGCTTGCGAAGCTATCAGACATCTTCGGCAGGCGAGCAGTACTCTCGTTCAGTCTCGTGATGTTCATTGCGTTCTCGGCGGGCGCGGGTTGGAGCACGAGTATCACGCAGCTATACGTCTTTCGAGCTCTGCAGGGTGTTGGGGGCGGCGGGATCTATGCTTTGGTGTTCACGGTTCTGACCGAGATGGTGCCGTTGGAGAAGTATGCTTTCTATGGAGCTGTCGTTAGTAGTACGTTTGCGTTGAGTAATCTGCTGGGACCCATTTTGGGGGGAATGGTCAATGATCACACGACGTGGCGGTGGATCTTTTGGCTGAATATACCAGCTGGAGTTGTTGCTTTAGTACTTTCGTGGATCGCTCTTCCGAGGAGATTCCCAGTTCACAACATGGTTATACGGCATGATGGGAAGAGCGGCATACCTGTGTCGTGGAGCAGCTTCAAGCGTGTCGACGTTTGTGGAACGGTCCTGTTACTAATGTTCACCGTCTTCCTTGTCACCGCAATCGAGATGGGCAATATCCAGCTCCCATGGTCCAGCCCAACGATGGTGGGTCTTCTCTGCGCTTCAATGGTCTGCCTGCTCCTCCTCGGCCTCTGGACCTGGCTGCAACGTTCAGGTTCGCGGGTAGAACCTATCCTGCCCTGGCGTATCCTCAGCAATCGTTTCACCATGGGAGCCATCCTCAACGCATTCTTCGTCAGTGGTGCTTTCATTACTTGTGTCTTTAACATGCCCCTTCGCTTCCAGGTCATCAACGGCGAGAGTCCATCCCAAGCTGGCTATCGTTTGCTTGCACTCACACTTGCGACGCCCGTCGGCTCCGGTTTGGCTGGAGTGTTGACTCAAAAGGCCAATTTACCACCAATGCACGTGTTGCTGTTGGGAGGTGTAGTCCAGACTCTCGGCTTGGGCTTGTACACTGGGATCTGTGCAGGCAGCGTAGTAGAGCTTCCGGCACAGTACGGGCTGGAGGTGATCACGGGCCTCGGGTTCGGCATCTCGATTAGCACCGTCATCATGATTGCTCCGCTCATTTTCGAGACCCAAGATCGAGCGGTCGCGATGGGTGCCATTGGACAATTCAGAGTGTTGGGAGGGAGCATTGGAACATCTGGAATGGCCAATATCCTAAGCAAGCTCGTGAACGAGAGGATGGGAAGTACGCTTTCTGCCGAACAGATGACCGCTCTGCAGCAGAGCATTAGTGAGCTGAGCGAGCTGCCTCGAGATGTTCAAGATGCATATCGGAGGAACTATGCCGAAGGATTCTAGAATGGGATGTGGTTGGTAACGGCCTTGAGCATCATGGCCATCGTCGTCACGCTCCTGATGATCGAGCGAAAGCCGCGACGTATGCGAGATAAATCGTGATATGCTATCTTTTTGACGAGCTTCGTTGAAGACTGCGTTTTCCGCCATATGACCCGATGGTAGCTGAACGAGATTCCTATTCGATACCTTGATCTTCACAGCAATAGGTGATATTTACTGTAAGCTCCATCCTCATCGCGGCATCGTCCGGACGCACATCATTCGTAATCTGAATGACCTCGCCATGTGAGGTATTTGCAATCTTAGCCGTATCATGCGCATCCGCATAATACAACCTATAATAACTCATCTCATCGTAAACCAGGTCCTCAAGCATGAAAAGCCGATACTTCTCCGGCACTTCCGTACAGTTATTCGCCAAAATCATCGTATTGTGCGCGCCCGTCGTGTTGTACTCTTTCGTACTCAGACTCAGACATCGGTACTCGTCGCCCGCAGGCCTGAGAATCCCGAAGGGCGTGTTGCTGGGGTCTATGGCCGGGTCGTAGCCGGGCGGAAGCGGGTGGTTGTTGTCGTTGTAGCATGTGGCGAACTCCCATGTTTGTGGGGCGAGGGCCGAACCGTTACTGTACTGTGACACCAGGACGTGGTCGTGGTGGCCGTCGAGGCCTTTTTGTTTGACGCCGGAGAGGATTCCGATATTGATGGTGGGGTCGCTGTCGTCGTGGGCGTCGCGGCGGAGAGCGAAGGTGCCTCCGTAGCTCCCGCTGCAGTTGACGGGAGTCTGAGTTAGGACTGGGATTACCAGGATGGCGGCGAGACCGAGGAGTCGCAACATTATGTGAGATTGTCTGAGGCGACGGTCAAGAGCTGGGCAGTAGTTATGTGGTTAGAAGACATCCTTATGCTCTGTGAACTATGAAGATCTGCAAGCCCGAAGGGCGCCAGGTTTGATTGAGAGAAGGTTGAGCTCAGGGAACGGGCCGCAACGTTGAAAGCCGATCGTGTTGGTGGTAGGGCTACGAGAAACCATCTCGGATGCACTTTACGCTTGCCTCGGTTGTTTTCGTCGATATATAGGCACGAAAATGTAAACGCTCAGTGTGACTTCGCGAGCAGTTCTCTGCCCTGATTACGCATCAAAATTGCGTCGACAAAAAAACAGGGGGAAAGGTACACGAGGGAATTTGTGAAAGAAAAGGAAGAGGTAGACGACTTAACTCGCTCATTGGGGGTGGACAAAGT
>UYJD01000013.1:273417-307311 GCA_900618795.1 Cyanodermella asteris
CTTGCTGAATCCTTGATTCATTGGTTCCCGTGAGTCCCCGACTGACGGCCCCTTCCTATGTCCGTGACACAAAGCTTACCTCGCCTTGAACGCATCGAAATCTGGCCCAAGCCTAACTTTCTGATCGACGCTTGACTTGCAACAAAGCACAAGAACTTTATTTCATGGCACTCTTCTAATCTGCTTTGGTTCAAGCGATCATGAAGCCCGTACTAGTCCTGTGCGGCCTGATGGACGTTGTCATGGCTGGTCGCTTTCTGCCCTATTAAGTTTTGACATGTGGATGTAGACCAAGGAGTGGGGAGAAAGGTCATTGATGGGTAATGCTGTATTCACATAGATATCTGAAAGGTGGATGATGAAGTATCTCTGCCCATTGGTTCCTCCCATGATCTGTTCAACCATGTTTTTTGTAATCTTTTCGGGCAAGTTTTGCGCTTGGGGCTTATCCTGGAGCCGCCAACCGTCGCAGCCCCACTCCAAACAGCCCGAGAGAAGTATGCTTTTGTTTATGTCAGACCGCAAGTCTTCGCTCGAAACAACCCACAGCGTCCTTGCACATTGTTCTATCACGATAGCACCGATTTGAATGTGCATCCGAATCCCCAATGATGTAAGGATGCGATAACCATGCGGCAGGTTAATCGGAGTCCGAACAGGACATGGCCGGTCAATAGCTTAACGCTCTTCACTGGTGCTGCAGGCGAGCCATACGCGTTCGCCCAAGAAACGAGACTGGCAATCTCACACGTACCCTGCAGATATTGGGCAGCACTTCATAGCCAAGGAAAGCTTCAAGATGGAAAGGTTAATGGCCAAGTGTGGAATGATATGTGCGCTTGAGGCCATGAGTACGACCTGGCTCCGAATAGCTGACAGGTTGCACTTGCCCAGGCCCAAAGTCACACATGTTCAAACGCTATATCTTCGTTCGTTTCGGCTCTCTTTATCTTTGTGTTGAGTTCATCTTTCATCCATACCAAACACGCGCAGTTTATCCACGATGTATGACCTAAACGAAGACATCTTTTCCACATACTCCCTTCACAGCCAAGCTTTCGGCATTTGACGTACGATGGCCGACCTGCTACAGTCGACGCATACTGGTCTTTTCCACCGCGGCCCCAAAGTACGACATTGCCGAGAATATGAAGAAAGGTGTCTCCATGCTCGTTACTCGGTGCCCCGCGTTGGGCGGCGCAATGTCAGGAAGAGAATACACCGGTCCCAACGGCCAGAAAGGCTGGCGACAACTGGGTCCCGGAACTGGCGTACGGCTAGTGATCAAAGACCACTCGGACAAACTAAACTTCAAATTACTGGAAGCGGAGAACTTTCCGCCGCACATGCTGGTCGACGAGCTGCTTCTACCTGTGCAGTATGACTTCCAAGCGGAAGTCCATCAGGTGTTGGTTCTGCAATTGACTCTGATTGATGGGGGCGCGCTAATTAGCTTCTGCATCTCTCATGGTCTCACTGATGGCACGGGTATGACTGCAATCACTGTTATGTTGGCTGAATGCTGTCGTGCCGCGCAGGACAGTTTTGTGGCTGGTCCTACATTTCCGGTGACGGATATTGACAACAGTGTGCTTGTTGGTGCGAGCGGGACAAAAACAAGCTGGGACGACCACCCTGCTTGCAGAGCAATAGATCCACCGCCAGAATCTGGTACCAGCGCCAAATCGTTTGCACAGAACCATGATGTCTCTCAACCAGTTAGGATATATCGCATCAGCGAGGCCAAGTTGGGAGCACTAAAAGAGGCCGCAACCAGAGGACGAATCTCCACAAATGACGCCCTGTTCGCTCTGATATGGCGTCTCCTGATGAAAGTCAGGATCGAGACTGGGGTAATTCCCAACTTATCAGAGCTGGAGCTGCATCTTGTCACCGCGATTGGCACTCGCAGGCATCTGGGTCTCGATGACTCCCACATCGGAAACCTAGCCTACTTGACCACGGGCCGCATAGCTCTCGGTATGTTGATGAGCCCAGCAGGGTTGGTAGAGGCAGCAGCCGAGATGCGGAGGGCTATCAACGCCGTCGGCAAGAATGAAATGCTCAGCCTCGCAAGGCTGATCGAAGATCTGCCAGAGGCTTCAATGCGGGAAGGTATCTGCTTCGTACGAAATCAAGATGTGCTCATCTCCCCAACCAGCTTTTACCACGCGGGAGAGCCTTTGTTACGGTGTGACTGGGGTGAGCTGCTTGGTCATCGTGCGCTCAGATTGAGGTGTGGACATCGTGGCTTCTGGAATCTAAACGGAGGACAGTTCATCCTGCCACACATGCCCAATGGGCAGGGAGGTGAGATTCAGTTCCAGCTGCCAGAACAGGGACTTGAGATTTTGGAGAGTGATCCACTCTTCAGAGAATATCTGGAGAAGTAGGTCGCGCGAGGTTCCTGGCACCAAGTGAGAGCCTAATGTTGCTTACCATGTTGAGTGAACGGTGCTCTGCTACACAAGAACTTCGCTTTTGGCAAACCGTTGCAACGTGATCACTGTCCAGCGACCTGTATGCAACCAGTTTAGCATTGAAATATGATCATGTTGCCAGGGGCTCTTCCCACCATCTGCTCAACAACTCACAGCCGACTCGCCCATATTTCAAGCTAAGATTCCCTAACCAAGTGTCTCTATCATTAACATCGTCCCAATACTGCCGCCCATCATGTGTTGGTGGGAAGTCAAAATATGCAGGGCAAGCGGCCAGGTCTTCAAAGAGCTATTTCACGATTCGCCCTGCGACGAAATGACTTGTCCAGGATACTTGACAGGTGTTATACCTACGATCACAATCACGACCCATTGTCGCATACACAGCGCAGATAAGAACAGCGCTTTGCCGTGCCAGGAATGAGGCAGTGAGCCCAATGGAAGGGAATGCAATGAGAACTTGCCAGGGGAAGCTTGCGATGAGCGGAGCTGGTCGAGGGAGGATTTCTTGTCATTGCCATACCCCAAGCTCCGAGTTCACAGCATAAATACCCGCATGAAAGTGCCTTTCCGCGTTGTTGGCGATCATGAAACCCAAATACTGATCTGTTTGATGATATTCACACGTCCAGAGAATAATATTTCAAATGAGTCTAAATCGTCGACTCGTCGCGTGTCTCGACATCTCGTTGGGGAACGCAACAGCCATGCCTTGTTGGCGAAGTAACATATCGAAGACCTTGACTTCCAAGACATTGATGTCGGCAGGATGAATATAGATGAAAGGAAAGAATGTAGACAGATGAGGTTAAGTCAAGTTCAAGGTGGCTTCCGCCCCCGCCGACGTCACCACAGTGCAGTCGCACGCGCAGCACCACGGAACCAAAGACGCTTTCAAACCACATCTCGTTCCTGGCGCCATCATCCCTTTGACCCACTGTGCTTCTGCAATCCTAAACCGTCCCTAGCCCGACTCGTCTCACTGACCTGCATACTCTTCGGAACTTGTGGAGTCTCTGATCAAATTTGAAGCTTCGCCGGGAGCCGAAATAGCCCACTCCCTCACAAGGCTGTACATAGCCTACCACCAGAGCATCAACACACTATGGAGCGACAGAAGACGCCAACGCTCATCAATTTACCCCCACCAGATCCCTACACCCCTTCAGACATCCCGTAAGTACTCTGCCTCTCTCAAGAATGTCTCCAGCAAGCTAAGGCTGTGCAGTGGTACCCCCAACTCAACCCAAACTAGCCTCAGCGCCATTTCCACCACTGCAATTCAGGATGGCCATACTGGACAGTACGGCAGCTCACACCGTCATCACCACCACTCTTCTTCCGCAGCCTCCGGATCTTCTACCAATACCCTCGATGCCGAACGCGCCGACCGCATCTCACGCCTAGCGGGCCTCGAACGCGTGGCAACCGTCCGGCAGCCATCGGGCACAAACAACCAACAATCCTCCTCCCAGTCCCCCTTCAACACATCCTCCACGAACTCCCCAAACATCACACTTCCGACACAAGCACAAGCACAGGCGCAGGCTTCGGCCGGGCATCAGACGATCGGCTACTTCGATGCATCGGGCAACCCGCGGCTCGCCGCCGCGCGCAGCACGGTCGGGTCAGCGAGCGCAACAGCCAGCATGGGCGGGCGCACAACATGGGCATCCGGGAGCACTACGACGACGGAGAACGTGTCCGAGCCCGGCGAAGAGCAGGAGCAGGGACAATACGGCGGAGATGGAGACAACCGCAGCATGAGCCACATGAGCGTCGCGGACACGAACATGAGCGCCGCCGGGGACGACCCGGACAAGATGAGCGATGTGGATGCCGTCAGTAGTGCGGGGTTGAGCGATGGGGGCCAAGAGAGTTTGGTTGGCTTTGGGGAGGGAGCGAACAGTACGGTGAGTGGACCTATCAGTGCACCAAAAGATCCGATGCAGATGGCACGATTGAGGGCGGCGGCCAGGATGGGGAATGCTGGCGCAACTGCAGGACAGGGAATGGGAGGGGGCATGACGGGAGTCGAACGGACGGGGTCGGGGTTGGGCGGTTTTGGAGGGCAGGTGGATGGAATGGAAGGGATTGAGACTGCGGAGAGGATTTTGAGCCAGAGAATCGGGCAGGGTGACGGTAGGATTCACAGCCCTACGGATGGAAAGTTGGGCACGTTCCCGTTCGAGGAGCGATAGTTCCGTTTATGATTTCACGAGAATCGGTCTCGAGTCGAACTTTCACGGCGTGGAGGCATAATGAAATGATCTGGCTGGTTCCAGCACTGTCATGATTGATACAAGGGCAGATGATACCCGGTGTTTTGGGATTGGGTTTGTTCGATGTCCATCTGGACCGATTGATGTTTTTTTTTTGGGGGGGGGAGAGATCCCTCGCAGCTTGCTTGAATCTATTCTTCCTTGTTGAGCCTTTCCAGGCATGTCTCCAGTCGCCCAAAAGACGATATGGAGTAAGTCACATGCCTGCGCTCATGTAAGTCTTGACACAGGTTAAAGTTAGGACTTGGCCGTGGTAGGTTCGGAGGTTGAGCTAGCAGGCATCGAAGAACATACGGCGCATTTCGATTCTCTTCAGAGAGCACTCCGAGACTGACCAGCCAATTCATCCTCGTCGTACCCACACGCTACGATTTCAAGTAGTGCTGCTGCTGGGCCGCACTGTAAGGCAGAGAGCAAGCTTGCAGTACAGGCTAGCACGAAACGCGACAGCGGTCAAGCATTTCGAGGCGCATTTTCGCCTTACAGCCCCATCCCCCCCCCTTCTTACTGCATGATATACCTGCGGGATGCATCTCGAGCAGTGTGAAGAAGGTAAGGATTGCCTCCATGTGCGCGAGAGAACGTCATTCCATGAACTCACGTGCAAAGCTAGGAGAATTAGCTCGACACTCATGGTGAGCTGACACGAGTCGTTGCGCACGTATTTCGCGACCTCCTTTGATTGTTACTCCTGTGAGTAGTCCTAGAGGTACTTGGACAAGTAACACAGTGGAAGTCTGTCCTTGGCTATTTATACTGGTAGTTTTGCTAATACGTTTAGTGGTGTTGATGAGTCTAGTTAGGGCGGCAGGTGATCACGTATCGCCGTCGAGATTTCTGTCCGCCCACCTTGCACTGCGCCTTGGTTCTCGACTGTCAATGAAATACGCAGGGGAACATAGAATACGCGATCAAGTCAATCTCCAAGGAGACGATGCCTACTTCCCGCTCACAGTCATTATCGCAATTGTGTATCTGAGCCATCTTCTACACATCCATTTTCCTGCCAAAGGGCCCGGTGAATATCTGCTGCGGCCGCCAGATCCTCGGCGAGCCAGCAGACATGGCCTCCTTCCAATGAGCCATCAAGCCCTGAGTCCGAGACATCACCGTCATGGGCAAGATAAAGTCCGCCGGGAACCCCATGGCCTTGTAGACAAAAGTGGCAAAGAGGTCTGTGTTCGGTCGCAAGCCGCGAGAGATGAAGTAGTCGTCCTTGGAGGCAATGTCGTCGATGGCAAAGGCCACCTGCAACAACGGGTCGCGCGCAACCTCCTCCTTGAGCTCGTCCAGCATCTCGCGGATGTAGATCGCGCGCGGGTCGGTGACGCGGTAGATGCGGTGGCCGTACCCGAACAGACGCTCTTCCTTGCGCTTGACACGGTCGACCTTGGCTTGCGCGTTGGCTGGACTGCCGACCTCGGCGATGTTCTTGTATGCGACCTCGAGCGCGCCGCCGTGGAGGATGCCGTAGAAGGCTGAGACGGCCGAGATCAGTGCCGAGAGGGCATCTGGCAGGGCGGATGCTGTCTGCAGGAGAGCGGCTGTCGAGCAGGTCATCTCGTGTTCTGCAATGAGGATCCAGAGCTTCTCGACGCAGCGGACGTATTTGGGATTGGGCTTGCCCGTGGAGGAGTCGACGTGGTTCATCATCCAGAGCATGTTCTCGACATAGCTCATGCTCGGATCCGGCTCGTTGAACGTCTTGCCGGTGTGGTGACAATATGCTGCCGCTGATATCATTGCCATGCTAGCCAGGATCTTGACACACTGGGAGTCGACGAGCGACGGGTTCTTGGAGTACAGGTCCTTGGCCATGTACGCTGGCGTGAGCTCCTTCTGACTTGCCTGCAATGCTGACAGGCCGGCAATGATCATTGCCATGGGTGGGGAGTCGGGGCTGATCACGTTAGCTGCTGGAGTGCCTACTGTCGCGGCTGACTCACGGAAAGGAACGAATAACGTCAAAGACGCTCTTGTGAGGTTGTGGGATGGCGGCGATCTGATTCTGCCACTGCTCTTTCTCCTCTGCAGACGGTAGTTCACCTCGGATAAGAAGGTATTGGACGTCAACAAAGCGCTTCTTGGAGACCAAATCGCCGATGTCATATCCACGGTATTCGAGGAGGCCTTTCAAGCCGTCGCTATTGTCACAGTCAGACAAGTGCTACCTGTGTTAACACGAACTAGACAACTTACTTGTAGGCTATGTTACTCTCGCTCACAGCTGTGTTACCGTAACCTGGATCATATACTCGAATGCCATACTCGGTTTGATCACATGGTCTCTTTGGATCAGGACTGGCGGTCATCTTCTTGAAGCTCATTGCATCCACAGAATTCCTGGTGATGGGAACAGTGTACTGCTTCCCTGTCCGATTATCGGTGATGGACAGCGTGTCATTCTTCTCAATCTTGGAGCGAACTCCATTGTGACTGTCCGCAGTGTCTAGGATGAAGCTCGGTGCCATTATTACAAAACTTTGTGGGTGAGGAGATGGACCAGATTGGGATGATTCAGAAACGTTATGGCAATATCTGCTTGAAAGAAGTGGACGGCAAAGCAGTACAGCAAGGTCTCAAGAGAACATGGAAGACGATATATGATAGAACCAGCAAACACATGCCAAAAATTATGTGCCGTTATCTACCGCATCAGGGACGTCGGATCATAGATGAAACCTCGTTCCATGGAAGTCGTTCGACAAGCAGCCGTCCGACGCATTTTCGTGGGTGGTAGACCGCAGAGCAGTTCAGTCCGAAGCCTTTCGAGCCTTGCAGCAAGGACAATTGTTTTGCCTTGATGATAGAGTGTAGCATTTATCACGACTTGTACGTCATCTGTTCTGGCACCACGTAGATCCGCAGATGTTCCCAGTAACAGGAGAGGTTCCGCGAGTGTTGCTATCGCGTTGGTCCGGCCATGCGCTATCGGCGCAGGACTGAGCAGCAATCGTAGCCGAGAGCCTCGTCAGTAGCGATCTAGGGACAGGGCTTTTATTCGGCCAAGGATGACCGAGCAAGTGAAGAGGTTCGGGTGCCAAAGCCGAGAATGGTTTCGGAACAGGAAAATCACAGTCACGTGACAAGATCGACGTTCAGCACGCCACGTCCTCACTTCTGACCTTCTCCTATCTCCGTGGCCGCTTGTAGTTTTATTCGTCTCAACGCAAGGGACCGGATTGGACTCACTCGATGCCGGATGACTGAATTTGTCTCTCTATCGGCGCCAGAGGCGCTAAAGGCGGTCGACCGGGGCCCGGGTGGCGTGGGACCGTTGCGAGCACAAATGATGCAGTGGCTGTGAGTAGTGCTACTGTTATCGCAAGGCTTGTATTCCGTGGGAGGAGAGGGCCTTGACAAGGCTGATCGATGGCTTCATTCCAAGTTCGTGGGGTCATGCTTCCCATGTATCTGCTTTTTACTTCAAAGTCTATCTATGTCCTGTCCGGCAAAGCCTCAAGTCGCACTTTGCAAAATTGTTCTACAACCCGCCCTTGAAGATTCGCCCTTTTTTGTTCTCTCCGTGGCCTTTTACCTCTAGACCACAAAGAGTGTGTGCTCTTTGAGATACGCACATCATGACACTAGGTACAATGTCTGCCTCCTGTACTTCTGTGGAGCGACCACATAAGCGGAAAAGACATGTTGCACACAGACTCTTGATAGAGCTACTAGCCTGTCAATTTGCTTTCCCTGTTCGTTGGATAGAGACACAAGATGAACTATTTCGCAAGGACCCCGCCATTTCTCGATTTGTTGAGATCGGCCCAGCCAAAGTTTTGGCCAACATGGCCCGACAGACGGCAGATTCGAAGCACGCAGACCGAGACATGGCGAAGTCTGTCAAGAGGCAATTTCTCTCTGCAACAAAAGATGAGAGTAAGGTTTACTACAAATACGAGCCAGCTCCGAACGACGAGCCAACGACACTTATTCCTCAGGACACAACTCAAGCGATTGAGCAGGCTCCGATCGTGGCAGTAACGCCTGCAGCTACATCGACAGCTCAAGCTCCTGCGGTGCCTGACGCGCCGGTTAAAGCCCGAGACGTGGTGCAAAGTCTTGTGGCTCGCAAGCTTGGGCGACCATTCGATGACATTGCCACAAACAAATCCATCAAGGACCTCACCAACGGCAAGTCAACTCTACAGAACGAGCTTGTTGGCATTTTGGAAATGGAGTTTTCCAGCTTGCCAGCGGCACCTGAGGAGTTGCCATTATCACAACTCGGCGACAACCTTCAACAGAGCTTCTCCGGGAATCTAGGCAAGGAGTCGTCTGTGCTTGTGTCCAGGATGTTTTCGTCGAAAATGCCAGCCGGCTTTGGTTCAGGTGCGGCGAGAACATATCTTGAGCATGCCTGGGGTCTAGCCACTGGAAGACAAACATCCCTTTTGTTGCATCTGATAACGGCAGAACCATCCAGTCGAATTGCAACGGAAGGAGCCGCCAAGGCCTTTATCGATACCGCGGTAACTCGGTATGCTACCTCTGCACAAATCACGCTCAGCAAAGTCTCTGCAAGCAGTAGCCAAAAGAATGCTGCGTCCACCATGGTCGACTCGAAGCAAATCGAAAGCCTCCGCAAAGAGCGCAACGAGCACCTTTCTAAGCACTTCAAAATCCTGGCCGAAGAATTGCAAGTTGACACAACTAATAACGCCAAGATACAGAGCCTGGATTCAATGGGGCAAGAAATGAGGTCGAGGCTTGACTCCTGGTCCTCAGAGTTTGGAGAAGACTTCGAGAGTCGAATCCAGCCTATCTTTGACGTCAAGAAGACTCGACGTTACAATTCTTCTTGGAACAATGTGAGGCAGGATGTCATCGCCTTGTATCATCAGATGCAATTGGCTGAAACCCCACTCGACGAGACTCTTCTAGAGACCAGATACCAGCACATCCTTAACAGGACCGATGACTTTGTGTGCATGATGGTCCAAAATTTGACGCAGCTGGCTGCGAACACGAAAAAGGCAAATGTGCAAGGTTTCGAGTCCTTTGGAAAGAGGCTCCTGGCTTCGTTCGCTCAGGCCAGAAAGAGCGGTCCAGTGTACAAGTACAGGATGCCGGCAACGGGTCCGCAAACCACCGTCGGCCCCCAAGGGACCATCCACTACAAGGAGATATCCCGCCAAATCGCAGGCCCCGAGGCATACGCTCGGCTTTTGCGTCGTGGATGCCTTGATCAAATGACCAACACTCGCCAGCCCTACATCCACATTCGAACACGATCGAACGGGCAGTGGAAACCTGATGTGGAAAAGACGGAGAACCTGCTGAGCACCATGGAACTTGGCACAAGGGATGGCTTGTCGTTCGCGGGCAAGAATGTACTTCTGACCGGAGCTGGACCGCAGTCCATTGGAGCTGAAGTTCTGAAAGGTCTCTTGATGGGTGGTGCCCGTGTGATCGTGACCACAAGCCGGCAGCCGGGAGACGTCAAGCGGTTCTACCAGGATCTCTACGCCGAGCATGGTGCCTGCGGGTCGGAGCTGACTGTACTTACCTTCAACCAGGCTAGCAAACACGATTGTACAGCCTTGATCGACCACATATACAGTGAATCGGGACTGAACCGTGATCTGGATGCGTTTATACCATTCGCCGCCATCTCTGAGCGAGGCGAGATTGTCGAGCTTGGCAGCAAATCTGAACTCGCTCACAGACTCATGTTGACCAACGTGCTGCGCATGCTGGGTCACATTGCCGACCAGAAAGCGAGCCGTAAAATTGATACCTGCCCAACACAGATTCTGCTGCCTTTATCTCCAAATCATGGTATCTTCGGAGGCGACGGTCTCTATGCCGAATCTAAGCTCGGCTTGGAGAGCTTGCTGAACAAGTGCCAGTCCGAAAGTTGGTCTGGTTACCTCAACATCTGTGGCGCCGTCATTGGCTGGACACGAGGAACTGATCTGATGGTCGACAATGACCTGGTAGCAGAGGCTGTTGAGAAGCAGAATGCGCTGACCTTTACGCAAAAAGAGATGGCGTTCAATCTTCTTGCGCTTCTGTCACCTTCAATTTCCCAGGCCAATGAGCTCGAGCCAATTTGGGCAGACTTGGGAGGTGCTCTTGATCAGGTGCCGGATCTCAAGAACTTACTTTCCAACGCTAGGGCGGATCTCAATAAAGCGAAAGCGATCCGCATGGCTGTCGCCGCGGAAGACGCCCTTGAACGCAAAGCCATGTACGGAGGTGAGGAGGCAAGTGCGCCAAGCGATCGGCCCTCGTCTCCACTGAAGCGATCTACTCACCAGATCGGTTATCCGGTGCTCCCAGATTATGATCAGGAGATTCTCCCATTGCAACACCTTGAAGGTATGGTTGACCTCAGCTCAGTCCCAGTCATAGTCGGCTTCTCTGAGCTTGGTCCTTGGGGAAGCTCCCGGACTCGGTGGGAGATGGAGAGTCGCGGCAAGTTCAGCCCGGAAGGCTACATAAAGATGGCCTGGATGATGAACCTCATCAAGCATTTCAGTGGAGACAAAGACGGCCAGCACTACTCCGGGTGGGTCGATTCGAAGACAGGAGCCAAGGTGCCTGATGATCAAGTTGGAAACTTGTATGGCACTCATATTCTTGCCCACTCTGGTGTAAGACTTGTTGAACCAGAGCTCTTCGGCGGCTATGATCCTCACAAGAAGGAGTTCTCTCATGAAGTCGCCATTGAAGAAGATCTCTCCGAGTTTGAAGCATCACGTGCTACTGCAGAGGCCTTCAAGCTCCGCCACGGTGACAAGGTTTCGGTCAGACAAATCGGAGACTCGGAGAACTTCAAAGTACAGTTGAAGCGCGGGGCTACTGTAATGATCAGCAAAGCGGTACCATTCGAAGGCTTCGTCGCCGGTCAAATACCCTCAGGTTGGGATGCCACAAAGTACGGCTTGCCAGAAGATATTGTCCGGCAGGTTGACCCTGTCACCGCTTATGCACTATGCTGCGCTGCAGAGGCGCTCTACAGCGCGGGTATCAGTGATGCTGATGAGCTGCTTCGGCACGTACATCTATCCGAGATTGGCAATTTTGTCGGAAGCATGATGGGTGGTACAACAAAGACCCGAAACATGTACAAGGATCGTTATCTCGATAAGGACGTCCAGGGCGACGTGATGCAGGAGACCTACCTGAATACGACAGCGGCCTGGATCAACATGCTCATGCTTGGCACAGCTGGGCCAATCAAAACGCCGACAGGTGCTTGTGCCACCGGCATCGAGTCCATCGACAATGCTTGTGAATCTTTGCTCTCAGGAAAGACAAAGGTCTGCTTTGTCGGTGGAACGGACGATTTTCAGGAAGAGGAGTCATATGCCTTCCGCACCATGAAAGCTACCGTCAACGCCCACGAGGAGTTGGCGAAGGGTCGATTACCAAGCGAGATGTCCCGGCCGACCTCAGACACCAGAGCGGGATTCGTGGAAGCTCAAGGCGCCGGCGTGCAGATCTTGACAACAGCAGATCTCGCACTACGAATGGGTCTTCCGATCTACGGCGTAATAGCAGCTTCCACGATGGCTGCAGACAAGATTTCCCGTTCCGTGCCGGCTCCAGGGCAGGGCGTATTATCTTTTGCTCGAGAAACTGCCGAAGCTGCACAATCTCCCCTGCTGAACATAGACTACCGCAGACAAGAAATGAACCTCGCAATCAAGCAAGTTCAATCGTGGTGCAAGGATCGTTTGCAGCAGCTTTGTTTGGGATCAAGCCAACAGCTGTCGATGCTCAGACGAGACTCTGGAGCCTGGACCGCACCCAGCAAGAAGTCAGAGACGCAGCTGTCATCTATGGCTTCTGCCATCAACGCTTCTGCAGAGTCGCAAATCAGGGAATTGAGAAAGCTATGGGGTAACGAATTCCGGCGCCAAGACCCAGAGATATCTCCCTTGAGGGCGGCTCTGGCGACTTGGGGTTTGACAATCGATGATCTCGACATTGCATCGCTCCATGGTACATCAACGAAGGCAAACGACAAGAACGAACCCGAGATTCTGAACAAGCAGCTCTCGCATTTGAAGCGAACCTTGGGAAATCCCGTTCTCGCCATCTGCCAGAAATCAATTACTGGCCATCCCAAGGCACCGGCAGCGGCATTTATGCTCAATGGATGCCTCCAAGCACTCAACAGTGGTCTTGTACCGGGCAACAGAAACGCTGACAACGTTGACTCGGCCCTGATGGCATTCCCTCATCTCACTTTCCCAACCCGTACCGTCCGAAGCAGTGCGCTCAAGGCCTTTTCGTTAACCTCATTTGGCTTCGGCCAGAAGGGAGGCCAGGTCATTGGTATTCACCCGCGCTATCTATACGGAGCAATCGACAGGACATCCTACGAGGCCTATGCTGCCCGAGTCACCACCCGTACACGGTCCTGCAATCGCAAGTACATATCCGCGATGATCAAGAACCGCATCATCGTCTGCAAGCCCACTACGCAATACCGTGCAGCAGACCAGGATGCCGTTCTCCTGGATCCGCGCACTCGAATCTCGGCTGACCCGAATTCACAGGCGGAACAATGGTACTACGATCCAGAAGACCTGCGGGGTGGACAGCAGCCCGAGCTCGAGCTTATCCCGATTTCTAGCGACTCCAGTGGCGACGAGTCGTCCGATCAGACACTTTACAGCCCCATCGACATGTCGCGCAAGAACAGCAGTATATTCCTCACCAGCGAGATCCAAAAGGCGGAGACCTGGATGGAAGATGCCGTCGCGCGAATCAATGCCGGAGGCGTCGGCGTCGACATTGAAGAGATCCTCTCGTCCAACCAGTCGGACCTTCACGGCGTCTTCGTGCAGCGTAACTTCACGGCGCAGGAGCGCGCTGTCGCCGCCAGCAGCCCGGATCCGCGAAGTTCGCTGACGGGTCGCTGGAGCGCCAAAGAGGCCGTGTTCAAGAGCCTCGGCGTGAAGGGCAATGGTGCTGGTGCCTCGATGAAGGATATCGAGATCGTCAGATCTGCCGGAGGAATGCCGGCTGTCAAGGTAAGTCATGTGCTTAAACAATGCTTGCTTCTCAACGCATAGGGAATATGTTGACTGACCACTTCGACAGCTCCATGGCGATGCGTATGTGGCGGCTCAAGATCAGGGCATCACGGACTTTCAGCTCAGCATAAGTCATAGCGATAACACGGCGATTGCGGTTGCGCTGGCTGTCAAGGGCGCTGGACAGCCTTTGTACTAGACTCAACTTCCCGCATGTACGTATATATAGAAAGGAAGTCTTGAATCCAAATGTTACAAGTTCTTAGATACTATGCTTGAATGTATTGGGAGTAGTTATTCAGTTTCGTGATCGGCTGATTTCACAGTTGCACCGCTGGCGATGGATCTTGCCGAGCACTTCACCGGCCATTCGAGCCCGAGATTCCGCGAGCGATTTGCTACTTTGCAGCCGCAGCCTCGCTCTATCTCTGCCTTAGCTTCTCCCGTAGTCTCAATTTGTGCCCTGCTGAAGGGCTGTCTCAGGGTCGAGATTTACTGCTCGAGATATGTGGGCTAGGAAGACATGAGAAAAGTCTATGATATTGATGAAGTTCAGGATTGGCAAACAGCCAATGTCTACACTCGTGTTAAATGCGCTCGGGTCTATAACACTTCGTTCATGAGCATCACTGCCCGAATATCTTGGCAGGAGATGCTACTCCCGCCCCTTTGTTCCTTGCACATGAAAAGCCTTGCCGCCATATTCCGACACTTGGAAACGCTCTGCGCTAGACCTACTCGCCTGCATCGATCTCTGTTCACCGGGTTTTTCAATTGATGAGCACCCGTACGCCTTTGCTGTCGAACTTCGGCTTGGGCGTAAAGTTATCATACTTGGGCTCGATGTCGGACAGGTCAGTTTCGTAGATCTCCATATTCATGCGGTGGAAAATGCCTGCCGTTGCGAGGTATAGCTCAGCGTAGGCGAGGTTGATGCCGACACAAATGCGGGAGCTACCAAGTCTCCGTTAGCAAAGATCACAACATCTCGCCGGTGCCAGCTGTTTGCTCATCACTTACCCTTTGGAAAACGACAGAAGGTATCTGTCGAGTCTGGGGCTCTCGACCCAGCACTCAGGGTCGAACTCCATTGGATTGGGGAAAATTTCCGGATTCTGGTGAACGACGATTGATGTCATGCCGGTGCTGGTTCCAGGTGGAATGGCCCATTCCTTGTACTGGATGACCCGGTCGGGATCGACACGTTGCAGTCGGGTCGCTACGCCGTATGCCAGTCTCAGCCCCTCCTGAATAACGCCGGTCTGTTGAGATGTCAGTAAGATCTAGCTTTGAGTCAACGCGCAGACTTACAAGGTAAGGAAGCGCCTCAAGCGTGGCGATATCCGGGATTTCGCCCGATTCAGGAAAGACGGTATCAAGCTCCTTACGCAGCTTGGTGAGAAGGTGCGGCTTGGTAAGGAGGTGGTAGGTGATGATCGAGAGAGTCGATCCCATTGTCTCGGTTCCCGCGCGAACGAGAGAGAAGCCATCAATCCCCAAGCGAGCGAGTTTCTTCTCTTCGGCTGGCATGGGAGACTCGAGCAAGCCGTGGAAGATGGTAGCGTGAGAGTCTTCTGAGGGCTTGATCCCTGCCTCGTGCTGTCGGATGATCTCCGCAACCTGACCTCGGAGTTCGGCTTGGAGCTCGGCCAGGGCGACTATGCCCTTGTTGACCCTGATCGCCACAAATCTTGGAAGCTTCTTCATGATACTGATCAGCCAGGGAAAGTGTCGCAGCCAGTGCATGCCGGCTCTGGCGTTACTAAAAGCGCTGTGCATGCTCCTCTCGAATGTCTGGTCCTCGAGCATGTTGTAAGATTTGGCGAAACAATAGTCTGATATGACATCAATGGCGAAGCCAGAGTATGCACCGCTGACCGTCACAGGCTTCCCAGACTTCGCATGAGTCTTCAACGCATCCGTCAATCTGTCCACGGTTTTGCGAATGAGGGGCTCGAGACGGCGAGTGGAGGCCTGGGAGAAGAACTTGGACATGTATGCTCGACGCATACGGTGGAGCTTAAAGAACAAATTGTCAGTGTTTGCTACAGCGGTCTTCGAGCGGGGCCATCAACTTACTTCATGCCCAACGGTGAAGATGGTGGCGCCTGGCATTCCACCAGCCTCGCAATAGAACCTCGACTTCTCCCGACGAACTCCGCTTGTCGGATAGCTATTGACTGGTCAGACATTTGAAGTCGTTTTCTCAAGCTTGATTCGTGTGTCGTGAACTTACAGAGTCGGAATGAATTCAGGATCGCTAACGTGCAACTCATTTGGGCTTATGCGAATTATGGGTCCTTCGCCTCGTCATTAGCGTTGCTTGCCAGCCGACGAACAGTTCTCAAGCTCTCACCATATTGCTCGTGCATTTCTTTGATTCTGAATGTGTACTGGCCGAACAGAATGCAGTCATAGTAGAACTCATACCACAGAGTGGCCGCGGCAAGTTTGGGACCAGGAAACTTGGCCAAAGGATGAAAATACAGGCGGTAGATTATACCTCCAACAAGCCAAGCAGCTGTTGAACCGGCAATCACCAGCAATGTGGTGGGAAGCTCGAAAGACGATGTGAACGAAGGCATTGTAGCAGATCTCACACGCATACGCTCACAGATATTAGCGATACGACTGCAAAGAAAACCGGGCAAATCCAGTATTTCAATGATCGGAAAATATATTCATCATGGTTATTGGTATTGTCGCTGATTGAGCGACGATCTAGCTTCGAGTCACGCTATACTTCTTCTGCAAGGATCTAGCATGGCATTGCAGATCTCGTTGGAATGACGATAGTGGAGCTGGGAGCTTGTCCACTCGGTCGAAGATGTTGGTGGACAGAAGGAAAGATAGCTCGGACTCTTCACTCCGTGCCCGTCGGCGATTCGGGGGTGGGGGCCGAACATCACGTGACATCCATACTTCGGTGTCATTTTGGCCTTTCGCGCAGTCATGCAATTCACGTTGACTTGTATCTTCAGATTCACTGCAACTATGTGACTTCGAGCTGCCATCAAGCGTCTGAAGCCTCACGTCGCTCGGTAAAGCTTGCGCCCACGCCGATCTTCGTCCGGTCGAGGAACAATGTGCTCCCTGATTTGCAGCGATGGTGTAATCTATTGTATCGGGCGCAGGCAGATCAGTTGTGGAATCTGCGTGGGACTGAATGGCCTGACTGAGGTGGAACCTGAATGAGCTGCGCTCCTTTTGCCCTGATGCACTGTACAGTGTGGTGGTGCTGCTTCATATGTTTGATCATAGAAGGCCTGTACATGCAGTAATTTCATGCTCTTCCTTTGCAAATTCCTACCAGTGATGACTTTTTGTATTTCTTCCTGCGTTCACATAGATTATTACGACCTCTCATAAATCAGGAGTGATGACTTTGGCAACTCCTTCTCCAAGCTTTGCTGAGACGCCTCGTGAAGATGACGCCACGCCGTCTACACCACGAACGCCGTTCGAGACCGTCACACTGAAATTACAGCACCAAGACGTGCGATGGAGCCCATCGGTCGCACTGGAATTTTCCTCGCAGATTGATACACATTTTACAGCGTTCGGAATTGAGCTTGCATCAAGATCCAGCGACAACAATACCATAGAAATCGAAGCATCAATTCAACTTGCAGCTAAATTTCTAGCATACCTCTCCCGACATGACACTACCGGATCGCTGACACGCGCTTTGTTCGACGCATTCCACGACGACTTCCTTTCCGAAAACGATGTACATTCTATCTCACTGTCTCTACCGAATGCTTCGTCTCAGGCCATGTTCCTGGCCGACTATTATAGCGCCGCACTCGCCGTGGGTGGCTATCGCAATTTTGGGCACTCGGAAATCTTGTCACGAGCACAGATTGAACAAGAGACGTTGTTTGGCGTCTTCGGTGGGTAGGGAGCGTCTAACTTGACATGCCTGAAAGAGTTGAGGGATCTCTACGCCATATATGGTGGCTTTTTGGACGACCTTTTGGCGGCTGCTACGGAGGAACTGGAAAAACTCGCAAGTCAAGATCATATGTTGGCATACTTCGAAGAGTCTGGCTTCAGTGTTGGCCAGTGGGTTTTCGATCATAACACTGGCCCAAGCGTGGATCAGATCCAGCAGACGCCTTTCAGCGTTCCACTCATCGGCCTCCTTTCGCTTTCCCATTACTGCGTCACCTGCAAGGTTCTTGGACTAGCACCCGGTCAACTCCGAGACGCCTTCACGGGGCTTACCGGTCATTCCCAAGGAATCATCGCGGCAGCAATGATATCGCGATCGGGCGATTGGGGCTCCTTCTACGACTCTGCTCGAATGGCAATGAGGATTCTGTTCTGTATAGGGTTCGAAAGCCACCAGAACAGCTTTCGCTTTTCGTCTGTTCCTGCCCATGCCGCCCAGGACTGTCTCGAAGCAGGCGAGGGTACTCCTTCGCCCATGCTCAGCGTACGTGGCTTGGACCAGAAGGTCATTCAAGACATACTCGATCAAACCAACTCGTACCTTGGCGAGAATGAGCGTGTGCACATCTCTCTGATTAACTCACGAAGATCTTTCGTGATTGCTGGAACTCCACGATCTTTGTGTGCATTATCAGCAAAAATCCGAAAAATCAAAGCAAGCGATGGCTTGGATCAATCGAAGGTCGTGTTCAACAAACGAAAGCCATTCATCAGGCATCAATTCCTGCCAATGTCTTCAGCGTTTCACAGCCCTCTCTGCTACGATGTCTCGCTGTCAATAATAGATCAGCTGAAGTCAACGTCAATACGAGGGACCGAGCTGGCTGTTGGCGTTTACCATACCCTCACGCGACAAGACCTTCGCAGCATCGAGGAGGAAGACATTGTACCACAATTGGTTGCAATGGTCACCACAGACGTGGTTGACTGGCCTCGAGTTGCCGCATTTCCAGAGAATTCGACGGTCATCGACTTTGGACCAGGCGGCACCGCACTCATCACGAAAGATCAACTCAACGGCATTGGTATACGATTGATCTCTGCTGCCAATCTTACTTCATCCAAGTTGATCGGGAGCAAAGCTGACATATTCACCCCGCGCGAAATTGCAAGACCGTTGCACTGGAGACAGGCATTCCAACCTCATATCATCGCGGCTGGGGCTGGACGCGACACCATTGCGACCAGAATGACATGTCTTTTCGGCTGTCCGCCAATCATGGTTGCTGGAATGACACCGACCACAGTACCCTATGACTTCGTCGCAAAAATTATAGAGGGAGGCTATCATGCCGAGCTGGCATGTGGAGGCTACAACTCTCGTGATGCACTTGAGAATGCCATCGTCAGTCTGTCGAAAGAGATTCCTGCAACTGCTGCCATCACATGTAACATCATCTATGCGAGTCCAAAGGCTGTTGGATGGCAAATACCTCTCATTCGAGATCTCGTGCGTAGAGGCTATCCGATTCGGGGCCTCACAATCGGGGCCGGGATCCCCTCAGTCGACGTCGTTCAGGAGTACATCACAACTCTTGGTCTGAGGCATATCTCCTTCAAGCCTGGATCCGTCAACTCGATCAAAGAGGTGATACAGATCGCCAAACAGCATCCCGAATTTCCGATAGGTTTGCAATGGACAGGCGGTCGAGCTGGCGGCCACCACTCTTACGAAGACTTCCATGCCTCGATGCTGGACACCTACGCCGAGATTCGGCAGTGTGACAATATTGTGTTGATTGCTGGAAGCGGATTTGGCGGATCTGAAGATACATATCCTTATCTTAGCGGAGAGTGGTCTACAAAACTGGGCTATCCGGCCATGCCGTATGATGGAGTTCTCCTCGGAAGCCGTGTCATGGTTGCAAAGGAGGCACACACCTCACCTGAAGCAAAGGCCCTAATAGTCGAAGCTGCGGGAGTCCCAGACGGAGATTGGCATGAGACTTACACAAGACCTACAGGAGGTATCATAACCGTCAGGTCGGAAATGGGCCAGCCGATTCATAAACTTGCAACTCGTGGTGTGATGCTGTGGAGCGAGCTTGACCAGAAGTTCTTCAGCAGCGGCGATAGGGAAAAGAGACTGGCAGAGCTACGAAAGAACCAAACATGGGTCATCGATCGTTTGAATAGCGACTTCCAGAAGGTCTGGTTCGCGATGGACGACAACGGGAATGTCGTCGAGCTGGAAGATCTCACCTACGCCAGAGTGCTAAGTCGGCTTGTGGAGCTCATGTACGTTCGTCATCAGCAGCGATGGATTGACCCTTCCTATCGATCTTTTGTTCTTGACTTCTACCAGCGAGCTCGGGAGCGCCTCAGCAGTGAACCGGACACATCTGAACCCGAAGACTGCAAGAACCCCGAGAGAGAGTTGCAAGAATTCCTCGACTCATTCCCGAAAGCACGACACGAGGCTTTGCATCCCGAGGATGTATCCTATTTCCTCAGTCTTTGCAAACAAAGAGGCCGCAAACCAGTCAACTTCATCCCTACAATGGATGAGGACTTTGAAACGTGGTTCAAAAAGGACTCGCTGTGGCAAGCAGAGGATGTTGACGCTCTTCCTGAGCAAGATGTTCAAAGGGCTTGTATAATTCACGGACCCGTTGCAGCGAGGTTTTCTACCACGCAGGACGAGCCCGTCAAACAAATTCTCGACTCGATTTACACGGAGTGGATTCATAAAATCCGAGAAGCTCGTGAACCAACAGTACACGAAAATGAATATGCGCAGCAGACCACGAAAGTGTTTGGTGGTAGGCCATCTGGGGTCATTGACCCATTCCTAGTCGAGGATACAGCCGAGTGCAGACGTTACAGCTTTCCAACAGTGGGAGACCTTCCGGAAGTCTCCTTATTTCAAGAGCGGTTGCTTGACCACTTGTCGGGCTGGGCTCTTGACTGTGTGCAGGAAGGGTCTGTTCGACAGGGTCAGCATGTCAGGCCCAACCCTTTGCAATCGATTCTGGTGCCCCTCCATGGGCACGATTTGACGATCCAATACGCGCCAAACGGACAGGTCACCGCTATGCTCGTGCATCAACGGGTCTCACCTGGCTCACGGTCGACAAAGCTTGTCTGTATTGTTGAAGAGCAAGAATCCGATCGAATTTCAGCGACGCTGTTTTCACCTAGCGAAAACACGCTTGAGCAGGCTCATTTGCGGTTCCATTTTAGGCATTCCTCGCAAGCTACGCTGTTCAAACTGGAAGAAGACATGACAGGCAGAAACCACAGGATCAAGGACTTTTACTCAAAGCTTTGGCTTCCGAAAGATCACACCGAGGTAGCGGAGGATCTTTCTCAGAGCTTCGCAGGTGTGCAGACAATCTTGACTCCCGCCATGGTCCAATCCTTCGCTCAAGCCATCGGGTCGAATAGCTTCCGCAATGGCGCGCAGACAGTTCCGATCGACATCTGTATTGTGGTGGTTTGGGAGGCGCTGGTGAAGCCGTTGCTGAGCAGGTCAGTTGATTGTGATATCTTGCAGCTGCTCCATCGTTCAAATGAGTTCAAATACGTCGAAGGGGCGGAGCCACTGCAGATCGGTGACGTGCTCACCGCATCATCACGATTTCAATCTCTGAGCATACATCAGGGCAACAAGATTATCGAGGTTCTCGCAGAGATCAAGCGTGACGGCGCACCGTTAATGCATGTTCTGTCCAAGTTTTTCTGCAAGGGATCTTTCAGCGATATCGAAACGACCATGAGTCGTGTTACGGAACCTCAATACAAGATGGCGGTGAAGACCGAGGCTGAAGCCGCTGTCCTTGCGAGTAGGCAATGGCTCGAGTTCGAGGAAACGATCGATATGGGTCAGGAGCTGGAATTTACCGTGACCACCGAGACTACCCACGATGCGAAGAGCCGTCGTGAGCGTCTCAAAGTCACCGGTGATATCACTTTGCAAACGAAGAATAACCGCCGGAAAGTTGGGAGTGTCAACTTCGAAGGCCTAGTCCGTGCCGGCAATCCAGTTCTGGAGTTCTTCGACCGTCATGGCACTCGGAAGCATAAGACCGTTGCATTTGAGAATTCTGGACTCGATGGAGAATCTACTTGGACTTTGCAGGCACTACGTTCGAATCTTGCCTATGCAAAAGCGTCCAAGGACATCAATCCGATTCACACTTTGCCCGTGTTCGCTCGCTTCGCTCAGCTTGATGGCGTTGTTAATCATGGCATGGGCACTTCTGCAATTGTCCTCAGGTCTTTGGAGAAGGAAGTTGCAGAGGGCGACTTTTCGCGTGTGCGTCGATGGTCAGCCTCCTTTGAGGGCAAGGTTCTCCCAGGCGACAAATTGAAGATTGAAATACAGCATAATGGTATGAGAGACGGACTGATGGTCTTGGCCGTCAAGGCATCCAACGAGCTGACCGGCGAGACTGTTCTGGAGGGCGAGGCAGATATTCAGCAACCGGACACTGCCTATATTTTCACCGGCCAAGGTAGCCAAGAGAAAGGCATGGGCATGAAACTCTATGAGACGAGCGAAGCTGCAAGGGGCTTGTGGGATCGCGCAGACAGGAACCTATACGACCTGTATGGTTTCTCCATTCTGGACATTGTGCGCAGCGATCCAAAATCGATCACAATCTATTTCAAAGGCGCGAGAGGCCGCCAGATTCGCGCCAACTACCTGGCACTGACGTTGGATAGCCCACAAAAAGACGGAACGGTGCTTCGAGAGCCACTTTTGAAGGACCTTACACCAACTTCACAGTCATATACCTTTGCGGATGCACGAGGCCTTCTCTATTCTACGCAGTTTGCGCAGCCTGCAATTACTTTGATGGAGATGGCTACGGCCGTGGACCTCGAATCAAAGGGTTTGATACAGCATCGTGCTAGTTATGCCGGTCACTCTCTAGGGGAGTATAGCGCTCTCGGCGCCATTGCGCGCGTGATGCCAATGGAGTCCATGGTCAACCTGGTGTTCTATCGCGGTCTAGCCATGCAGACTGCAATGGAGCGCGACGCAAATGGCCGCACCGAGTTCTCAATGATGGCTGTCAATCCATCCAGAGTGGCTCGCGCATTTGGACAGACATCCCTCGAGACCCTTGTGAGTTTGATCACAGCAGAGATGGGCGTCTTGCTCGAGATTGTCAACTTCAACGTCGACGGGCGACAGTACGTTTGCGCAGGGCATCTGTGTGCTCTATGGTCCCTGAGCCAAATCCTGGATTCGCTCGCCGCCGCCAAGGGAGCCAAGATGCCACCGGAAGAGGATTTACTCCAGCTGGTGAAGGAAAAAGCTCAAGCATCGTTGGATCTTGCAGAGCCTGTGGAGCTGGAGCGTGGCGTTGCTACGGTCCCACTGCGCGGTATCGATGTTCCATTCCACTCACGATACCTCAGACACGGCATTCCGGCCTACAGACGGTTCCTCGAAACGCAAATCTTAGAGGAGAACATTGAGGTGGATCGGTTGGCGTCATTCATACCGAACGTGATGGCCAAACCGTTCTCAACGGACAAAGCATATGTTGAGGAGGCCGCTGAACTGATGGACAGTGATGGTCTCAGAGCGCTCTTGAAGGAAGTAAGTCAGTCTATCCTAGGAGTGTGCAGACGCGCAATGATTTTAATCTTCTCGATCTCTGGTTGCATTTTCATTCTACGAACAGGAGCTAATTGCTGTGCAGTGGGAAGATTGAGAACAACCACAATGGCACAGAATCCGTTTGAGTTTTCCAAGCCAACCAACCTGTCGCGAAACGACCACAACTCTGCTCTTGATACCTTTTATTGGATCGGCATATCAAATTATTGTACGATGGGAGGATCGCGTGGCAGCTTGTACTTGCCAATCTGGGTCTGGCTCGTCGAGCATTGTAGAGATGGACCACATGTATCTAGATGGAATATATACATTGATCGCCATACTTTCTTTGAGCTTAATTTGAGATGTGCTAGCTATGCACGAGGCGCCGATTGCCATATGCATGCAGACGTACAACTGCCGATTTTGTTGACTTGATCGCTTGTTCGCGTAAGCATTCATTCCTGCCAATCTTCCACCCTCCCGGCCGCGAGCATGCTACGCAGAAATCGCTCTCGCTGCCACAATAGCTGAATCGCGAGCTCACAAGATGACTGACCACACTACGGGAGCCCTGAATCCTGCATAGCCGTAGATCCCTACTCTAAGTGGCCCGTATGGCCATATGTGAAACCGCAAACATCTTCCCAGGCTTTTCGGTATTGAAGATCCGAGGCCTAGTCACGTGACTCTCTCGGACGCCCGAGCCCGACCCTCGTCTCTCCGTCGTTTTCTGCCAGCCACAGCCACCGACGGCCAATCTCGCAACCTGTGCGACACTGAAACGAGTGGTCTGGCAGTCCACATCCATACAGCCTCGCGGATCAATCAGCCGATTCAACGCTTTCAAGCCACCTTTTCGGTCACCGCTACCGCTTAACCAAGGATCGACATCATGACCTCGTCCGATACCTGGGTTGCTTGATATCTTCGCCTACTAATTTGACCGCTGCGGCGTCTTTGCAGTCCGCTCGCTACCTTGTGCCCTTGCATCTGTGCGTGTCGGCAATGCACGGCCGTCAATGGATCTATGTGATACCATGGTCCAGTATGGCGTGAGCCATGGTTATGGACGATATCAAGGTCCGGGGATCCTAGCTCTATTCTAGCGCTGACATGCTTTCTGTCACCACCGGACTTCTCATCAACTCAGCCCGAATGCTATACTGGCACAAGCATCCGACACGATAGCATTACGTGTACATGGCTCATGTAGACTGTGATTGGACGAACCGCTCGCGTGGGTTGATATATACCCATATTGTCTCCTTTAACCTCATCTTAGTTCGTTCATATTGCTGTTGACACTGAGCAGCAAAGTTCTACCATCTTTCAGATACACATCTTTGTATTTGATGAAGTGACTTGTCTTGGTTCGCTGTGCCTAGTTCCTGTATCTCACTTCACACAAAACGACGCCTTTGTCGAGGAAAATGGCTCCTGTTACTTATGTCTGGCAAGGGCCCCTTGAGGGAACTGGTGCCATCAACAGCTTTACCCAGAAGCAACTGACGCCTGGTCTGGGATCCGAGTTCATCGATCTCGACCTCGTCGATGCCCTCAACTCTCCCAACCGAGATGCCATTTTCCGCGACCTCGCCGTGACCAGTAAGTGTTTGCTCACACTATCCTCATTTTCCTTCAGTCTCGCAACCAGGCTGACCAAGCTCGAAGTCTCCACTCGCGGTGTCGCCGTTTTCCGGAACCAGCGCCTCGACAACGAGACACACAAGCAAGCCGTCGATGCCATCGCCAAGGCATCAGGCCGACCAGTAGACAACGACATCATGACCAACGCCCTCTATCCACTTTACGGCGACGACCCCAAGGTCATCACCCTGATCCCGGAACGCGTAGCCGAGCGCTACGGCTACAAGAACGACCAGCGCAAGCGCCAGTCCTCCGCGCACGAATGGCACAGCGACATGTCTTTCGAAGAGAACCCCTCCGACTACTCTTCGCTGCGCCTCGGCATCGTGCCCCCCTCCGGCGGCGACACTCTTTATGCGAGCTGCTACGACCTTTACGACCGCATGTCGCCCGCCTTCCAAAAGCTGTTCGAAAGCCTCGAAGTCCAATGGGGTGACCCCCACTACACAAAGGCCTGCAACACGGAGGGCACGTACCGTGGTCCCCGAGGCTCGCCCGCCAACGTCGATTTCGGCTTCGATGCCGTGCACCCCGCCGTCCGCACCAACCCCGTCACGGGCTGGAAGGCCATCTTCGCGGGCGGCATGCACTGCAAGGGCTTCGTCGGCGTCACGGAGGAGGAGAACGCGCGACTGATGGCCTTGATCGAGGACCTGATCATCCGGAACCACGACTTGCAGGCGCGCGTCCGCTGGGAGGCCCCTGGCGATATTGCCATCTGGGACAACCGTTGCGTGAAGCACATTCCCACGCGTGATGTTGAGGGCACTGGGAAGCGTAAGGGATACCGTGTCTTGAGCGCGGGCGAGAAGCCTTTCTTGGCGCCGAACTCGACGGGCCGCCAGGAGTGGATTGATAAGCAGAAGGAGGCGCCGTCGACGGTGAAGGCGGAGGGCACGAATGGGGTGAGCAAGGTGATTAACGGATTGTCCAGTGCCATCTCGGCGCACTGAGGCGGCAGTTAGGCAGTCATTTACTTGGTTCCTGTGTATAACTCATGCCTTCGTTCTATTTCCATGAGTCAAGACTTCTGTGATGACCTGATTGCACTGCTTGTCTTTTTTAAGCAAACTTGCGTTGCCGACGTATCAATATGACCGACAGCCCAATGCAGCCATGCCCTGACTCGCAGTTCAGCACTCGTGATGCGCAAGCTAGTGTAATATTGTACATGGCTTGATTGATTAAGGAAGGTTACGGCTGGTCTGTCTTGTATATTTACCTGTCAGTGGCTGGGTAGGTCCCAGCCACCTCTGCCGCCTTAGTCATAGCCATCCTGGATGGTCCAAGCTTCCTTTCAACACAAGCCCATTCACAAACGACCTCACTCACACCGGCTCTATCCTCATGTCAACGTCATCTCCACCATCCAAATCTCGAATAAAATATGAAATATGGACATACCTCTATCGATAACCTTGCTAGCACGATCCAGGCTGGACTTCGCAGCAATAATTGATGGTTACACCGAACATGCCGGAAGCGAAGATCGAACAGCAGACGCAGTCCTTGCCGTTTCCGCAGGACGCTCCGAGATCGACTCCACACTCGTTGATGACTTCGCGGGCAACTAACGGGCTGTTGGTCGCGGGGGTCGACGGCGCTGCGGCCGTCATGGTGGCGGAGAGAAGGGCCGCAAAAATGGCGAGTGTTGATGGAATCATTGTTGCTGATGTCGATGTGAACTGGCTCGATTGAGGTTTGTGGCAAAGCTTGGGTCGAGGTATCGAATCAAGTAACAATGTCAGGAGCCTCAGTCGATATATATGTATACTTCTCAATCACTCGTTGCCATTCTGTATCTTGAGCTCACCCCCCTACAATGTGACGCGCATGAAACTCGAACCCTCGGCTCCTTGCTCAACGGACACAGGATATACTCATCCGGTTAAATTCGGGCAAACATAGCATGGGTCGAACAAGGATTGTCTCTCGCTTGCATATCGTTCGTGTAGGGGTTTAGATTGTGACTAAGGCTCACGCGGATGGATACCGGGGTCCGGCTCGTGTCAGCTTGCGATCCTCCAAGACGCTCGACCACGATGACTGATCTTTGCTCCCAAGCTCAGAGAGGGCCGAGGAGCGCACGAAGATATGTTCCAGCATGTAGCAATTCTGTCGACCTTAATCATCCAATGTGGATTTAAGTTCCGGGAAGCGGCCCGCCCATGCATGAAGAAAGTCGTGAGCAAGGCGGGATGAACGAAGTCGCTGCCGATGCTCCGTCCATACCAGCCAAACTCCTGGCCAAATACCTAGTCAAACAATCAGTCAGATACCTAGCTAGGTATCTACCGAGCGATCTCGTTAAGCACCGAGGCCATTACCTAGCCAAGGAGGACGCCGGCAGAGACTTTTTTCCACCCCCCTTGTGAGGGGCACAGAATCCACTTTCGTAACACGAATTGCACTATCACCACCGTTCGTCTGCCTGGAAGCCTTAGGGCCAAGTCCGATCTGGTACTGACCTGTTGGACACAATTCTTGGATATTCAAAAAGCTCAGAATCACCTTTGAGTTCACATTCCATCAAGCCCCTGCAATAGTTGAGCACAGTCTGTTTGGCCTTGGCTTCCGATACTTCCTTCAACCACGCAATTTCAAGGATGGTTCCACAGTGTTCAGTTCTCATCTGATCAGATCTGCCAGGGATGACGGGTAGATCGAAACAGGCGTGGCGTGTCCAACTTCGGCAGATGTGGACGACCGTCTAGCCCTGAGCGTGAGGCTTCTGAGTCTCGATCGACCGGTTCTGGTACTTGTGTCTGGCGAGAAAGCCCTCGAGCATCTTTGTGTAATCGCCGTGCGAAAGGAGCCGTCTATAGGAAGCTCGTGCGGGGCTTCCAATTTGTGATCTCAGAGAGTCGATGGAGTTTCAGATCTCGATCTGGATCCGACTGAGAGTCTGCTTGAGGTGGTAAGGCCATCGCAGTTGTGCAAAACAAAGTGGGTTGTGTGATGCGTCCAGCGGAATGGCTGTTCGTTGCTGCTCTGGGCGACAATCGAGTACAGTCATGAAGGCAGCCAGATCTATGATCTGAGATTCGAGTTGAATAAGGCTGCAAGTCGTCGAGAGCAAGTGATGCTGGCCTTCGTCTGGAGGTATGCATGGTAATCGCGTAAGGCTGATGCTTCAGTCACTCAGCCGCACCTACGATGTGAGACCGACGGACGCGCGAGACGTTGAAGTGAAACCCGTGGCGTCGCTGCCATACTGTCAACCAGATAGATCGCTTTCTTTGATTATTCATAGAGCAGCTAGGGGAAGGGTGCATGCCAAGGGTAGGTTTGATAGCGACAGGGATAGCTTCCACAGTCATCTCCGCAGGACAGGTGGACATTGGGTGAGTGTTTGGAGCTGTGCCCAGTTGCGAGTTCATTAGTGGATCTGGGTGGACGCTTAGTTGAGTGGGCCCTCGAGTGCTTGCTGGAGAGAAGCATTCAGGTGGATCTCTAGGGGAGTGCTTGGGTGACACCCTGGGCGATTACATCGGCGGGCTCTCTAGCGGTCCCTTCAGTGAGGGACTGAGCGGGGACTTCAGCGGGTGCTCCAGCAAACGGTTAAGTAGGTGCTGGGGAGTGTCAAGGCGGTCGCTGAGCTGGTCAGCCACCTTATTGTTCATGTCACATGTGATGTGTAGTCAAGATCGCAACTTAAAGGCCGTTCTTACTATCTCATTCTTTACGTCCGAAAAAAATCCATACAGGATGGTGTTGACTTTGCTCTCAATATGGGCAGGTGCCGCAGTAGCCACATTCCGTATCACAAGCTGCGAAGTCCGTGAAACCATCATCAGAGTCCCGATCTTCATACCTGTGAGAGGAGATTCGCATTCCACTGAAGGAACGAAGGCCAGCATATCGCGAATTGTCAAGGCTAAACTCCTCGTCATCAGAATCAGGCTCGTCCTTGGCCCTTCGCCCCACCTCCTGAAGAGCTTTGGCTACTGGACCGAGGCCAGAGTCCGAAGACACTTCGTCTGATTGTTCCGGCTTCACAGGAACAGAGCTTTTGGGTTGCAGGAATGTGCGTTCATTTTTCTGGGCAGCTGTCGGATTCCAATATTGCCACGACGGCGGTCCAAGAGCCATATGTCTTCCCTGGCCGTTGAAGCTTGCTGTCTGTGAAAGACGAATGCGGGCTTTGGTCTCCTCCATGATCTTCTGCCACCAAGCATCGCAGAGTTTCTCGCGGTAGATGTCGCGTAGGTGGGGCATGAGAGCGACGTCCTGGGCGCAGTATTGCAAGATATCCGGGTCAAGTGGGCGAGCGTCAAAGACAGCAAAGCTTCCGCCTTGGTCTGGCTTGAAGAGCCTTTGGCCTCTTTGCTTGGTAAGGCGCCACTGTTGTGAATCGGCCGCTGATCGTCTTGCATCGCGCTCGACGCATTTCGCAAGTCCGTTGATGCAGCGTCGACTGCCCACCCCAGAGGCAAGCTCCATTAGCTGCAAATCCACGACTCCCTGGACGCTGATGCCATATAGACTGTACAAAGCGTCGGAGTCGTTGCGAATGTCGAAGAAGACCTTGACGACGTCTTTTGATTCAAAGATTGCTTTGAGGTTCTGACCATTCGCACTTTCGATAGTGAACGTGTCGGGACCAAGAGCTTTGACATCGATCAGGACTGCAGCCGAATCGTCGCGGGTGTCGAGAATGGTGATCAACGACAATGTACCATGGCGGCCGAGGTCATTTCCTTCGAGGTCAACATATAAAAGAGGCTCTGTTCGTTCTGGAAGAGCAAGGGAGTCGAGATATTCTCGCAAAGCTTCAGGTGTGTCAATCATTTGGAAAGCCATTGTCAGCGTCTTTCGAGGCTTACTGACTGTCAGAAACGAGGTGCGGACCGCCCAATATATGCACCTTCCGCGAGTGAATGATTTCACCCAGATGAGACAGTCAACGGCCACTCCCTGTCGCCCAGAGGAAAAATTCACGGGAACCAGAATCACCGAATTCTCATTCTACGTGACTGTGCCTGGTTTCTGGCCATCAAGACAGCCAGCCGTGCCGACTCTGCCGCCGAGAACAGTACAGTGATGCAGGTCACCACTCAAGCCTTGCATGACATTCCAATCTCGTTAGTCAGTAGGCCTGAGCTGAGACATCCTTTCGACACTTTGGGCTGTTATCGTTGGCATTATCAAGGATGCCACCACACCTTGAGCTTCGGGGTTGTTGCCATCCTGGAATCTACGGTGTCATTTTGAGGCCTACCATCAGCTGTGACCAATTGCGTGCCGGTCACCACAGTTGCAAGGCTGTCGCAACGCGCTTCCACGTATCCCTGCATACATTGTGATCCAATCGATGCTTGACAACAGGTTCCATGGCTGAGATCGAGTGGAGAATCGAGACTGAGGGTGGGAGAGTCAACGGCTCGT
Organism: Cyanodermella asteris; assembly: GCA_900618795.1. Classification (NCBI taxonomy): domain Eukaryota; kingdom Fungi; phylum Ascomycota; class Lecanoromycetes; order Ostropales; family Stictidaceae; genus Cyanodermella; species Cyanodermella asteris. The sequence goes on from UYJD01000013.1 coordinate 303,683, forward strand.
GATTGAGGTTTGACTTTGAGGCCTACCATGACCTACGCTAGACCGCATTTGGCTGTATGCGGCTTCGCCCTCGATTCGCAGCATATGAAGCACTTTCCTTTCGCTCTTTCACTTTCGTTTCTTCTCCAGCTGCCTTGCGGCGCGCAGCTCATCCACGCTCTTTTCACACTTCTGTGCTGTTTTTGTGTTCTGGTTTTTGTTTTGACGGTCATACCTTCCTGCGCCTTGCTAGTTTCTGCCTGCAGCTTTCTCAAGGCAGATCTCGAACAACAGATCCCAGGAGTCCGGGCCTGATCGATCTCAGAACCACTATCCATACTCTTACGTTGACCCGGCTTGGACCGTCCTTGGAAACGAGGGCCCGCTCTCTTCAAACGGAGCGCAGCCATCGTTCGCGAGTTTTCCTGCCGGCCAGGAGGGCGATTCCCGTCAGCAACATCCATCACTACAACAGCCAACTGGTCTTCTCGACCATCCCCAGTCGCCGAATAACCAGCCAGAAAATTCCACACTTCAACAAGGGCCACCAGACACAACTCCTTCGTCAAGTAGTGCTTTGTCGTGTGATTCCTGCTCCCAAGTGTTCACCGCGAGGCACTTGCTCAAGTAAGTTTGGAATTGCATCTCCATGCTTGGACATCTTCAATTCACCAATCATCATAGTAAACATCTCAAGGTCCATACGAGGCCATTCAGCTGCACACAAGCAGACTGCGATAAAAGCTTCCGGTACAAGAAGGATCTCACACGACACATTGAAACGATACATTCCCAGAGTGGCTCGTCTTCAAGACTAAGATATTGTCCTCATCCCAGCTGCAAACACTCACAGAGTAACGGCGGTAAGCCTCAGCGTCAAGACAATCTGAGAAGGCATATCGAAAAGCAGCATGCAGGAGAAGCTGAGCCTGGATAGCCTAGCGAAAATGCATCGAATTTTCTGTCGCCATCGTCGTGGACTATACCTTGTTGATGGCGTAGTGACGTAAACACCTCACCATACCGCCGGAGCTTGATTAAATTTTGCATTTCTTCATTTGTTGATCCACCTTAGCCACCTCTTAAACCAACCCCGAATGATCTCGTCGTCCATCCGTCCACCAAGCGCTTTGAAGTCCATGCGTATCCGATGTCTCTGTACCTTGACTGAGTGAAAGGTATGTACTCAATCAACATCAGCAGCATCTCATCTTTGTCTCCAGCCAGCGGCGGGAAAGACGCACCGCTATACCTGGTTTTTCTACCGAGGACAAGTGCATGCCGATCCCTGTCACCACCATCGGTGACCTCAAACTCAGTTTCATCATGGCATCGGATCAACTTCTGGCGTGGGGGATCCTGCGGCGGCAGCACGCCAGCGAATGCGATCGGGTGGCTCAAACCGGCCACCTGGATTCCGTTGGGGGCATCGACCGCATATTTGAGCGCATCTTTGAGGTACCAGTTGAAGCCGTCCCAGTACTTCAAAAGCTCCTTGACTGGTGTCGCAAGCCTTCCATTGCTGTCCTTCGCGAAGTTAATGTCAGGCACAAGCGGCAAAGCAGTCGTATCCCTCGCAGGTCCCAGCTCGGGCGCGACTGCGAACCAATCTGCTCTTGACCCGTGATGCGATAGCGCACGGAGGAACTTGTCGAGGAGCTCTTGGATCTCATCCTCGGGGTAACCGTCTTTTCGAAATTGATCGGTCTTCGGGTCGATCAGGGGACCGATGGTTACTCCAAAAATGCCCATCGTCGCGAAAACGAAGTCTTCGGCATAGCGGGCGGACCTCATTGTGATGCACCGCCAGATACCTAGCCGTCGGCTGGAGAGTTCGGGTTGGCGGTCGCCTTCGACTGTGCTTTCAGGGTTAGGTCTTTCCAAAGCGCCTTGTAGAGCAGCGATGGGATGGATGTCTTCATTACCATACCCAAACAAATATACTTGGGAATCAGGGTCGTTTGGTACGTCGAATTGATCGATTATCACCCCGTTCTTGTCCTTGACCTTGGTCTTGGCCGGTACATCGGCGTGTAAGTTGGCAGCAAGCAAGAATGACAGCGGAGCCATTGCTGTTCCAGGCAATATCTGCTGGACGGGCGAGCTCATGCTTCCACTCTCGATAGCCTTATCGCCTGAGTTCCATGAGAAGATACACCTCACATCCGGCGGAGCGAGTGCCTCTTGTAGCGTCCACGCCCTGTTGATCCAAACAGTCCGATCAATCAGTCTCGGCAGTCGTACCATTCCTCCCGCGGTTACTAAGCACAGCTTGCAGTTTTCGTAGATGCTGTACATCCTCTTCATCTGCCAAGCACGATCGTCTATACCTTCCTGATCGTAATCCTGTCGGAAGCACAGCTTGTCGATCCAAAGGTACTTGCAGCCCTCCTGCCTCGCGGCCGCGCAAATGTTGATCAACACGTCATCTGAGGTTAGTGGCTCATCGTCACTTAGACCGACAGTCGCGAACGCGTTCTTGCACGGGTCAGTCCCTGGGAGTGCCTTTAGATCACGCCAGGGGTATGAGATGGCGGCGTATGGTTTTGCTTGCGCTGGCACGCCACCGAAGATCGGGCCCCCAGACGCATCGGTTTCTTCGTCAAATTCAACAACGCTGAAGTTGTAGTTTTCCAGATACTCCTCAAGGTCGATGAAGCGGTACCTTCCTTCGCGGACTTTTGAGAGGTTGTACTTGGTCTTGATGGCATCCGCAACGGAGATGGAGTAGCAAACAGACATTGCGATACAATTTTCGGATTTGGCGTATACTGACAATGATAAACTCCCGCTCACATCAAGGTACAAAGTAGTATATCAGTTTTGAGGAAATGAGAAGCTGATATTAGAGGCAAGCTCACCGTAAAGATGGGCACTTCAGAACACCTAGCTTAGCTCGCGTGCCAACGAAAAGCAAAGGCTCGAGGACGCGACATCTCAGAACAAAAGAAGCACAAGTCCAGCGCCTTATAGCTCATGAGCTATCGTATTAGCGCTGTCATTGACATCCTCCGACGCTCGCGACTCATTTCAACTTGCATGGCATGCTGTGAAAGAGGAACCAGGCCCTCGTGCTCAGCCAGCCACACGACGCCACTTCTGCAAGCCACCACATTAGCGCCGCTCAAAGCCGAGACGCAACGACCTGCCACTTCATGTTTCTTGACTTTCATGTTCCTGTCAGCGCCTAGTCGTTGATGTCAAAGTTATGTCTGGGCCGAAATTGTGTTGCGTGTCCCCTCACGTCAATCGCATGCCTCCAATTTACCTCTTGAGGCGATCGTTCGCCACGGCAACTTGATATTCTGCAGGGTACTTCCATTTGGGAGCACTCCAGAAGAAGAATGCTATGACATATTCAAATCCAATGAAACGACCTCGCAGCCGTCTTTCAGCGCGCAGGTATCCGGAACACTCACAGATCTACTTTCTCCAAGCATGTCTTTGCTCCGCACGTATGAGAGTCAATGCTAGCACCTGCATGGCGTCAACGTTGTGCAACGCGCGGATGAGAATTACTTACAAGAGCAAGATCAGATGACGACGCAGCTTTCACTCTCCAAGTTGTCCAGTCTTGATCGGTACCAAATAGCACTTTCTTGAAATGTTGCTCTCGATTAATTGTATCTCTGCGATGACAGAACTGTCAC
>UYJD01000013.1:307336-358166 GCA_900618795.1 Cyanodermella asteris
AACTTCCAAGTCTGACGAGGCATGTGATACCGCCCGAATCCTTCATGTCAAGTGTCGAATGGGTGCAACTACTGCAGCCGGTCGTATTGTGGATTTCCATGTCAAGATCGAGACAATTGGGCTGCATCCGTCTTTTTGGCCTCACACGGGCAACCTCTCGGCCATCACAAGCCTGAACAGTCCATCCACCTTTGAGATCGCACTTGTGCCGAATTTGCAGGATCTCGTCGCCGTTTGGACTGCAAAGGTACCGGCGCCAGCTGTATGACTTTCCGGGAGATTTCGACTTGACGCGAAACAGGACTTGGCCTAGTTCGTCCGTGATTGTCACGTTTTGAAACAGCCGATCGTGGCATGCTACACGTAATGTGCAGAATTCCTTGGAATCGTGGTTGTCGATGGCAGCAGTGGATAGCTGATCCAGCTCGACGTGACCCATAGCTTGGAAAGGAATATGGGAGGGGGTAGTATGGATGTCGAGGAGGTCAACTTCGAGAAGTCAGATCGCAGAGTGGGGAAACCCTGGAAAAAGATACACCGACTGAAGAGGAGAGGGTGAATGCAATTTGATTGAAAGATCTTGGTAAAAAAGCAGCGACTCGGTATTTCTACCGGTGCCTGTTTCGAAGAGGAGACTGCAGCTCGTGTGTCATCCTGAAAATAGGAGATGTGCATATGTAGACCGCAGCCATCTTGCTGCGCATGGAGTCGCGCAAATGCTCGAAAACCTAACACAGCCTCTTACACTGTGTCTGTAATATCTGATCCATTCTGACTGCATGCTCCATGCGCTTTCATTGCAGCCCAGGTAGAGACGCAGCGCGACCTTTTCGGGCGAGGCTGACACAGCCTCCCATTTTGAGCGACACCCTGCGTTCAGCCAGCCGCGGTGGCAATACGACTTATTGCCTTAGCTGTGCTTTGACACACGAGGTGAGTTGACGGTCAAAGTTTCATCAGCCGCACCAGGCCGCAGGTACTCAGACCGGTCGGTGATAGCTGAGCCGCCTATCTGCTTTAGACCGGTTGTGATTGGAAGGTTGTTTGGTTGGTAAGGTCAGATGCACAGCCCTCCCATAACATGTGTTTGTATGGAAGTAGGTCTGTATCTTCGACAGATCGATCTGAATGGATGATCAAGGAGAGCTGCAAATCTGCCCCATTTGTGCGAAGCGGCTCGACGCAGCCAACGTGGCTAAACTTCTCCATATATCTCCAAGGGCAGCAACGGCGTGTCAAGGGGTCGTGCTTATGCAGTATTCGAACCATCAAGCTTCCCAGACGAGATTCAACATCAAAGACGATACCGCAACAGCGGGCGCAGGCTTACCCGATGATGAAAGTCGGACAAGACCACCGTATTGCTGACGATGGACCTCAGTCTCGCCACGGCTCGCAGCCAGGCCATGCAGTAGCCCTCCCACAGCTCCTCGTGAATAAGTCTGCGCATGCCAATCCTCACCACGAAGATGTCAAACACGCAAAGTGTCGCCGATGATAAGACAGGAGCTCAGCTGATCAGCAAAGGCGCACCGCCCCGACGTTTCGCACACTCGGCCTCCGACGGATTGAACTTCGCGGACGTTCGGTAGGTCGTAGGCAATGAAGACCAAGATGACAACGCCAACGGGGTCTCAAATATGATCCGAGGCCAAGACCATCGACGTGGTAGTCTGCCGGGTATTAAAATTCTGGTCAGATTAAATGCATTCGAGGGGGACTTTCCAATCTCGTCAGATCGGTACCATATGCTCTCATAACCGGAAGCACCACGATGGTAATGTATAGTCATTGCCCAGCAATCCTCCTGTCAGTGCCGCCGTGCGACCAGTCCGAGGTTCGACCATCATAAAATGCAAGCTCCCAAACCGTGTCGGCGAATTGCGCGAGAATCTCATTTGGAGCCGGTCGTCGCCGTAAATATAGCATCCACACGTCCCATTCGCCATGGATATATCCCAGACAAAAGACAAGACGGATGACGCACCTCGGTCATGTAAGACTCCCAAATATGAGACCGCGATGGAGAGTACGCGCGCCCCAGAAGCCGTGAGACGTTCCCGGTTGAGGATTGCGCTTGAAGAGGCCGAGACCAAACAACGATACCCCGTGAAAGTGTTCCGGTCTACAAATATGGCCGCAACTCCGGATTGGAGTCAACATTTCGTTGCTATGTCCAGCCAACAGACCCGTCTCTATACTTCCATTGTCATTGGAGAGCTCCTAGGTCGCCTTCTTTGCGGCTCCCATGCTATGGCCCAGGCACGTATGGCGGGATCGATCAAAGAGCGAAGCATAATCACCTTGATTCCACAGCAAAGCCGGTCGTTTCGTTTTCGATGGCGAACTATCGGCAAGGACAGATCACCATATCTTCAAAGTCAAATAGATACCCACAATAACCAGCAGCCCGTGCGGCCTCTTGCTTTCCAGCTGAAATGGAAGCCTTGCCCCAAAGTTTATCAACACAAGAGACGACAGCACAGCACCGTGCATTTCGATGCATACATCTCTGTCCGAGATCATATATAAGTCGCCACATAGCTTAACACGACATGGTCTTCGTCAAACTGATGACGCAAGACCAGCAGCGTGCTCGCCATCCTTCAGGTTATAACCACGTCAATCTGTTTTCTGAAACCGAGGCAGAAAACCAAGCGTCACCTCCTTCTTCAAAGCCGAAGCCGACAGAAGACCCTGTATCTTGTCTCGGAATCCCTCTCGCCCTTCCGTGATCCGTGTACGTGGAAACGGCAGGCTCATATCTCATCGGTCAGTGGACGGCGCAAACGCATCCACGGAGTGCGTCGATACTGAGGATAAAGATTTTGCTTCGTTCCAGGCAAGTCAACAGTATCAGGGAACGACACAGCCACGGGATTGAAACTCGGAAGCGTAAGCAGAGGCCGCACCGGCGCGTCTGTCAATGAATCGCAGAATTGGACTCCGACGTGAAGAGGTGGTCCTGGGTAGTTCTTTTCACGAAGCAGCCCCGGCGCCGATCCGTAAAAAGCCTTGAAGCATCTCAGGATTGACAGCACCGACAACTCGTGTCAAGGATTCTGTCATCAGTTAAACTCCCGGCTTCAACCCGGGGGAAACTCGTATATAGCCGTCTTCTGGTAGTTCCGGCTGGACGACAAGCGAGACGACCGCAGGATTCCGATTATGACCATTCGCTGGGATGCGACAGAAGTACATTCACGGAAGGGCTCCGCCGGCACCACAGCGTGGCCGTTGAGGATGGGTATATCGGCAGCGATGCGGCAGCGTACGATCGAAATCTTCCAGACTGAAATTTCGCTCGTATCTTGTTGTCGGTGTTCGTTTTTCACGCGAGAGAGAACACCTCGTGTAGACAACCGGAACGAGCAGCACGGTGACCCTGTACGCTGTGCGTATGAATATACTTTATGTCTTGGAACTCATGACTGAAGAGTCTTCCACGTAAGTCTGGGTCCACTGAAGCTTTCCGAACAAACGGCGGAAAAGTCCAGTGACCGAAACCCGATGCGGAGGAAATCATTGCGATGCATGTCCCCGCCATTTCTTTCGTGTCTTGACCGGATTGTAGCAGAATGGCGGATCCATCGAATATCGGTCAGTGGAGCGCAAAATAAGCCTGAAGGGCTTGTATCCCGAGTGGATGACGGAATGCGTTTGTACTCCAGGAAAGTCCAGAGAGCCAACAAACAGACAGCGACGTAGCTGTGCGTCCATTTAGAATTGGAATAGTTCCCACCAGCATATCATCAACTCCTCTCGAAAATTGAAACACGGCTAAACGTGAGCTGTAGGTCATTGTCATACATCCACCCCAGCGCCGATTTCACAAGGTGTTTCACGACGCAGTCGAGCAACGACACCACACCGCCTCCGTCTGATGATGGTTCTCCAAAACTGCACTCCCGACACCGTGACTGCCGATCATGTTTATAATAGGTCCGGCGTGACGAGAACCAAGGAAACGCCCAGCGTAACCGATTCTGGAGAAGGTACCCGGCACACGACCGTACGCCGAGCGGCACCACCGTTCCCACAACGTGTCGGGGACTCCAGGCATCTGTCGCGAACCACGCGGTGGCGTCGGGCAATCTGATCCAAAACTCGAAAACAGCATCAGGTCGCCCTCTGACTTGAGTTTGGCGGACAAGACCGCGTCAGACGTGATGTAACGAAACCTCAGAACAAAGAAGAACGGCATCACCCCGTGAAGCAGACCTCTGTCCATGAACGAGGAGAGCCCCCACCTCACGCATGTCGCGGCCCGTCGCCAGCTTGTCCGAGCAGACGACGGAGGGCGCCGTGACCGGTCGACTTCTGGGAACAACCGCGGCGACGTTTGCATTAGTGCGGATATCGGACATCGGACTTTTCCCACCGGTTCATACCTCATATATAATAAGGCCACACGGTCGCAGATGTCGTAGACTATGATCAGAGCCTGTCGAGCGCGCGCGTGCGTGTCGATGTCCCGAAATAGTTGGATTCGACAGGTGAAGCAGGCTGGCAAGGCACGCGGCAAGCGTAGGCTCGTCTGCGCGACTGTTCAGATCCAGGATGCAGGCCGACGAACACACGAGACGACTGTGGGTACGATGCGCTGCTGGCCAACGTCCCAGGTGTTATCCACAACATTTGAGCGCGACAGTGGCGAGGTTCGAGAGAACAAGCCGTAACATCTTGTTCAGCACGGTACTCATCAGGCAATTTCAGAGAACGCCACTTTCCCCCAACGGAACGTAGAATGTGGGTTGTGCCTTTTTCTTTTGCGGACCAACGTATAGGATGATGTCTTCGAACGAAGTTCGGACATGGCCACGATATCACTCTCCTCAAAACGAAGAAGCCGTGTGAGTTCATCTTCGTCGAGAGAATCGAGCAGGCAACATCAGAAGACACCGCCCCAGAGACGAAAACGTACGACGAAATTGCTGACGATTCGCTCGCCGTGTACATCGATTTCATCCAGCGTGGATTTCTCTCTCATATATATGTATATATGTATCGTCTCAAACAAATACAGTTTCATATTACAATCAGGATTTTGTTGAACCTGTACCACGAACAGACCTCGCAGGTACAGGCTGAAGGAAAGAAAAGAAGAAGCAAGAACGCAACTGAGGAGGAGATATATAAACCCATCTCCCATGATCACATGGATTCCGTACACGCCCCTTCGGAGCCATTCCGCACGCACGCCTTCGCTCCGAAATCGAGGCTACGATATCGCCCCTGCGGTTTCGTCGAGCCGGACTCGGAGGCAAACAAAAGATCAAGAACGCCGACTCGACACGCAGAGCCACTGTCGAGCCCGGTGACGTTGAAAGGAACAGGATGCGACTCACTGGGAGCCGCCGATACGCGACCGATGAGTTGAGCGTTCGACCATCGGAGCCCAGTGAGAAGACGATTCTCGGCAGAAAGGACTAAACAGCGGATCTGTGAGTCGAAGGTGCGATCTCGGGACCAAGTCGGTGCACGCCGAAAGCGCAAAGAGCAGCAAACACAACAGATATGACGCCGTCTACGGCGCAAACTTTACTGGTGCTCGAAACTTGCCGAATGAGGACATTCGTAGATGGTGACGTCCTCCAGTCACGACATTTTTGAGATCGGGGGCCTGTGAAAGAGTTGGCAGAAATGGATGCCTCGACTGAGAGGGATTCGGGAGATACAAAAGTCGCTGAAGCAACAGACGCGAATTGCGGCAATCGATCACAAAGATGAAAGTATCATGGCCGACACAAGGCTCAGTTCATACACGTTCTTGCTGGTCTCAGGTCTCGAAGGCGTTGCATGAAGGAGTGAAGGTGACAGAACTTGCCAACACGATACAGCAGAAGCTGTTACAAGCGAGTGAGTCCAGTTCTCGATGCTTCAGTACGCACTCTCAGTCCAACATGACTGCATGACGACCACATCCATCAGACCCATGTTGTGAGCTCCCGGAGGCCCTTGTCGGCCATGAACAGGACTTCGTTATTACGAGAGGCACATCCGAAGACAAAACGCGCGAAAAACAGCAACAGAACATTCGGTCTGAGCATCCTCTGCGGTATGCGTGGTGCCTACTTCGGTTGACTCCACTCCAGTGTTTCACCGAACGCGATAGAATGAAAGTCTCCTGCAGGCCATCGCGGGCGTACCGGATAGCGACCCCGGAGGCTCGGATTGTGCGCAATGAAGCGAACACATCTAGCTCATACCGCGGTCGACATGAAGCTGATACCTCGGGACGTTCAGTCCACTTCAATCCCGTCCTTGCCAGGTGTATGCATACTCACTGACTTCAGCAGTCATCAGCTGACGATTATCCACCCTCTCGGCATCCGCTTTGACATTCGATCCGACCCACGGCCATTTGGCCTTGACCACTGAGGACGTCAGCCTTGCGCGATTCCATGATACGTGGAGAACGGACTTGTCTTCGCCGCGTGAACACATCTTGCTCCTGCCGTGTGTTAATTATGCCGTCGACCTCACCCAAACATCCGTGGCCATCTCACCTCAATTGCACGTACCGCATTGGCAAGGCTCTGTGGGCGGTCTCATCTCTCGCAGCCAGCTCAATCCGGATCGAGGTGATGCAGAAGCGATGTAGGACTGCTGATGCAAGGTGCTCTGCGGCTGGTGTGGGGATGCGGCGATGCGAATGGTCGAGTAGTATCTTTTCTTGCTGTGCCTTCCACCGCGCCGTGCCACAGCGGGTCTTTAGGCCGAGTTGCAGAAATGTGGCACGGTAGGCGAAGGACCGAGGCAGAGGGGAAAGGATGCATCTGAAGGAGCGAATGTTGGAAAGAACAATCTAGAAAGGAAGCACGGATGAAAAGACGGAGGCATGTACAAGGGTTGTCGAAAATGCGGCTGCATGTCCCTGGGATTTGGTCGTGAGGGTCAGGAAACTCGACAGCAGCTTTCACTTCAAAGTGATCGCCGGAGCGATCTCCAGCAATTTGGCTACGCTAAATGGATGGCAACCTTGGAGCTAAACATTACTACAGGGGAAGGCAACCTGCGAGACTGTAACTCACCTACCTTTGAAACCAGCTTTTAAAGCCACGCTCAGTCCTCAACGGTTGTACTGGACTTGAAGCGTCTAATCACATCAGCAGCCATACGTGTTCAACCAGGCTCGCGCAGATGCCACACGGAACAACAGCGAGATCCAGTATCACCATGAAGCGCACCTGTTCTGGGTAACAATTCTCAACCATCGACCGCGAGCGGGTTGAAAACGATGCCTGCGTGGATCGGTCATGCAAAGCGGGATCGACAGGCGTCCATCGAGACAGACGTAGGAAACAAGCAGAGCAATGCAAGCCGACAGTGTGACATGTTTCAAAGTGAGGTCGTCGTCAAGCAAGTGTGCAGGAGTAGAGAAACTAAGCAGGGTATCTCCGAGCGGACGCGGCAGTGGTTTTGAAACAAGGAGGCGCAGCTATCAAGGTGATGGAAAGAAGAAGGCAGTCGCAGAACGCGGGGAGGTGGAGTAACTTCGAGTTGTAAAAGATGCTACAAGAATCTGCGCGATATGGAGGATCTAATGAAAGAGATCGACGACTCCGACCGTGAGTGCACGAAGGCTTTGAGAGCACGCGCTGTGACTGACCTGCAGATCGATGTGATGCGAGAGAAGTAACTCTCTAAAAAGCCCGATGACCGACATCGTGCCACCACAGCTCAAACTCGAATTACCCCTGTATGTACAGCAAAGCTGGCCCAGGAGTCCAGGACTCACAATCGGGCTGGTTATCGTAGTCGAGTAGAGATCTACAATGATGGTCAGCACAAAATAGGTTAGACGTCGGCTCTGCCCGTGGTCTCTAGCCATATCAAGCTTTGATTTATCTATCGCGATAAAGTGCATTGCAAGAGAGAACACGTTTTCTTCCTGCAGCCTGTCTGCGGAGGCATTGCATGAAACCGTGGAGCGGAGTGAGTGCGCGACCGACCAGTGAGACTGTCAACAAAATGCGTGCGCGGCGCCATCAAAGCTTGGTAGCAGGGAAAACATCGGGAAGTCGGGAGACGTCCTGGGTCCTGGTGTCGTTATGCGAGGCCTCGGAGGAGGACGAGTTCGCTTGCAGGTTCTCGCGCATTGTAAGCGGGAGATCCTGCCATGGTCGTTATGTAGCACGAGAAGAACGTTCCTTGAGGCGCCGGCCGCTAGCCTCAACAACGACCTTCACCAGTCGACACCCTGGCCATGCACGCGTTGTTCGCTGCGAAGGACGATGCATCATGGCTCCGCCTCCGGTGTGGATGTGGTGGGCACGAGCGACGCGAGGTGGAGTCGATTGAGGAATGGGAGGCTGGGGCGGCCCCATGAGGACGGCTTCTCGCGGCGACGATCCGGGGCCAGGGGTCGCCTTGGGCCCAGTGAGCTGTGAGCATTGAACTGTTGCTATGCGGAGAGCTTCGTCTTTTCAGTCGGACTGTTTGTCGTTCAGCGGACCTCCTGCCAGTTGTCCGCCTATGCTGTCATCATGCAGTGTACAGTAGGTACTTTCTTCGGTGCATACCATGGACTGCGGTGTCCAGGTGCCCGGTTGAGAAGGCGTGTCCGAAAGCCACTTTGTAGTTCGTTATCGCGGACTAACAAGTAGCTTTTCTCGCGATGCAGCAAACAACCATGTGCACGATTTGGACGTCCGAGACGGCTCCAGCCTGCTCCGGGCTTTTTTTTGCGAAGCCTGTCCACTACAAGCGATATTTAGATCGTTTGGCGATCAAAGCCGCGAAGCTGAGCATCTCTCTTGTCATCCTGTATCAACGCCACGTTGGAACAGATTGGTGGCTGAAGGCGTAGTCGAAGGAATGCGCGCACTCTGTCCGTCCTGCCGTCATGGCAGGCAGCAGTTCGGCTGCGACTCTCGTCAACGCGTGTCGGCAGCCTTCCTGGGAGGTGGCACATCGCACTCACCGTCGCCGTGCGCCAATCTTGGTGCACAGCATTCGATCCACGGCTGCAGAGAATCATGCAGCGATTACACATCCGTGGGAGGATATGCTTGAACTTCTGCATCCTTGGTCTCCCCGCCGCTTCCATAAAGTCGGGAGTTCGCTGAAACGTGTTTCGTTTCCTCTGTTGTCCAAAATCACTCGCTAGGCCTTGAATGCGTACGGGCAGCAAATGCCACCAGAAAATGCATTGTGGAGCAATTCAGATGCCACAGCAGCCACAGCAATCGTAAAGGGGTCGGAAAGGCAAATGTATTTTGGGAGTGGCGTTGAGTGCGCAACCGAGGTGATTGCGAATGCAGCGCGATGCAGCACGGCAGCTTGTTTCAGAAAATGAGGAGCGATGGTGGGTCTTGTTTCGCAGTGATGCGACGGCGGATTGATGAGATAACCCAGCAAACGTCGCAGCTGACAGCCGGTGCGAAGTGTATTGAGTGCTTCTGTAGCGGAACGGCGGATTGTGTCGGTCATAGAGCGGGAATCTGCCCTATGCAGCAACTTCTATGGAAGCATTTCGACTTCGTGGACGAGTCCCAGCAGTGATCCACCTAAGCTTTTGCGAGCAGTGTAATGTGCGGAGACACTCGTAAGCTAGAGCTGTCAAGACCAGTTGGCGCTGACAAGCGGCGGCCGCGGTGGTAAGCAGTCAGCACTTCTGCATCTAGACTTTGCGCTGCGGGGAGGAATCGACAAGGGGCACACGATGCCTTTTCAACCAGCAACGATGTGCTAATGCTGATGCAAAATCTCACTTTGCGACTCTGACAGGTGGCGAATCAATGACCAGAAGGATCTAGAACGCTGAATCACGAACGTACGAGTATTGCGTCTCGTGTGTCGTTCGAGCTACTCAAGCCAAGAACAACCGCGTAATCGCTTAGAGCATCGGTCTCGAATTGATTTGAGAGTCCATGTGGCGATGGTCAATCAGCCGTGGCTTCGATATCAAGATTCCACATCTACCACTTGCGAAAGTATGGTTAAAGTCGACCTTGAACTGTAAGCCACGACCTGTCCACGTGCGGTCGAGACATTCACGCTGCGGTCCTGTACGGACGGCCCGCCGATTCTCATTTGAGACATCCGGCGATCTTTCCATTGATAGCATAAACAGACACTTTCATGCCGTACACAACCCGCTCGTGCAATGTTAAGTCGGATCGTGCTCCGTGGCCCCGACAATCAGAGTTGATACTGCATGTTAGAGCGGGAGCACATCACCGCTTGGTTGTTCGTCCGATCAGACGATCAATTGCCTTAGATAAGGACTTATGCTGGAAGCTGTTTCGTATTTGCCGACTTGGTGCAGTGGTATCCTGTTTCGCCTGCGACGGTGCAGCCTCATAGTCCAGCAGACTTTCAGGTGACCCCTCCCAGCACGGTTTGGCGCAAAAAGTGGTAGACCGGCCAGTGCCAAATCGGGATAAGATGCGCCTCCACAAGGTCGCATGGCAGTCATGAGCTCAGCAGGGAAGCATGACGCTAATAGCACAAAGAAGGCTAGTGCGGCGGTGGATCGCAGAATGTCTATGGAAGCGTGGAAGGTCGATGTGGAACACGGGCCAGGGGATGGTGTGCCAAACGTTTCGCATGGCTTGCGCGAGACGAACTACTTTAGCCGGCTCGCCCCAAGTTGTCGCAATACTCGTGACGCTCCCGTTGGTGGGACGCATTTAGTACACGGGAATGACGCGAGGCAGAGTTTATGGATCGCCTTTTGGCTTCGGGTGGAGGTCGTCCACGCTTCACAGCCACCACTCACGTCTGCGCACGAGATACACGTTCTCATTTCGTCGTATCCTGAGACCTCCGACGGCTGGAAACATTGTCAACCAGAGGTAGCTGCGTGCGCCTCACGATAAGGTAGACCGGCTGAATGCAGGTGCAGGGGCCCAGAGGCTCCCAGTGAGACCAGCATTGGGCACACTTGATCTGCAAGCTCGAGGATAGTTTCGCAGTAGAGTGGTTGTTGCCAGCAAATATCGGAAGCCTCTCTTGAGCCATTTTTGCGAGTCTTGTGGATGGTGAGGAACAGTTCGAGGGCCAGACCGTACACCCAGCTTTTCCTGACGCGAGGTTTTTACGTCTCGTCCAATGACCACAGAATGCTTACATGGCAGGCTGACGGGCATGGTATGAGAATCGAGGCCGCCGTCAGTCGTCTGTCAGCAGGTTGAAGGGAGATTGGTTGCAAGGGGACTCCGTTCCTGAAGTCGTGCCAACTGCTCTGCCGCACCGCGTACCAGAGGCAGATGTTTTGCGCAGCACGCAAGGGAGCCGGCCGTCTGACAGAGGATGAAGGAACTTGCGCTGTCCAAAGGTCGTTGGGTTCTTGCCTGCCGCGATCGCCGAACGAGAGGTTTGGTCGAGCTGACCGCAAAACAAAGATCGCCAGTTTGTGCAGTTGGCGATGCTGGTAGGTGCGTGTGGCCAGATTCGTTTTCGACCCGGCAGTGACTTGAGGCTGTCGGCAGAGCATTAGGCTCAGTGTTTGGGAAGAACAATTCAGCCATGGCATGACTTTTGATGCATGAAAAAGCAGGATGAAGGCATGCCATGCAAGTGTCGCGTGGTGTGGTGTGCAGTATAGTACAGGGCTAGGATGAAGGAACCATCCACCCCGGCCAGGAGGCTGCCGTTGTCCAGGAACAACGATGATGCCTGCAAAAGAGGCCTCGGTTCACACAGCCATCTGCAAGGAACAGTGAACTAGTCCACGGACGGGTGGTCGAAGAGCTGATGGCTGCAACGGAGGGAGAAAACGTTGAACAGTTGGAAATGAGTTGAAGCTCGAGAAGTCACCCGTGGCTAGGAGACCGCATCATCAGCAGGCGACGCGTCCTCCTTGAACGCCAAAAGCGCACGTAGCAAGGTTCAGACTACTAGCTGGGACTATCGCTGCAAAGCTCACCAGGACGTCAAGGTTGTGCGATAGTTGCATTAGTGGCAGGCATCACAGCTCGCCAATCTCGGAAATCATTCAAGCTACGGTTCGAAGCTACAGCAGATCACCTCGTGCGATATCACTACTCACTGATACGTTTCTTCTGGGATAGCACCGATACAGCAGACTATCCTACAGCAGGAGAGCAGAACGCACTAAACGTGCACTATCGTGACGATCCCAACTGGCACGTTGTCGATAACCAGCGGGCGGGGGCCAAAATTGGACGGCGTGCCTGTCGATAGCAACCTGGGTCGGGGCGATCGAGATTGCGGCATTTGCACTGTTCTTGGACTGCGATCGACAGACATGGATATATTTTGGGCGAGCACGTTTTCGTTGTGTAATTATTGCTGGCTTGGACTGACGGGCGACGACTGTTGGAGCAACCACGTGTTGCGACCTGCGCAAGAGTCTGAGACGGCGACGCCCCGGGCAGTCGCGATTCGCGAATCACCGCCCGCGCCTTCCCTGCTGGGCCGGCCCAGTTTCGTCCCTGTGTCGCGCCTTCCTGACTTCCCTTGTCGTTGCCTCTTTCCGCAAGCCACCATCAGATGGACCCACTCTGTGCCCGCGCTATGGTCATCTCAGGCACGCAACTCACGCCGCATCGACCTTCGAACTTCCCTTTTTCTCGCCCACGCTTCATTGGGCAGTCCAGCTGCGACCCTGCAGGCCCCCCGACTCCACCTACGTCTCATTCCATTCCACTACCCACACCCGGCCTTATACCAATCTGCCATGGCGCACTCATTCCCCTTCTCCCATGCTCGCCTGAACGTATCTCCCTACTACGCACTCATCACTCCAATCACTATCCACGACACTCCATCAGTGACGTGCAACAAGACATCAGACGAAACCTCACATCCATCTTCAGACATCTCACCCGAACAGAGAGCCTCTGCTGATAACATACCCACCGGCGTCGCTGCTCAATTGCCATCTCAAGCATTCTTAGAAACACCTTCAAGCACCTCCAATTCGGATATCAGATAAGCTTCCAACCAGGCCATTGACATGGCTCCTCAGCAGCCAGCGGTCCTGCCGCCTACGTATATCATGAACTTTGTCAGAAACGTCTTCACTGAGGACTTGTGCTTGGTCGACTTTACACAGGCTGTAACCGCCATGGACTACCTCAGAGATATGGAGTCGAGGAGGAAGTCGGAAATGTCTCTAGTCCTCGAACGCCTCAACATCGACGCCAACACCCTCGACCTGGAGAAGGAGAGACTCAAGACTGAGCAGCCATTGGTGGCGGACTGGGTTGCGAGCATTGTCGACAAGGCCAAGAGAGTCGAGAGCTTGTATACGCAAGTCTACATTGGTCTGCGCAGATGGGTATGGTTGATTATGGCATCCTTGGTATTGCACTCACTGACACTCTCTAGACTTTGATCAATGAAATGCGCCTGGAGCCGTACAACAAGACCAACTGCATTGCCATGCTCAACGTGCTCTACCCGACCAGCTATACAACACAGCCAACCTCCGGCTTGACGCCGATGCACCTCAACTCACAGCGCAACGCCTTTTTCCGATACATCCTGAATGTCGAGACCCACGGCAAGAACGTCTTGCAGAAGCTCGAGCAGCAGGGCAAACGTCCACAGGACGCCAATGCTTGGCCGATTGTCCGCGACATTGTCGAGAAGTACCTTCGCACATCGAACCAGCTCATCACCCACTGCGTGAGCGTTCACAGCCCTGCAGATGTCGAGGTCCAGTCTCAACCCATGGACAAGCGCACGGACTCGGGCATCTCCTTGGGCAGCAACAAGTCTGCAGCAAGCCAGGCAAGCTTCAAGAGCACCTTGACCTTTGACAGTATTCGTCCGAGCACCACTCAGGCTTCATATCTTGACGTTCCGCGAAGCCGTTCAGGGTCATCGGCGAGCTACCACCGCAAGCCGAGCTCCAACGGCGAACCCATTCCCCTTGTTCGTCCGGAGCAGCTTCGGCAAAAAGAAGTTCGCAAGGTCGGCGGCACACTCGAGCGTCTCGCACGCGAGATCAAGCGCATGCGTAGTCGAAGCAATGACCGCACACCCATCGACCGGCCTGAATCGCGGTCGCGCGGCTCGTCGGGATCTGCGAGTGAGGCTGACGACATTCATCAATTCAGCATCTCTCACGCCCCTATCCCGCTGCCGCCGACCACAGCCACCACCGCGCACTTCCCCGAGTCGATCCGCGAGGACGACCACATCATGCCGTTGCCTTCGTCCCACGCAGCTCGCAACAAGTCGCTGAAGAAGATCAAGTCAGCCGGCAATCTCAATCGCGACAGCGCTTTCTCCACTTTTTCCAAGTTCGCAGCCCCACAGACGCCTCGTCTGCCCACTAGCATCAGCGCTGCTTCCGGCAGCACGCTAGCCTTGCACAACACTGCCTCCACCGATCGCAAGTACAGTGTGGCAGCGCTGCCGCGAACGCTCCCTTTCTCCATCACAGAGGAGGAGCGCACTCGCATGATCGTGCGCGCAAAGGCGGAGAAGGAGAAGGCGCAGCGCGAGCGTGAGCGTCACAGCCCTATCAGGTCTCGCAGCGACACTGCCCGCAGCAACGGCAGCGAGGGCAGCAGCAGCAGCGACAAGGCTAGCAACTTCCTGCTCGAGCCGGTTGTCGCACCCGTCCGCAGGACCAGCCCTGGCCGCAACAAGCTGCGGGACTACTTTGGCGTCGACACCCTGCAGGTACCCACCAACTTTGCCAACTGAGCTGCAGTTTCATGACAAAGTTGGGTCGTCTGACGACGCAACGAGGAGGGCGGGCGGGCGATGAGTAACGCTGCAACGACTCTGGCAAACTATACGAATGATGGGCAGGCTTCTATTCTCATTTTTCTGACTTCGAGATACCCCTAACAGCTTTGGGACTGGACTAATGGAGCAAATGAATGATCTACACGCTGGCTTTACTGGAACAATATATGTGATGCTATGTGCATACACGGACACGATGGGAACATTACCGCCCGACTCGGGCCTTCTTTTACTGTTTGATAACTTGGATGTGGTTGATGAGGCTGTGGGAGGACGCGCTCGGTATGGAAACGAATATCTGGGTGGATTTATTGAAGGGAAGATGCAATTGTGCTCGCAGCCGAGCCAGCAACGACTACACGTCAATTTCTTTATGTGCGAATATCTGCCAGCACCTCTGGCACAGCAACAGTTCAATTCTCGAGGAGCAGTCCAACATGTGGCTGTTCACTCACAATGTTTTAATAGTTCAATTGCCGAAAAGGCACGCACGCATCGCAGATAATTCATGCATTATCTGATGGACAGATATTGCAGAAGGGACAAAGCGCCCTGCACAAACAATGAAAATAAATAAGAAACAAAGAACCAATATCCACTGGTATCCCAATTGTGACTACTTGTGCATGCAAGTCCACATCCTGAGTCCGGCAATTTCGGTCTTTTGCTCGTGCCTGGCAATTACGCCGAACTGGAGTAGTGTGTGGCTTTGATGATTCCTGTCACGTCTCCACAACGTACGTCGTGCGCCTAGTCAGCGAGATCTTGGATCTGATCACCCGGAATCCCACGCGACCTCCTTACCGGCGATCCACCCCGTCGTCCCCACCGTTTGTTCCACTGTACTCCACTTATCTATTCCACTGCTGCAGATGACTTTTCTTCTCCACTACCGCTCAGCCCAATTTCACCTCTGGCAAATTTTTTGAAAGCACATCGTGACATATAACGGCCACGCATCGTTGTGGCGTATACTTGCCTCGGACAATTCGTCGAAACGTCGCGTTTTATTATTTGTAAACTTGTGGCGGAATCGAGCAAGAGTTTTTCCTGTTTCGTAATACATTTGTGATTTGCTCGGTTGTGTGGTTTCCGTGCGACCAACCAGCTCGGTTCTGGGGTTTTGGGTTGTTCTTGGTCGCCGTTCCAGGGCGCGGCGTGCCGGATAACTTGGCAGTTTCGTTTTTACCACGGGTGAACTGCTCGTGCTTTGATAGTGAATCCTTCACCTCAGAATCTTGAGTTCGATCCTGGCCTTTGATTGGGTGGAGGCCTGATCGGTTGCTCGTAATGGCTTGCTCCTTGCTCATGATCGACTGAATGGACTCTTGTGCGTTGATGCAGTTCTTGGGCTTGCTTGCAGGGGCACCGATCGCAAACAGAGTCAGATGGCCTCTGGCGTTTCTACGCTGTGAAAGGCCTTTCGGTGGTACAATTGGATCCTGAGCACATGTGTCGAATGCCAGTCATCGATCCAGGGGCCTGGTCGCACGGTGCTTCATCCTTGCCATTGCCCCTGGCTGGGTGTTGTGGTGCGGTCAGACCTGCGGAAGACGTAGGTTGTGTCAAAGCGCACCCAGGCGGACCAGGTCCTGGAACCTTTGTTCGCCGCTGCAAGGGATACATCGTCCGTCCTGTCGTGGTTACTGAGAAAGCTGAGAGAAATGTCCTTGCGAGGGTGCGACGTTCAGAATGCTCGATGCTTTGAGCCAGGCCGAGCCGTGGCGTTACGTGAATCTTGGGCGAGGTTCCGACAGTGACCAGACACTAATTACTGTCACTCTCTCCCAAAACCTTCATCAGCATCGGGTTCATGGCCTATCTTCGGGCTTCGCGATTGCCTAGCCACGATAGAGAATCCTGATATCGAGGCCATGAAATTTGTTGACAGCATCGAGAAAACTCCTACAATTCCCGCAAGGATCGTTGCTCACCACTATGATTGAACGACAACCATGGTCCACGCCAGATTCGTGATCGTGGAGCAAGCATGCCACGAGTTGCTTCTCTGCATGGCACGCATAATAAATTCCCGGTTTCCCCGCCTCATCACAAGGGTGCGAAGGGAGCTGATATCCAATCTCCTTGCAAAGCGAAATCACTTCATGTGTCCACTTCTGCTGATCTATGTTCGGGATAGTTCCAGCGAAGATGTTGCTCTTCCAGCCGCTGAATGCAACTCGCAGAGGAAGGTCACAACCACGATCCAGCACAGCCATGGTCTTGGGCATTTTTGGTGGGTCCGGCAAAACAATAGGATACGATTCGATACGTCCGATGAGTTCAATTGTCCCACCGTCCTTTCTGAGGAAGCGACAGGGCGTATCATCGGTGGTGACGGGTGGCTGTACGCTCCGGATCACGGTATCTGGAGGATCCACGATTCCCACTAACAGCCGCAGAATTGCTCGTCGAGCCTCATTTGCGATCAGTGGGATCTCTTTGTCCACTTCCGGGTTGGCGTCGTAATATGACTGTCGCTGCTTGTCAGTTTCCCAGGATGGCTGCGCAAACCAGGCGGCGTCGTGGCCCTCAACATCGCAGAGATGCGGATCGGCTGCGCGTTTCAGCAATACCTTGACATTCTCGAGATGTCCCCATAATGCGGCGTTCATGAGCGCAGTTCGTCCTTGCTTGTTTTGGAGATTTGGGTTTGCACCGTTTTTGAGAAGAATCTCAAGGTTGAAGGTGCGCGGTCGGCATGCAACCAGCATGAGCACAGAATTGTCTTGTCTGTCGGCGAATTTAACAAGTTTCCTGTGCCAGGAGCTTTTCTTGCTTTTATGCTTCGGATCTTCTAAATTGAAATTGGGGTCACGACACTCGCTCATACTGAACAAGATCGTCCGTTTCTTAACCGGTGTCTGGCTCGGCGTACGACTTTCAGCTTTCACATCGTTCGTTGAGGTTTTCTGCACATTCACAGAGTGTGAATCCGGCTCGCACGACGCAGATGAATCCAAGGTGAGAGATTGCATGGCTTTCTCGAGAATGCCATTGCTAGTCTCTCGTTCTTTGCTACGGACAGAAACAGAGGCGTGTTTGTTATGATCGGCCTGGGGCTGTACTTTCTCCTGCTCTGTTGAGGATGAACGGTTCAAGCACTCCTGCGAAGGCAAAGTCGCCATGTTGAAATCGCAGAGCCAACAACTGACCGTATTATCTGGCTCGAGACCAGATCCACAAGAAAGTGTCGCGAGGGATGGACACGCTGCAGAAGTTTTGCGACTATCCAGGCGAGGTCTGATTTCTGGGGCGAAGCTCTCTCTGTTCGAGTGATGGGAGGTCGAGTGGGCGGAACTCAAATTCGATGCTTCATCTCTTAACACTCTGGGTTCGAGGTGGGGCATTCAGCTGAAGCATCGTGTGTTCAGCCTGATCGATACAGCCTTGCGACCCCTCTTTGCCCTGCATGATGATCCTTCACCACCAATCACAACTCCTGTGCAGCACTTGAAATCTTGTGAAGATTACGAGTAAGATTATTTTGTCAGAAATGGCAAGCTGAGAACTTTTGTTTGACGAGACTATGGAATAAAAGCTCACCTGGCAATACTGAGAAATCCGATGCCACAATCCTATACTTACCGGACCAATCGGCCGACCAAGGTCAGCAACTCGGGCAGACTCCAAAGACAAACCCTCAATAATAGTTGTCGATCAACTCCTGCGGATCGTGCTCCTTGAAATGCATCATCAACTCATCCGAATCAAACACAGCCAACGAGCCCGAATCCTTGTAACATACCTTGCAGATCAGGCAGTTCAGCCTCTCGACCTGGTACCCCGCCTTGCTCACCGGGACATGGTACGCTCTCACCTTGCTCTGCGACAAGTGCATGACGCCGCCGGCTTCGCGATGACGGACTCTGAATGTCTTGCTTTTGCAGCTCTGCGAGAGATGGCAGCCTTGGCAGCCGAATTCTTGGACCCAGTTGCCTTTGTACTTTAGCTTACCGTGGCAGCGGGATTCGTGCTGGTGTGCGGCGACTTGGCCTGGTGGTGAGGCCTGGTGGTGAGCCTGGGCATGAACTTGGGGATGAGCTCGGGGGTGGTCTTGTGGGTGGTCTTGTTCGGGGTAGTCTTCTTCGCGGTCATCTTCTTCGTAGCGGCCCGGCGTTGCGTGGCTGCGGTGTCCACGGGGGTCCTGAATGGCTTCGGCAACAGGCTCGCGTCGGGCCTGCGACTGGTGGCTTCGCTGAGACTGATGTCTGCTTGGTCCAACATCGTGAACTGATTCACGACGTGAATGAGATGATCGTGGGGCCACTTGTTCTTGATCATGGCGCGATGGGTGAAAGACTTTGTCCTTGACGCTGTCGAGATCCAAGAAGCCACAAGACCCGGGTTGGACTCTCCCATGGAGAGACCTGCGAGAGGGCTGAGCCTTAGATCCCTGTGGAGTGCGAGCCTGGCTATGAACTGACTCTCGTAGAGAGTCTCGGGATGCTTCTGCTGCTTCGTACGCTCGAGACTGTCGGTAGAAAGACTCGTTCCGCGATGGAGGAATGGCTTCATCAACAATCCCTCGAGCACGGTGAGATTGCTGGTGAAGCGACTCACGAACAGACCTGTGCGAGACATCAGTAGCATGCGACCGTTGGATCCTCAGGTGTTGACCAACAGAGACCCGACGCGAAACATGGGGAACATCATCCTCACCAACCCGACCATCTCTGGTCCGATGGTCGTCAAACTTACGCACACTCTCCAACCGCACCTCCTCATCTCTATCCATCCTGCCCGGCCTACTCACCCTCACATCCTCCTGCACCACACGCCCATCAAAATGCACCCTCGACAGAATCCGACCTACATCGACATCAGCATGACGCGAGACGCGGGATACATGCCTCGAGCCCTGTCGGCCAAGCTGCTGCTCGGCACCCAACAACCTTTCCGATTGACGAGTGGGCACCTCTGCCATCGGGCGCGCGTTGACGTCCAGCTCGCGGGTGCGTGCTCGAAGGTCGGAGAGGTCGAAGGCCGAGTCGCGGGCCTCGTGTCCGGGCCCGGGGGCTGGCCGGTGGGCGGCTTGGGATCGGTCGGTCGGATAGTAGGGTGGAGGAGGGGACCTGCCCTCTTCTGGGTTGATGTTCTGTGCTTCGCGGAGGACGCTGGTGCGTCTGGTGCGGGAGTGCTGGGTGTGGTTGTAGGGTGTGCGGTCGAGGATTCCGTTGTGGTTGGCGCTGTTGTGCCTGTTTGGGGTAGCCATTCTTGATATGATTTGTTGCAGCTCACGGTTAATTATACAGCTCCGATGGTTCAATCCTTGCGGCACTTGAGATAGGAAATTGATTTGCGGGATTCGTTGAAATTGCGAGAGTGATCACCCGGGACGGATGTTACGAGAAGCAGCGGAGTATTATTTTTCAATGGGAGAGAAAGCAGTGTTGAATGTGATTGTTCGAGATAGTGAAAGAAATTGAACAGTACCAACAAGCCCGGAGGCGCTCTGAAAGACGTGATGTCTTTGTACACATGACCGGACATCTACACTTGAAGGGGGCTAGCCGTCTTGTGTATGCATTGGCACCACTCAAAGAATGAAAGAAATCTTTTAGATCAAAGACGACGCGTATACCTCCGGAGACTAGGCATCGCACTGTGATGATCACGATTCATTCTGCAAGTATGGATTTGATAGTTCACAGGCCCCAATCCCCACATGTAACAGCAGAACCTCAGAGACCCATACATAAGTCCCAGACGACTGCAACAGTGATCTATCTGTCGAATATCGTGAGTCAAAGCAGGAAGTTTGTGGTTCTTGAAGAGTGTCACTCACGAATTCGATGGACTCGGACATACTTGAACCAAACAAAAGGGGAAGGCCACGGGAAGGGTCTGAGATCAGACATGAGCGAAAAGTCATGAATCAAACCAAACGTGCTTCTCCGACACCGAGTCCGTAGCTTTCGCTCAGTTTGGTGACATCTGCGCCGTCAGCTTCGTTGCGCTGGCTGTTGTATTGTGCGCTCCCGTCACTCTTATCGCATCTCAAGCAGCGTGTCCGCCGGGAGCGAAGATGTCCGCCGTAATGAGATGCGGAGGACTCGAATCCGTTCCGTTCCCAGATGGCGAGGGCGGGAAGTGTAGGGATTGTCGAGGCAATGAGACAAGCGGCAACCTCGACGAATCCGAAAATGCTCGAGCCGTCCAGCAGGATTGCCACGAAGCTCTCTGCGAACCTGAGAGTATCAAATATGATGACGATGAGACCGACGCAGAACAGTGCGCCGACTCCGACTTTGCGCCGCGATGGAAGTCGGAGAATGTGCACGCAGGCCAAGGGCAAGATCATGACTGGCCTCATTGTCAGCAGTAACATCACTGCTTCGTGTATAGGTTGCAACTCACCGGCGAGGTCTGTAGCTACACTAATACAATACATGCAGATGAAATAGGCGCGATGCCGTCGAAGGGCAGAGGGCTGCCGGCAAGCGGCTATCACAAAAGTCAGGAGAAGGAACGAAGCAATTTCAGCACATCGTCTCATCGAGATCGTAGAGATGGGATGGGCCTCAATTGCAAGGAGTAAGAACTCCAGCGATGACAGTCCAGTAGGTGAGGAAGACAATGACCAATATGGCCCACCATGCGCGAATGAAGCCCGGTTTATCGTGGAAAATCAGACGGTAAAGCATCAAGAACGCAAATTTCGTCGTCCACACCCAGATGTAACCGGGTATGGTGAGGGCAAGGAACATCTGTGACGAGGCAAGGGGGTTTTCGAACTTGAGGTGAGTCACCGCTTGGTAGACCGCAATTTGTGCGATGAAGCCGACGAGGGTTGTGCCGTGGAGAAGGTCGTCCTAATACCACATTCGAATGACATATCCCCGAAGCCCATACCGAACTGCCGCGAGAACAATGCAGATTGCAACCGGGGTCCACGCCACAGTCTTGTCAACGTCAGAAGTCGATCTCGGCTGAGGATATCAGACTTACACAGATAGTGTAGACGGGCACGTAAGTGAGACCCATTATCTTTCCGAATGTGATTCTCCTGTCTTGTTGAGATATCTTGGTGCTGACGAAGGCCTACTGACAAGATCAGTCGAGCAGCACAGTGCTTTAATACACAGCATGGTGCACGACCCCTTCACAGGCAAGACCGCTTAATGAATGGCTGATTTGCGACCACCACTGCGGTCTTGAACACCTTGCGTTGATCCTTAACCAATTTCGTCTACCTCAGCGCAGACCCTTCAAAGTCAGCTTTCAACTGAGTGTAGGTGGTCATGAGCAAACCGCAAGCGGCTCATGCGAACGCCGATCCAGCAACCTATGTAGACGAGCGGCCCTATGGAGACCTTCAGTGCGGTCGAAGTCAGCCGGCTGGCAGGCCCCGCAAAGACATCGTAAACATATCCGTTCATACGGCCAACGGGTCCGACATCCGTATGTAGACGGAACAAGCAGTAAGCAGATGCTGATCGCCAGCACAGGTTTGGTTCCCACGTTGACATTGCCCTTCGGGGTTCAAAGTCACACATTTCCTGGCCTTTCGGATGAAAAGCTACCCCACAACGTCGCGCTCACACAAAGACCGAAAGCATCGTCAAAATCTCGCACAAAGATGTGATCCACGCTGGGGTTCGAAAGCATCGGTCAAGCTTCCCCCCGAGCATGGCAGCGGGTACGCTGCCTCGATCGAAATGCCCCATCAAATCCATTGCCTGGTACGTGCTAAACCCAGATCGCGACTCGACACTGCAATTTATCATCCTTGGACAGTATCAGTTGTGGAAGAACACATGGCCAACGCACTTCAACAGTTTTGAACAAGGGCTTGAAGACCCATCATCGACCTTTCGGAAGCATCTCGGTAAGAAGAGGACTTGAAGAGAGAGTGGGAGACAATCGCTGACATTTTAACAGATCATTGCGCTGATATCCTGCGGCAGAACATTCTCTGTGCGGGGGATGCGAGCGTGATGACATACAACTGGGTCAAGAACAATTCACGGGCGACCCCAAACTTCAACACACCACATTAGTGTCGTGACCATGCCGCCCTCTACGACTGGATCAGGGAAAACGAAGTGGATTTTGCAGGACAAAATTTTGAGCCGCCCAAGGATGCAATCGAGCTGGAGACATTTCCATAATCCGTTACAGGTTCGTAGGCCGTGAATTTATTGGTGAGGAAGACTTCAAAACGACCTAGACACTGCTTAGAGACCCATCAAAGCCATCGCCTGCCTGATCTCTGCCACGCTCAACTGCCCCGGCGCCGCCTTGCTCGCCAACGCCGGATGCGTCACAGGAGTCATGAAAGCATTCAGAATCCGGCTCATCTGACCCGGAACCCCCATATTGATGGCGATCAACGGCTTCTCCGTCGTCTTCCCGACATCGGCGCGGAAATTCTCCAACGAGATATTGTCAGCAAGTCCCTTCGCCGTCCCGACAAGCTTGACCGCGTCTCCGTATTTAGCTCCCCTCTCGAACCACGGCTTCCAGGAGCCATCGCTCCAAGAGAGGGCTCCGGTCCAGTCGTGCTGGGACATGATGACAGCAGTAGAGCCTTTCCGAGCGATCAGATCTGAAATTGCGGCGTCGGGAAGCTGCATTTCAATGTCGAGAAACGGTATCGACAGGGACAAAGCGTAGTTGTAAAGGCTGAGGAGACCTTCAGTGTCGTCATCCGGCCAGGCGCCGCCTTGGGTTTTGGTTCGTACGGTATATAGGATGTCGAGATCGGTGCAGGACCTCAGGATGTTGACCTGCTTGGCGACGAAGTCTTTGAAGGTGTCGATTGTGTCGTGCTTGGTGAGCAAGTCGACTCGTAGCTCGACCAGATGGGCGCCCTCGCATGCTTCGCGGATCTCATTTTGGACGCCTTCGTGGTCGGGAAATGTCAATGAGACGAAGAATGATCGGTCCAGGTTCCTGTATGCTGTGATCTTGTCCATTCTGTAGTCGTTCCAGTCGTTGCTGCGTAAATCAGTCCAAGTCGATTCTATGAGCTGTAATCAAGGTGGCCGCAGCACAGAACGACCCGTCACAACGCCCCCGCATGAATCCAGAGCGTTAGTCATTGCTTGCCAGAGACGCGTTGTGGACGCAGAATGCCGGGTCGTGATGCCGATAATATATCTCTCCTCCCGGCCGGCGTTTTCCGTTCCGATGCGGGCGGAAAGCCAGCTTCAACCCCACGTCAAGTTTCATCCATCCACCATCTTGGAGCTGAGCTGGATGCGGTATCAAAGCTCGACCCACAATGCCTTAGTCATCGCAGATACGGTGCACGACGCCATGCGATGCGATGGAATTCCGATTTGCGGAATCTGAACCGCCCAATGCAGCGGGCCTCACACAGAACCTTTTCGTGACGGTTGTAAGTATCCAGCTAGAATATCTTTACCTACGGCTAGATCGAGCTTCTTGAATCGTGAATTCACCAACTCAGTTATTACCGCGTGAACATGTCCTCGGACTCGTCTGTCGACCTCGACGAAGCATACGCCTTCGCCAAAGATCTCGCTATCGCAGCCGGCCAGAAACTCCTCGACAGCCTGGAAGCCCGGCGCACCGGAAACGCCTCCAGCATCATCTCGAGCACCGAAAAGGCCAACGCCGTCGACATCGTAACCGCAACCGACGAAGGTATGAACTGCCCCCCGAACCCAGTCCCAAACTAATTCCCCTGCTCGACCCTCGATTCCCCTCGCTCCAAGCCATCCCCCCCCAGACCGTCATTCCCGGCCCAAAACTTCGGCTCCTGACTAACAAACTCCCTTCCCAGCCGTCGAGAAATTCATCCACGACCGCATCACCGCCAAGTATCCCTCGCACGACTTCATCGGCGAAGAAACCTACTCGGCACAAACCAGCTCCAGCGCAGCGGGCTCGAAACCCTATCTGATCAGAAACGACACGCCGGCGTGGTGCGTCGACCCGCTCGACGGAACGGTCAATTACGTCCACGGCTTCCCCTGCTTCGCGGTCTCGATCGCGCTGGTCGTCGGCGGCAAGCCCGTCGTAGGAGCGATTTCCGTGCCCTTCAACGGCCAGCTGTTCCACGGATGTCGCGGGCGGGGCGCGTGGCTGAGTTTCGTTTCCGGTGGGCCGGGCTCGGATGGCGAGATGCCGAGGGTCGCGAGGACGTTGAGGTTGCCGTTGATGAGCGATCCGGTTCCGCCGTTGCCGGAGAATGCGCCTACGGGGTGTTTGTTTGCGTTTGAGTGGGGGAAGGACCGCCGGAGCACGGAGACGTCAAACTTGTCCCGCAAGGTCTCTTCGTTCGTCAACATGGCTTCCGAGCTCGGGAGCCGCGACGGCAAGGGCGCAATGGTCCACGGGATGAGATCTCTCGGGTCCGCGACGCTGGATATGGCGTATACGGCAATGGGCAGCTTTGATGTGTGGTGGGAAGGTGGATGCTGGGAGTGGGATGTCGCTGCGGGATGGGCGATCTTGGTTGAGGCGGGCGGAATAGTGGTGAGTGGGAATCCGCCGGAAGGGAAGGATTTGGAGGGAGATGAGGCGATGCGGGAGGCGAAGTTGGGCGGACGACTGTATCTGGCGATCAGGCCGGTTGGAGAGAATGAACGGGGCGAGAGCGGACGGAGTCAGCAGGAGAGGGTCGTGAGGGAGGTTTGGAGGAGGGTGAATGCGTTGCAGTATTCGAGACCCGGAGCATGAGATTGCTTCCGGGGCTACAGATGATGTGCTATAATGACTTCATTTACTGGATTCGCAAGCGTCCTTCTGCCTGCGGGCCACATGCTCTACGCATTTTCAACGTGCTCGACCGGCCCCTGCTTCTGCTTGAAATCCTCACTCGCGGTTATATCGTCCAAGTCTCCCTGCTTCACATGCTCCCTGAACTCTTGATCGTGCTCCCGCAACTCCTGCATAATCACACCATGAGCCTTCCTCGTCGGCTTAATTTCAAACAAGCGATCGACCGATTCCAGCGGAACGCCCTTCGTCTCCGGGACAAAGAACCACACAAACACGATACTGCAAAGCATGAGCGAAGCGAAGAAGAAGTACACTCCGTATGACATGCTCGTGAACATCTGGGGCGTGAACCTGTACGAATCAAGTCAGCTCCAGCAATCGAGAACAGTGGCTGGTGAAGGAGACTTACCGCGAGATCAGAAAGTTCCAGAACCAGTTTGAAGCAGCAGCGAAAGCTTGACCCAGCGCACGAGTGTTGATGTCGTAGATTTCCGAGTTCAGGATCCAGGGCGTGGGGTTCCAGGTTGGCGAGTAGAAGACGGTCCAGAGGTAGAAGAAGAAGACTGCTGCGATGCCTTGGCTGTCGAGGGCTCGAACTTTGTTGGTTGGGGGGTTGAGCTTGACGAACGCGCCGATGATGTACATGCAGATGGATCTGTGATGGGTTAGAGAATGAAGATCTTCTGTGGAAACGGGCCAAGTGCAGTGCTGTCTGGTGCCGTGACTTACCCGCCAAAGGATCCGATCATGAGCAGATTTCGTCGTCCGAACTGGTCGATGAGGAATAGCAGAAAGATGACCGTGATGACGGTCTTGACGACGCCGAAGAGTCCGGTGGTGAAGAAGGAGGTATTTATCCCGGTCAGGCCGAGTGATTTGAAGACCGTGGGGCTGTAATAGTTGATGGCGTTGATGCCAGTGGCATTTTGCCACACTGGTCAAAGTCAGTCATGCTATCGGTCAGGTAACGAATTGCATCACTCACTGAACAATGTTGTTCCAACGAAGAACCTCCACTGGGTCGTCCGATCAGTCGCCAAGATCTTCCACGCCTTCGAGATCCCGCCATTGACACCCTGCCCAACAGCCTCCAGATCCGCGTCAATCATAGCAACCTCCTCAACCATGTAAATCTCCTCCGGACCCAACTGTCGAATCCAAACCAAATTCTTCAGACCCTCCTCCCGTCTCCCCCGACTATACAACCATCTTGGACTCTCCCTCACGAACATCGCCATCCCAATCAGCAACAATCCGCCTGGAATCAGCTGCACGGCAAACGGAATCAACCACTGCCTGCGACTCTCCGCCATCGTCTCGCTGATGCCGTAGTTGATCCAGAACCCGACCAACCCACCAATCTGCCATCCCATCTCCCAGAACGACACGAGGCGGCCGCGGATCGCCGGCGGTGATAGTTCTGCAATGTACATGGGCACCAGGCTCGACGCGATGCCGATGGCGAAGCCCGTCAGGACGCGGCCCGCATACAGCGGTCCCAGTCCCACGGATCCGGACGCCGCCAACATGACACCAGCGCCAATCTCGAAGGTGACGGTCGCGATCAAGATGCCGATCCGACGACCAAGGAAGTATCCGCCGAGGTAGCCCGCGAGCGCACCGAAGAAAGCGCCGGCCTAGACGGAATAAGGGCTGGTTAGCACTGCCATTCGGAACAGTGGCTTTGTACCTTACGCCACCAGGATCTCGATCGGCGGGCCAAGGGCGAGCGACTTACCTGATACAAGCTGACGATATTGGCGCTGATGAGGTTCTGCGCCGATGTGTCGAGCTTTGTCAATTGGAACCCGCTCTGGAACGCGGGCAGGGCGAGCGTGGTCCCGATGAAGGCGCTGTCGTACCCAATCATGCAACTGGCAAACGATGAAATGGCGGCGAGGGCGTAGACGCGCCAGTTGTAGACTTGCGGTGGCGTAGGCCGGTCTTCGACCTTTTTTAGGATCCTCATGATGGAGCTGGCGAATCGGTTGAGTCGAGGTATAGAGATTGATAGAACGGACAGTCACGAGAGAATGGAGAGAGAGGAAGGGGAGGAATAACTTGTCCAAGTGAGAGCACCCAGGTTGTGATTTTGAACATGCATGCAAGCGGGCAAATAGTCTTTCTCTTGGGCAATCTGGGGTCCCCAGAAGGATGCGAGACTAACTTTCTGCGCCGACTTTTGCGGGGCGGAAACGTTCCTGTTTGGTGGTGGGCCGATATGACAAAAGAGTATCGCAAAGACGCATAAGCACTAAATTGCGTAGCGTCCCGGGATGCCCCGATGAAGGATTCTATCGACTCCCTCACAGATTACGCGCGTTAGCACCAACGTGAAGACGCCGCTCCGGAGGTGCAGGATTTCATCCCAAAGCTGCTGTGCGGGGAAACACCACCAAAGGGAACACGATCCACCCAGACGCGGCTCGAGCGCACGCGGCAATGCGTCGCGGCTACGTTCGATTTGGGTTTATCCCACGCTTGCAACGGGCAGGGAATTGGTGGAGGGTAAGCCGCGTCATACATGCTTTGGGCTAGACTTTTCTGGAAGCATGCTGTCGGAGAAGTCTGCTGTGGTATGGTGGATATGCCGACTGGGGTAACCGCGCTTCGTTATCTTGGGATGGCTGATCAAAGGGGCCCGAAAAGGTCTGATGCTTCATGCCTGGTGAGATGGAGGAGTGTGGGTGCAGGGGTGAGCTGCGTAATCAGGATTTCGGGACTTCGTTACGGATGGTGGGGAGTGTGGAATCGGAGTGACGGCTGAAGTGTGGACGGAACGTCAAGGTGAGCTTGGTGAGGTTATTCGCACATGTCGTCCTTCGACTGTCGAGCTTCAAGTTTTTGAGATCCAACAGAGCGAAATCTACGTCCATCTATCTTCCCATGGTTCAGTTCTTGCTTGTTACCCTCAGATCGGTCCTGCGACTATAGTCAAGTTTCTCTCTCCCACCTACACATCTGTCTATTCCTGTTCAACACGTTCAAAATGCCATCCACCATCACCACAAAGCAAACCGAAATCAAACCAGCCTCTCAGCCATCTCAAGCATCCCAATCCCCTCCCGAATACTTCACGTACCTCTTCGGCTCACCCATAACCCACTCCTGGTCTCCCCTCCTCCACAACACCCTCTACACCCTAACCCAACTGCCCTGGACCTACACCCTCCACGACTCAACCTCGATCCCCTCCTTCCTGCACCTCCTCCACTCCCCAAACTGCCGCGGCGCCTCCGTCACCATGCCGCACAAAGTCGCCATAATCCCCTTCCTGGACGACCTCACGCCCGAAGCACGCGAAATCGGCGCCGTCAACACAATCTACATCGAAGAGCAGCTGTCCCCGACGACGAGTTCGGATACGAGCGCGGAGGCGAGCGGGACGAACACGAGAAGATACATCGGTACAAACACCGACATCGTCGGCATCCGCGAAGCATTCCTCCAGAACCACCCCCATCTCCTCGACACCGCACGGGCCAAGCCCGGAATGGTCGTCGGCGGCGGCGGAGCGGCGCGAAGCGCGATTTACGCTCTCCATGTCCATTTCCGCTGCTCGCCGGTGTACGTCGCGAACCGCGACGGCGACGAAGTCGACGATCTCCTCGCGTTCTTCGCTTCCGTGCCGGCCTTCTCCGGGTTACGGCTGCTGCATGTGAGGACCGTCGGGCAGGCGCGTTCGCTGGATGGTCCCGTGATGGCGGTGGGCTGTGTACCGGATTTGCCGCCCGTTTCCGAGGCGGAGAGGGAGGCGAGGGGTGTTGTGGAGGTTTTGGTGGGGAAAAGTCGCGGAGAAGGGGCCAAGGGCGTCATGTTGGAGATGGCGTATCATCCAAGACTTTGGACTGGGTTGGCGAACGTAGCGGAGAGAGCCGGGTGGAGGGTCGTGCTGGGTACGGAAGCGGTGCTATGGCAAGGAATCGAGCAGCATCGACTGTGGACGGGGCGCAAGATTGAGGAGATACCGGTACGGGAGTGCGTGGACACGTTCAGGAGAGCGCTGGAAACGGCAGAGAATCAAAGGAGTAAATTATAATAGATACTGTGATGTTCTGTGCTGTATTGCACTGTCGTTATGGCCGTCAAGTGTTCTCCTTCTTCAAGAGCTCAAGCCCCCGGTCCTCGTAGTCCTGATGCTTCTTGGAAAGGATCCAATAGTCGTGGTTTTCCTTCTTCATTAATTCTTGGAACTCATCTTCCAGCTCCTGGAGTGTTTCTGGGCTGAACTTGAATGGGCTGCTTTGCTAAAGCAGAGCCCTCGCAGCCTTTGTTTCAAATCCAGGTTTCACATCTTCGGCTGCTTCGGCGGCGGCTTGGGCGGCTTGGGCGGCGATCTCCGTGAGATTGAAGTCTCTCTGAATCCTCTCCCATGCGATCGCGCCCCGCTTCGCGTGCTCTCGTGGCACCGAAGGGCTGGGATCTGACATTGACCGGTTGAAGAGCTCCATGCTGACCCATCCCTGATATCCAAGCTCTTTAAATATCGTATGCAAGATACGCTCTATCGGCAGGTACCCACCTCGATGCTGCTCACCGTAGAACAGACGACAATTGCGCGACCAGCTCATACGTGCTGGCTGTGACGCATCAAAATATGGGTGTGATTCGTTGAGCGGCGATGCTAGTCTTTCTGCGTCAACGACCTGGATGTAGAAGAGCTTTTGCAATCTCTCCGGATCCGAGAGTTCTCGTACCATGAGGCGCAAACTCAACTCGAGATCCGACAGTCCCGACTTATTCGTTCCGGTAACGGAGGTCGGGTCAGCGAAGATTTGGCCAGCAATGTTGAATGTGTCGAGGCAAATGCCGAAGTTCATACGCGCAACTGCAGAAACGATTTGCCAACTTTTCTCCCAGTGATCGACGTGTGTCCCCCATGACAAAGCTTCATAGGCCAGATAGATCTGGTACTTTTCCGCCAATTCGGCCAGTTCCTGGAGGTCTTTTATTACCACGTCGGCTTCGCCTGTGGTTTCTGACTCGCTCAAAAAGCTGGATGGCACTGCCACGATGTCTGTCTTTAGTGCGTTTGCAATTCGGAAAAGGAGTTTCGCTCGCTCGAATGCGGCCGAGCGCGCGGATGGATCTCGCAGACCTTCAAAGTGCATCAACGGCTGGAGGCAAATGATTTCGATGTTCAGGCGTTTACACATGTCCCTGACGTGTGCAGCGGCTACTAGAAGGTGGCTTTCCTCAACCCCACTGCACTCGTCGCGTGCATGATACTCGAGATCCTCGTAGAAAAGTTCGATGCCTTCGTAGCCATAGCGAGCCGCCATTTCGAGCTTGTCAGCTAATCTGTGGTGCCATGCACGGCCCAAGGACATGGTCGAGATCGCAAGGCGATTGGACTTTCCAGGCTCTCTGTGAGGCAACATGATGGAAGTTGGTGCTGTTGCCACTGCACGCTGGGTCGGCAACAACTTGAGAAAAACCCGTGCGCTTTGAGCGCGTTCGGACTCGAAGTACAGGGAAGTGAGTGGCGATGTAGGGCGATTGCTGGTGGAGCACAACGTTCCGAGTCGGAGATCTGATACGCTTGATGGTCGGATACTTTCAACGATTCAACCACAAGATCACGTCACCGACGAGATGGCTGAACACAAGATGATTCGAGACAGTTTGGTTCGTCGACTACAGCTGTTACTTTGTAGACGTCGTTGGGAGGCGCTGAACTCAATGCTTGCAAGAAACTTGCTGCAGATCCTTATCTGGTCGTCCGCGGAGAGGGCACAGGTGAAGGGGGATCAACGGAGATGCTCAAAGAGAGGGTACCCAGGTCTCATATTGAATGGCGACCCGGCAGGCGTGAAGCTTCCGGGCAGCAGCATCTCTTGTCACATTGATAAAGGGTTTGGCCAAGCAAGCATTATTCGGGGCTACCGTGGCACACGGCGCTTTTGCAGGTCGTGGCAACAAGAATTCACCACGCAGCTTACGGGAGCCCGTCACGGCTGGATCAGACTGGATATAACCGGGAAAGCCGCGTGTAGACGACGGGAACCAGACCAAGGCGTGGTGGAGGCTGTTATGATGGGAAATCGAGGTCTTCGCAGGCTGAAAGATGGCCCGAACGGCAAAGTGAGTCGGTAGAAGAGTTGAGAGCCGCAAGAATTGCCGTCGCGCGGCCAGCGGCGAAAGCCCGAAGCAGCCGGATCACGTGCGCGGCCGCTAGCGACCTTGGAAGAGATAAGCCGTGCGTGAAGTATTGACCAGTCATCGAAGCTGGCTTGATACACAATACGAACGTCCGTTATGCACCTCCGGCACACGCCCGCATAGAACCAATCCCATGTGACAGATAGACGTGCTTTTGCGAGACTCGAGGAATAGAACTACCGCTGATAGTTATTGTGACGTTTCTGGGAGCTTTGAGCAAGGTCAAGCACATGAGCTTCGTTATTCTTTCTGCTCAGCTTGCTCGTCGCTCCAACAGTTGATCGAAAGGACGGTCCAAAGCCTCGCAGCCGGCATATTCCTCGATTCATATAGACCCATACAGCCCTTGAAGATGACATTCCAGTAGGGTCGAGCTTGTATGCTTGATCGCTTGAATGTTGATTTGCAGTCCATACGTGAGCGCAGATCTCACAATCAACCTTCCAAGAAGCTTAGAATGAGATCTTGCGACGCGCTTTTCATGCTCACCGTACGGAGCTACAGCTTGGCCAGCGAGACAATGCTGTGGGGACGCGCATTCCGCCGTGGCTGACCACAATCCATAGGTACATTTGCACTCGCCGACATCAAGCATGAGGAGGGACAGCAACGCTGCACGCTGGAGACCTTTCGATGGACAGCCCCGATCATCACCTCCTTGCATTTCGAGCCTTCAACACTCACAACTGCCGCGTCGTGATCACCGCCTTCGTCATTCTCTACTCCACCGCACTCCTCTACTGCTACACCCACTACTACCGTGATCCCACTTCCTCGTTCTGGGACGAGAGCAAGGGCTACCACAAGTCGTACTCGCTGCGAAGGGAACAAGAGGCGGAAGCATTCATACACGCCAGCAACAACCATGTCGGCGTCCCGCGCATCCGTCAGCCGCCGCCCGGCAACCCTTCGCTGTGTCTGGCCATCGCGACAGTCGCGAGGCCCAATAATCAGTACACGCACCTGACCGTCGGTAGCGTCCTCGAAGGAATGAGTGAGACGGATCGCGCGAAGCTTCACTTCATCTTCTTCATCGCTCACGCGGACCCCAAAGTGCATCCCTTTCACGGCCAACCCTGGACCGAGAACCTGCCCGACCAACTCTTGAGCTACGACTACGAAGACGCAGCGCAGATACGGAAGATCAAAGCCTGGGAAGCGAGGAATGACCACCGGAACAAGGCATTGTACGACTACACGTACTTGCTGAGGGAGTGCCAAAAGACGGGAGCGCCGTATATAGCGTTGCTCGAGGGTGACGTTCTGGCGGTGCCGGGCTGGCTCGAGCGGAGCATTCACGCGGCGGAGCAAGTCGATTCACAGGTCGGGATGAAGGGGAAGGGGGACCCGAGACCGGGCTGGCTCTACATACGCATGTTCTGGACGGAAACGTATCTCGGGTGGAACAGCGAGGAGTGGCCGACGTACCTCTTCTGGAGCGCAGTCGCGTGGGCATTGGTCGTTGGCAGCATGCTGGGGTTGCGGAAACGTGTACCCCGAGCTCGCCACTTCCTGTCCGATCCGGTGATGGCGCTCCTCTCGTTTGTCTGTCTTCCATTGACAATTTGGCTGTACTTTGCAGCTGGTCGGATCAGCATGCAGCCTCCTCCGGCTGGAATTCGTCGGATGGAGAATTTTGGTTGTTGTAGCCAGGGGATGATATTCTCGGCGCAGCAGGTGCCCACGATCATTGATGCGATCCAGAACAGGCTCGAAGACTACATGGACATGCTGTTGGAGACCTTGGCTGAAAGGTCTGGGTTGCAGAGATGGGCCATCTTTCCGAGTCTTCTGCAGCATATTGGCAGCGAATCGAGCAAGGGAGATCCAATCGCAGACGCGCGCGCTCGGATGATATGGAACTTTGCTTTCGAAGGGTACGGGCAGGTATTAGACAAAGGGCGAGCTTCATGGCGAGCGAGATAATCAAGCGATCCAGATTATTAAATTCCTTTTTATCGATTGCTAACGAATATATTGAGTCCGGTCGTCGCTTGCCCTTCAATTTGTAAAACACTCACTGCGATTGAAGGCGACGATTGCGCGACCGACAATGTCATTAAGTGTAGGACATGTGGATGAGGGTCGGATGCATCGCAGGTGGCGTCTCAAAATGCTGGACCGACAGCGAAGGTCACATCATCGTTGAAGCCGTTCGCAGCATCGAACTGGTGTACCCCACCATTGCTCGCAATATACCCACCGTTCACGTAGTGTCTGAAGTACCTCGTCGGATAATTCCACGACCGGATCGCGCTCCCTTTGCCAGTCAAGCCGTCCTGCGTGCAAAACGTGGCATCCTCGTGCATCTGCTTCGAGCCGTCATCGGCATTGACCAGCAGCACAAAGTTGCTGTGGCGGATAAAGCTGCCCGGCGCATCGGTCGATTCAAAGGAGAAGCACTGACTGTTGCCCAAGCCCGCGCGGACTTTCCAGCTGGCTGATTGCTTGAGCGCGGCATCGCTGGCCGAGTCGACCACCTGGGTGTTCACGGCGGTTCCAGTGTGCGCGAGGTACCGCGTGTCGTATCCCGAAGTGGTCACGCGGAGGGAGATGCTAGATCCGGGGGTGAGGACGACACCGCTGTTGAGGGTCCCGGGAGCGTATTTGGCGGCGACAATGTTGTCTTGGACCCTGTTCTCAATGACATCGTCAGGGTAGCCGGAGACCATTACGCCTTCGTAAAATGTGCCTTGGGCGCCGTTGCTATTGTCACCGCCGATTCCGAGGATGATGGAGCCTTCGAGGCTCATTGGATTGTAGCCGTCGACGGTTGGACGAGCGCCGCGGAACAGGGAAGCCAGAGCGCCCGACACGGCGTTGCCAGCACGAATGGCCCAGTGATTGGGCTTGCCCTTGACAATAGTAGTCAAGAAGCGATTCGTCTGAGATGGATTGCCCTTGTTCAGCTTGGGGTCCTGGCCCGAGAAAAGTCCATTCTCCAGGTCTGCCATGACCCAGGGGCCGTCGCCGGTCCCCCGGCCCCAGATTGTGTTGTCGCCGTAGTAGATTGCTTCCATGTGCCCGTTCCCGGTGTCTAGGTTGCTGGTCTCGGCATTTCCTTCAGACATCATTAGCGGCTAGTCCAAGTAGGTGTGATTCGAAGTTTGAGCTTACCATAATCGAAGCAGCAGGCCCCGTTGTAGTGCGTTCCGTCTAGGACCGCGTACATGCCCTCGGCTTGATCGCCAGTAGCGACGCCGTCTCCTTGCTTGATTCGATATCCGGTGCCAGGTGAGATAAACACGCCGTAAGCCTTCTGGCCATTGAGAGTGACCGGGGCACCTAGATCATACAATTAGTCTATAACGTTGAAAGTGGCAG
This sequence comes from Cyanodermella asteris, assembly GCA_900618795.1. Taxonomy (NCBI): domain Eukaryota; kingdom Fungi; phylum Ascomycota; class Lecanoromycetes; order Ostropales; family Stictidaceae; genus Cyanodermella; species Cyanodermella asteris. Next base: position 342,194 of record UYJD01000013.1, read on the forward strand.
CTCAACACGGATCATAATACCAATGGCACTGGCGAGATTATCATAGCCATCCACATCTGGTCCTTGGAAACCACCAGGCGGAGCCCTTGTCAAGTGGTTCAAACGAGGAGACTGATCGTAAATCGTGGTAATCAGGCACGTCGTGTTCGCACAGAACGTGTCCTGTGCAGCAGCATTGGCAACGCCTCCAGCGGAAAGTGGTACGATTTCGCTCAGAGACCCGTCAGAACCACGCTGGACCTGATAGAGAGGACCATTATAAGCCGAATATAGGGCTCGGATGGTGCTATGTGCGGCAACGCAAGGCCTCTTATAGGAGGCGTATATATCGCAAGGAGCTTCAGCGGCAACAAGAGAAGCAGCGACGACGAGAACACCAGCGCTGCAAAGACGCGAACTTGGTGCCATACTGTTTGTTGAGGACGTCGATTATGAAAAGAGTTTGAACGCGCCCGAGAATGGTCGGACTGTGCACGATTGACGTGAGGAACCAACGGGTGGTGAGGTCAATATATATGCCTCCGCACTAGTCCGGGACGATGATTGTTCGGACTGCTTTGCGTTTGAGGGCAGTACATACAATTGGCAGCGCCAATGCTCTTGCATATACGGGTAAACGGACGTCGAGGCATCTTTGAGACCTCGTTAGGATCGGATTTCAAGAAGCCCACTTTCGATGCTATGTAACTGGGATCGCAACGCCCAAGAGGGATAGAGCTGTTCCGTGCCTCTCCGAAGACCCATCTTTTCATGGTTGATGTACGATCGTAGACGATTGTCTGACAAAGAGACTGGGCTCTGTGCTGCTTGAACATCGCAGAAGAGAGGCATCTTCAATGGCGTTCAGGTGCTGAAGTATTGCGATCGAGTACAGCTGGGACTGGTCAGTCTGGGACGTAAACGCGGGGCAGTTTATCAGACGCACACAAGGCAAGGTGGGTCATTGCCGATCTTGCTCCTTCGACCTGTCGGTTGGTCGAGCATTGCATAGTGGTTGAGTGGTGAACTCCAGAGTAGAGATGTTTGCTGTTCCAGCCGGTTGGCTCGTTTTAGAGTCTCGCTACTGCTTGAACCAGCGCCGCCACTAGTCTCGTGGCGTCAGATAGGCATTTTGACATATGAGCCGTAGCCATGGATGTGTTGTTTCAACAGTTGAGATGGAAGCGTCATTACTTTCCAATCTCGTGTCGACACAGCCACCGCGAAAGCATTTACCCGGAACCCACGTCGCGAACCGGCGAACTGCCTTTGACGGCGTTCGTACCTTTAAGCCACAGAGAATCGACCCACCGCCAAGGCTCGGGGGGAGCGGCATCCGCAGCTTTCGTTGTGGGGCCCCCATGATTTCCCCGCTACTCATATCGCGCCAAGAAGGACGAAAAGCGGAGGACTAACGAGGGAGTGTAGCATTGGTCGACCTGTCTGCTGTTTGAGAAGCGGCGCTGTCTTGCCAATAATCACCTCATGCACTGGTGCGCGTAGAAGAGTAGCCGCTAGTGGTAGGTGCTCTTGGCGAGTGTTGGCGAGTGCTTTCAGCGTACACTAGGGGTGGCTGAGAGCCAGCAGCAGGCAATAGCGGGTGCCTTTAACGCGTATTTGCGGGTGCTCCTATGAAGCACCAGTAATCTACGACCTCTACAGATTCTAAAGCTGAAGGGAGTAGATCTCGGTTCCGAATTCTTGACCCACTATTCTGGGCCCAGCAGATGTCATGCATTGGTGTCTCTCTACGCTTTCCGATATGGACGCCTAAAAAACAGCTTTCTCACAACACCGCCAGCTGACCTACTTGTTTACTGTCAAGGACAAAGCGAGGAAATCGTGCTTCAAGCGTGTTTCTTATCTAGATGCTGACTTCCGTAGCAATCTTGTACTTTACCGTAAACCCATCTTTAGGCTTTTGTAGCCACTTCCATGACGAAAATAATGGATGGGTATCTTTCCACTCGACGTGAGTGAATGGTGGCCATAGTCAACCATGCAGCATGCTATTTTCTCGCGCCGGATCGCAGTCTGCTATGCTCCTGCATGGCCTGAAGATGGGAGGCTGAAAAAAAGGCAAAACATACAACAGCGAGGATTCCCCAGTGGTCACCCACCTGAGTACTAACTTGCCGATCTGTAGCTTAGATATGGCAGAGCGGACGGGATGCCTCGTTCTCTACAGTCTGTGGTCGTATGTGCTTGATTGGTGGTCAAGTAGAACATATAACCTCGAGTTCTGTCTGTGGGAGAACGCTACCCTCTCTGCGGCTGACGGTGAGTTTTCCCTGGTGGGCAAGACGCATTCGCGAGGTGCGCCAAACGCTAGTTTTCCGTGAGATGGACCGTTCCTAGAGGTAGTCAAAAAAGTGCTAATACCTGTACTTGACGAGACAAGAAGAAGGTGCATGATCTAGCCAGTGGCCACTCACAACCACTGAACGTTTCGTGGTCTTCTCCCGCGCCGACGCCACATCAATCGATCGCCAGGGAAGGTGACTTTGCGAACGCACGCTCAGACGATCGAGAAAGATGGACAATGTGGGAAGATGATCTGTCGAGTCCCCACAAAAGAGAACAGGGACATCCAGTAAAAGTGGACACGCGGTCGCTGAGGCTGTGCGCTGCAGATTCAGCCTCACCTGGACGCACCGATCTCGAGCCCATCGGGGCGCGGCACGCGTCGGTGCTCAACAACTGCTCGTGGGGAACAAAAGCAACTAAGCCGAGGCCTTCGAATAAGGTTGCGGAACCATATCGCCCACGTCAATCGCCGATTGCCTTAGCAAGATCTCCATTTCTTTGGACCGCCACCCGTCAGCCAGCTGGGGAATCGAACAAGGGAGATCTAGATGCTGACACGGCCATGTTACATGGCATGTTGCATATTAGTACACTGGGTCATTGCGGCTGACGAGCAGTATTCATTGATTCATTTCTGCTGCCTGGATGTGCTTACGCACGGCAGGGCACTCAGCCAACCTAACGAACCGTGCGAGCGCCTCATCGAAAGCTGTCTCGGAACCGTGGACGACCTTGTGCTTGCTCCGATCCAGCAGCAGATAGATATCTGCCGAATCGACGCTCAACTTTCAACTGCTTTTTGGATCCGTTATCCATCGCCAAGGGCCAAGTTAACCACCCCTCTCCGGCAAAGACGCTGTCAGTTCGCAGCCACGCGACGCCAAAGGTCTATTCACGCTCGATAGCGACGACCAATTGATTTGAACATTGAGCTACCGTATCATTGTTCCTTCCACGGCTTGCAATTCAGTTCCCCCGCTCATCGGCTCGTTTCCAAGGTTTCTTGCATTTCCAACGTGTTTCTGTCGTTATCGAATGCGCAATGGTTTACACCGGCAAACCCAGCAGAGCATGCGCGACCTGTAAAAAACGAAGGATCAAGTGTGACGAGGGACGACCTTCTTGCGGACAATGCATCAAATCGAGACGAGAATGTACTGGCTACAAGACCGAAGCCGAGTTGATGTTTCGCGACGAGACGACTGTGACAGCGAAGCGAGCCACCAAGAAAAAAAACATCAAGGGAGGCCCACTACTACCCAGCCCGACGGCATCGATACCATCATCGTCCAACGATAGCGAGGACTGGGGTGGTGACTTGCCAATCGTGAAGATTGACGAGGGCATTTACTCGCATCGCCCACTGCTGGACAGCAACTCGGAGTATGACGAGATCGTCGAACGACAGCACAAGAATCAACTGTGGTGGGTCGGAAAGGTGGCGAGCCCCAATCCGGCATTGTCACTGAACCTGCACGAGCAGGCAAAAGCATATTTCTTCAACCATTTCGCAGTGTTCGGGACGCGTCACGGGTTTCACCTTTACGATACGATGTCGGATCTTTACAGGTCATCACAACCGGATGACGCAATTCGAGCCACGACGGAAGCCGTATCGTTGCTCACACTGTCGCGGAAACGAGGCCAAACAACGGCGCGCCCGGAGGCAGCTCGAGCTTATGCCAACGCTGTCCGACACGTCGCCGGCGCCGTTGCGGATCCTACTCGGGTGAAATCCAACGAAACGCTCCTGAGCATTATCCTGCTCGGCTTTGCGGAGACAATGGATGCCTCGACCGCGATGCATCGCGGGCTCATCCCAAGATTTACGCTAAAGTCGAACGAAAAGGGCATCGTTCGATTTCATCACGCGTGGGGAGCTCACGCATCAGGGGCAGAACTGCTTTCGAATGCACGTGGCCTCCGAGACATGTTGGGATCCGCGCAAAGCGTGCATTTGGCGCTCTTCGTCAGGTCGCAGACCGTTCACAAGCAAATATTCATTGCGCAGCCGATCGGCAACCTGAAGGAGCTGTGGGAACCGATGGACGCGATAAAGGAAAAGGAGCCCATGATGGCTGACCACATCAGTCTCGGAACAATTGGCTTGAAGATCCCGATGCTCCGACATCGCGGACTGCATCTTTGTCGAAACCCAATGCATCCCGGTCTCGGTCTAGAGCTCTCGACACTTCTAGCGGACGTTTACGCAGTAGATACGGAGCTACGCGAGTGGTACGGCGAACAGAAAGCGATGAAGAAGTTTCAAATTGCGGGCTACTACGTCGAGCCAATGTCACAAGAACCAGAGTACGAGCTCGTGTGGCCGGGCGCCGTATACAGCTTCGACGACCTGATAACCGGAAACGCGACAAATCTCCATCACGTATACCGTCTGTTCCTACAGATGCTGATTTTCAACATACTCGAGCGCCTGATCGAACCGGATCGGCTACAAATGCACCCGGAATTCGTCGCTTGCCGCAGAGCGATCGACGAGATAACGAACGAGATCTGCAGCAGCGTACCCTATGGCATGGGCTATCTCCATCGAATTCCCCTGAGTCCGACACCACGCGGCTCGGCCCTAAGCACGGTCGTCACTCCAGAACTGGTCCCCGACTTTGTCGAGCGACACCACGAGCAAGAGCGACAGAGTCCCAGCCCCGGCAACGACTTCGATCTCAAGGACGCGAACTACGGGGAGGACGGCGTGGAGATGATCTATGTACCGCCGATTGATGGCCAACGAACACACGGTGCCGAGGACGGCCCAGCAATTGGAGCCTGGTACCTTTCTTGGCCACTATACGTCTCGTATTGCGTAATCTCCGTGTCGAGACAGCAGAAGGACTGGCTTCAGGGGCGACTGAAGTATATAGCGGATAAGTTTGGCGTGGCGCAGGCGATGGTGTACTCGAAGTGTGACCGAGAAACGTACGAGCCTGGCAAGAAGAGGCGGTTCATGCCACTGGACTTTTCTCCACCGCCGTGGGAGCCGCTACAATGAAGTCAAGACGACTCCAAAGAGAAGCTATCCGATATCGAGCTCATGGGGGCATGAGTAGAATCAAACTATAATGACCAATAATGAAAGCATGGATATATTCAATCAGAACCACAATCCCCATATCCGGCTTTTACAATCCGCGATTCGGTAAAATAGCTTGAACATCATCAGCGTTCGTCCCACACGAAGCTTACGGCCTTCGGATCCTTCATCTGCAGCGTGATAGCCGTGATGGTCGAGTTCTTGATCATGGCATGGATCCTCTTCACCGCATCGTCGTGCTTCTCACCAGGCAGTAATCGAGGCCGCACGATGTGATCCTTGAATAAAGTCGCCACTACAGCCGCAAATTCCACCTGACTGAACTTCCTCCCGGGACAAGCTCTCGGTCCATCGGCCCACGGCACGAACGACCCGGGGGCCGGTTCAATCAGCTCTTCCCGCCCGACACCATTCGATCTCGCCGCATCGATCCAGCGATCCGGCCGCCAAGTCCCCGAATCCTCACCCCAGGTCGCCACATCCGTATGCAGGGCCTGCAGATTCAGGTTCACAAACGTGTGTGCCGGAATAACATGCGAGGTCCCATTGACGATAATCGTCTGAGATGGCTTGGTAGCAGCTTTGGGAATGAAGACTATGGAGCCGTGCAAACGGAGCGTCTCGTACATGACGGCCTGGCATCGCTTGAGTCTCGGGAAGATCGTCGCATAGTCCCACGTCTCCGGGCTGGCGCGGCGGGCCACTTCGACGATCTCTTCGTTCAGCCAGTCTTGGACGGCCGGCTTGCTGGCTAGGAAGGCGATTGAGCTGGCGACGGCGTTGGCGGTGGTTTCGTGGCCGGCGAAGTTGTATACGAAGAGATTGCCGAAGAGTTCGTCGTCGGAGAGGGCGTTTTTGCCTGTTTCGGCTTGGTTTGCTTGGACGAGGGTGGTCAGAAGGTTTCCTGTCTCGCGAGGAGTTGACGCGGAAGTCGCCTTCTCTCTTTCGACCATCTCTTTGAGGTAGAGCTTATATTCGTCGCATGCTTGGCCAACTTTCTGCATGTTTTTCGGCCAGATCCGCCACTTGAGTGCGGTCATTGGTAACATGACCAGCAGTGTGAAGTTCTTCAGTACCAAATTGAGTGCCTCTCTGTAGCTCATCGCATGGCCAGATGGAATGATCGCCTGCTGCTCTCTGAATGGGTGTTGTATTCCGAATCCAGCGTGCATGAAAACATTCAAGGTCACGGCCGCCGTATCCTCGCTCGTCTCGCTCGTCCCTTCAGTGCCTTTCTCCATCCAGTGCTTGACCACCTCGCGCGCTTGCCTCACACCCTCATTCCAGACACTCCCACTGATCCTCTCGTTTAAATTCGGGGCCGTAATCTTCCGATGCCGCTGCCACGTCTCGCCTTCGACACTGTCAACGTTCTTCCCGAACGCATTGAGGCCATCATACATGACGGCCGGCTTGATGAACGCTTTCCTCGCCGACAGCACAGCCTGCGCAGCGCTGGGATCCGCAACATGTACTTCGTTGATGGAAGGCGTACAGACGATAAATGCCGGGCCATACTTGTCGTGCGCTTGATGGCCATCGTCGAATTGCCAGCCCATGTACGTGTATCTGGCCCAAGCGCCGAGGTTGAAGGGTAAGAGCGGGAGAAGTTTGAGCAGTGGAGGACATATCTTGTAGGCGATGATCCAGAAGGGGTTCAGGCTTGCCGTCGGTGAGACAACAATGGGCAGTTGTGTAGTCTGACAGACGCGATAATTGTGGCGAATTTTCAACCCGATCGAGATCCAATACCAGATGAAGTTGGCGATAAGGACCGCAATGAACGTCCTAAGATACTGCATGGGACCCGTTTTGTATGAGTCAGATTGTGGAACCAAGTACCAGACGACAAATATGACTGCTCCATAAGTGACAAGTCCGATGATACGTCCCCGGAGTTCTTGATCCATGCTGCGGGACGGAGAGCGTGTGTGCTTCAAGCCCACCCAGCTCACTCACAAATTGGTGGCAAAAATGGCGACAGACGAAGGAGTGGGTTGCTACAGCCTGACACTACACGGAACATTCAACTTCACACGGTACGGCTCGAGATTGAAGCTAGTTAGAGCCCATTTATGTTGAATCAGCGTCAGGTGAAGTGAGCTCGTTGCTATACGCAACATGCATGAAGTGTCAGCCTCATGCGCAGGCCGCCGGTTGGGCGGCCACCCCCATAAACCCACTTGTCGTCGCCATTATGCGCCATCGCAACGCGCAATCGCGGGCTGTGGCTTCGGGGAGGCTGCATTGGCCTCGTCGGCACGAACCTTGTCAGAAGCCCAGGTGGGCTCGATGGGCTGTGGTGGAAATGATCGTAAAAGATCCTCCTTGAGGGGTTTTCTCTTCGAGACAAAGGTCCTGTCTGTCTGAAATCTCCTTCGTACTCGCAGTCGAGTCTGAGCGCTTTACTGTGTGGCACAGCTTTTCGCAGATTGCAGTTGTATGCTTTACCGCATGGTCTCGAGCAGGCTGGACTTTACCGTGCCGTATAACTAACTCCTCAACTCTGCATGCCGATGCCATCTGCCGGTGCTCTACAGTGTTTCCTGTCTTACCTGAATTTTGGCCGACTACACTACTGCAGCAGATGCGCTTCGCGAAAGCCCCGACTTAACGGTATACGAAGTCATGCCATGATTAGACCATAACCGCCTAGCCCATGCAAATGTTTCACATTCAGCGATCGGCTCCACGAGGATGAAGATCCCCATTCCAGGCTCCGAACATCGCGTGGCAAACATGTGGAACGTGGGCCCAAGGGAGGGACTCATCAAAGCACGCCTTCGCTGAAACGAGATCGGCGCTGACATGAAGAAAACTAAGTGTTTAGCGCATGATGGCCAATTCCTCGCCAAAAATGTGTCGGCACCCTCGACACATGTCTTCGCCCCCACGATTGGTAAAGACTTGCGAGCGGTATCGATTTTCTGCAGCACGAAGAGCTCTTCGCTGGCATCTGCTGACATGCTGACACTCGACGAACTCTTGGAGAGCCTCGTCTGTGTCAGCTGACAGCCCGACAGGTTCCCTAAAAAGGGAGAAGATCTGATCCCTGTGCTACCGCTTCTTACTTCGATGTCACCGCGGCACGGTCAATGGGATCCCCTGGCACCAGCTTTTCGACGACACGCTGAAAGCTATTTTGCGTGCGTGGTACCAGAGTCCAGATGGGCGGGTCTTTCCATTCAATGTGCGAGCCGCGAAAGTTCTCCGCTCCCAGCTGTCATAGGTGCCAGTCTCCGGTGCGGTGTCATCAGGAATAGACTACTGTTCTCAGCCCGTGTGCTGAGGGGAACGCCTCCGACTTGTTGGTAATAGATGTCAGCTTTTGCAATCTCTTCAGCTCTTCCTTTTCTACATCTCGAATCTATCCGCCCGCTGAGTGCGCTCTCAGAGATTGTTGGTGACATCGCATTTCGTTTGCACAGCGCGTGTACGGCTCCGTGTTTCAAGCAGTCTGGTGGTTCTCTGAATCGCCTGCTTCAACATGGCAGGCCGAATAGAGCCATCCGGCTTCTATGTACGTGAACTCCCCTCAGTCATCCATGTGCCTCAAATCAATTCTATAACTAACCCCTCCCAACCAGGCTGCCTCTGGCGTGCTATTCGCCATCGCCATCATCGCCGCCATCTCCCGCATCATAGCCCGCCTCCGCCGCTTCCGCCGCCTATATCTCGACGACGCCTTCTTCTTCCTCGCAATCATAGCCCTCATCGCCGGTACAGTCATGACCTACATCAACGTGCCCCTCGCCTACTCGCAAGAACTCGTCCAACTCGGCATGGACCAACCTCCTGAGAACTTCCTCGACCTGCTCATCGAAGATGAAAAGACGCAGTACGCCGCCACCACCCTGATCGGCGCCGCCATCATCGCCGTCAAATTGTCTTTCCTGACCTTCTTCCACATGATCATCCGCGGTGCCGTGCGCTGGTACATGTTATATTGGGCGTTCGTCCTGACCGTCACGGTGGCGAGCGCGCCTGTGGTGATGTTCTCGGATTTCATCGCGTGCCCGTATACGGGACTCGAGATCATGACCGAATGCGTCACGGACGCGGCGCGCAACAGGCAGAATGCCGTCGTGCGCGCGAGCGTCGCGCTGGACATCATCTCCGACGTGCTGATCATCAGCATCCCCGTCATCATCCTGTGGAACGTCCAAATGAGCGTGCGCCGCAAACTCGTCCTGGCAATGTCGCTGTGCATGGGCATCTTCATGATCGTGTGCGCCGGCGTGCGCATCGGGGCCGCGAACGTGGACGGGGGGTTGATCGATGTGCTGTGGGTGCTGTTGTGGCAGCAGTTGGAGGCGTGCGTGGCGGTGATTGTGGTGAGTGTTACGGCGTTCAGGATCCTGTTTACGAGTGCCGAGGAGACGAACACGGGAGATGAGAGTGCGAGGGCTGTTAGGGGTCGGGCGGTGCGGACGGTTGACTTGGAGGGGAGTGGGAGTAAGGGGTGGAGTCATCCGAGTCGGTGGGGGGTGACGAAGGAGAGGAGGAAGGATGCAAGCCAGACGAGCGAAGCTGAGCAGAGACCAAGCGTGGCGAGTCATGAGATGAGCTTGATCGAGAGTCGGGAACGGTCGAGAGAAACTGATACCGGGATATCAGCGGCCTGAAATGAGTACTTGTACGTTGAAATGACTTTGTACTGATATTGATGACAAACATCACTTGCACCTCAAGTTCGTGTGTGCAATTACGAGTCTTACGGTCGTGAAGAATGGTACTCCAGCTTTGAATGGTATGGGAACCCACATACGACACACCCATTCAGAGGATTCGACATCTCAAATCAAGCCAATGCCATATAGTCCCGAGCCTCTATGCTCAATATACTGCGACTCATGAGGCTCACATCCCTCCGATCACCAGCTCGGAAGAGCGTTACTGAGACGTGCAGCCAGCAAAGCATTGTTCCACGCTCCACATCTCCGAAGGGTTCCAGCCTGCCCTGCCACCAGCGTCCCCGCTAAAACTTCAACAGCAAAGCCATTCTTTCCATCAAGAGGGTCGGACCACCAAAACGGCAAGCCGAAAGCCCCAGAGGGTATACTTGGCGCATCGTACATTGCCGCGAGCCGAATGGGATTACCAGTACGGTCCCAGACGGTGACACGTATTTTTTTTTTCTTCTCGTCGCAGCCGTACCATCCCACGGCTTTGAGCACGACGGTCTTGATCCTCAATCTCCCTTTTCGCGAGGGCCGAATACGCTGTCGCTTTTGGGGATGATCTCGGTGCCTATCAGCTCTAGCAAGGGACTCACGGTGAGATCCCGAAGTTCATGGTCCCAGTCTGGGCCTGCTCCCTCGCGGCCCGGCTGGCTGAAATCCACCGATGCCCAGGACCAACTCGGGACTGTGTAAACGGGTCGCTCGTCGTCAAGTTCATCTTTCGTCTCGATGGAACAACGACCGTGGCCTCCACGCGGTCGCCAATTGAGCTGGCCAGTACAAAATAGAAATGGTCTCCTTTGCCTATAGCTCTCGCGAAGACTCTCTCCAATCTATCATGTATCCAGATGCGCTCGGCCCTGCCCGTTAGAGATTTCTTCCGCACGGACTGATTTGAAGGCTGTAAAATTCGATTCCGGCTCCGTTTCGCTTGAAGGTTGCATCCCGCCATGTCGTGTCGAAGTTGATTATCGCAGAAGAAGAAGAAGAAACATCGTACTGAGGAGGAATAGAGGTTCTACCGCGATGTAGTTCGCTGCAGTGAACTCTGTACATCTCGAACAGAGCTTGTCAAAAGCTGTAAACGGCACATTGTGGGCGCTTTCGCTGTCGCCGTTCATGTTTTAAAAGTTGAGTTGATGTTTGAGCGGCGCGACTCGTGACATCGTACAGTGAATCACATGGTTTCGTAAGATTCGGATCTCACGATCTTTGAGTTCCTCCTCAGTAGATCGACTGTACCTGAGTTATGAGTATCGAGTGCTAGCTGAGACGAGCCCTTTTTTTTTTTGGCGCAATGAACAGTTTGCCTCGACAGTTAAGAGAACGTCGACTCAGCGACCAGGTCAGAGGCTTGGATGACGAGCAAGATTGATCGGCGAGAAGGGGAACAAGAGAGGACGTCAAGAGGTCTCGCTGACCAAAGTTCAGAAGCGTAAGAATCGCATCTCTGCGGCAACGCCACTACTAGCCATATTGGGCAACTGCGAGCTCATGTACCGAGTCAGGTCATCTCTGTTATTTGCTTCGGGAAGTGAGTGCTCGATATTGGCTGATTAGCGCATGGGTCGCGAAACAGAGGCATTTGAACAGATGTAGCTCCAAGCGGGAGAATGAGGGGCAGTGTTAACTGGATCTATTTCCAGTCCATACCTCACCAAACATCTCACATCAATACTGTTTTCGGGCGCCATGAGCGGGACTTAGCGATATCTCAGCGGTTCCGATCCTCTACAAGCGGCCCGAGATCGCGTGGCAGAAGCTTGTCTAGCTTGTTACGACGTTTTCACCTCAGGTTGCTTCCCACACCGTTGAGCCGCCGTTACATTTCCGCTTTTTTACAACCTCTGAATCCAGCCACATCGACGGAAGGCGCCAATCAACTCCTTCTGAGATTGAGACTTGTAGATTCCACTTCGAGATGCACTCAGTTGGGCTCAAAGCGCTACCCAGGCGAAGAGATCACGTATGGCAGCGGATTGCAGTGCGTTGAAAGCAGTATAAGAATGGATTGAAACTGCACTCAAGCCGGATCTTTCTTCGTATCCTCAGCAGAACATTATTCGACGAGACAGACAGTGAACATACAGTACGTTCAAAATGGTCAAGCTCGCCTTCCTTCTCGGCCTCCTGGCCATTACCACCTCCGTCTCCGCCACTTACAAGCCTCGCGGCGGCGACAATATTTTCAAGCCCCGCCAGTGCGCGCAAGCCGGCGAAAGCTGCTACAGCGAACGAAGTGAGAAGCCTCCGCCATCGTTGCAGTCCTTAGAAAGATTGCTGACCCGGTGACGAATAGCGTGCAACAATCAAGCGTGCTGCAGCGGATACTGCAACTCGGCAACGGGCTGCACTTGTGAAGGGAGCCCGATGGGTGGTGGTGGTAGTGGCGGGTGCTTTGGATCGGGTTGTGATGGATCGAAAGGTGGTCCGAATGGAAAGTGAACGGGCAGTGCTGGCAGCCAAGGGGAACAACGTTGAACATGGTGAGGGCAATCGGAAAACCAAGTCTCAAGCAGAATTTCAGCCAGCATGTAGTGAGCTTGATCGTGACTATTGGCCCTGTTGTGACCTTTTGTGCATATCATACAAATCATCACCACATACCGTGCTCGTGGGTATATCAACCACAAATCTTTTGGGAAGATCAGTTGCGTGCCCTTCAGATGAGCTCTCAACCTCACCATCAAATCCGACATTGAAGCTCACTTGTTGACAACTCGCAAACTCCGCCTCGGATGCAACAGCACCCCCACAAAAGTCGGCTCATTCTTAAGCAACAAATCCTCACTCCCCGAACTCTCACTCCCACTCCGACCGCGGCCCAGGCCCACGGGCATATTCTCAGGCCTACTCGTTGGCACCGGCGGCACATTAGCATGCTTCGGTCCCCAAACCTCCACACTCGCGCGACCAGTCGAGCTTCTCTGGCCGGGACTCGCTCCCCTTGGGGAGTCTGTGAAGCTTGAGCCGCCGTCGCGGTTTGAGGACGCTGCTCGACCGCCAGTCCTGATACTGCTGCCTGCACCGGCGGCGAGAAAGGCGGTCTTTTCGCTCACGGGGCCAGTCTGAGCAGGGTTTCCGGTTTGGCGTTGGGTGGCGGCGATGTGACTTTTGTAAAGGGCTAGTTGGCGGCGGTAGATGAAGAGGCAGATGAGGAGGTAGATGATCAGGATGAGAAGGACGCCCGCGACAACGCCCGCGACAATAGCCCCGGTACGGGCGCCGGAGTAGCCGCTCGATGAGTCGTTTGAGCTGTTGGCGTTCGTTGATGTGCCTGCACCGGCAGTAGCAGCGCCAAATGTCGCGGTACCCGTGATAGTGTGGCCGTCGGATACCGTTACGAAAATGCCAATCTGCAGAGCGGGAACGCTATATGTAATGGGCGTCTCTGTGGCGAGAGGACCTTGTGAGGCGTGATTGGCCGGCGCTATCACTGTCGCGCCGCCGTTTGCGTTTCCACCGGTGACACTGTACACTGCGGGAGGGACTTGGTAGCCATAGCTTCCGGAAAGAGCGTTCGAAGAGCCTTTTTGAGCGGACTGTTGATCTTGATCGTTAGACCCAGAGAGCGCGGTGAATTTATCTTGCCACTCGAGAGACGATGCGTTGAAGACGTAAATACCGGGCGAGTCGCAGGAGATCTCGGTCCCAACGTAGCCGCCAACAACGAGCATCTGGCCGTCCCATAGATGACAAGTGTGGCCGGCACGAGCAGGTGGATTGCCGCTGCTGGAGTTGACCTGAATCCACGTGAATGATGGAACAGTCAGAATCCAGAGATCGTCAAGTTGAGTCTGAGCACCTGCGGGTTGCAGGTTCTGGCCTCCGTACATGTAAACATTCGTGCTTGATCGATCAGGAGCAGAAGCAGACACAGCGCAAGGATTGACCCTGGTCTTGGGCGTTGAGCCGGACGTGCTCTGCTTATACCAGGTCGAGGAAGCAATATCGTAGACGTCGACCACATTCAGCTCTGTAAATGTGGTGTTTGTACCACCCGCAAGACCGATGATAATTCCCAGGTCACCAAATCCTGGGACGTAGACGAGAGCACCATCTGCGCGCTCCGGGAAACCATTGCTATCTTGTAGTCCTCCCTGCGTGACGTTCCGCCAGACACCGTCTGATCCCGCCTTTTGATTGTTTTGAAGATCTTTCGCGGCGTCGTTCGAGTATCCTGGGAAGGTGAACTCGGTCAAGGATTTGAGGTAGACCCTCGGCACACTTTGACTCCATCCGTTTGTAGTGTATCCATCCAAATGTCCACCGAAGTAGAATCCCCGTCCAAGCTCAGGTATCGAAAGTCCAGCCCCCTCCGCAGCGTTTTGTACCGACTGGCCACCATCTTCACTGTTATCACCAGATGATGTCGTAGGGTTGACATGTTCCTTCCAGGAAGAGCTTGCGATGTCGTACTTCCAGAGCGCATACGACGAGGGTGACACGACTGGCTTCCACGAGTACTCCCCTCCATAAAGGAAGAGCGAAGTCGTTGAATTCCAGAGTGTGCCCAATGCCACAGCAGGAGGCCCAGATGGTTTTGGTAGGCCCTTCAGACTTGGCGATCCGATCTGCCAGGTCTTTGTCACATCAATCGAAATAAAGTCGTTGTTCCAGGTGTCATCCGTCTGTCCCGCCTGGGTCGATGCCTGCCCTCCATAAACGTAAATCGTACCATTCACGATTGCAGACTGATGAGCCCATCGAGTACACACGTCTGTCGGGCTGTCGCCTCTAATGCTCAATATCTTGCGACGTTCGAGGTTTCGCGGAAAATCTGAGTTGATGACGCCAGCTTCTGCTCCGGCGAACGAGTGTTGAGAATCGTCGAGCAACGGCGAGTTCGACAGCAGCGCGAGCGCGAATATGGTGATTGCTGCTGTAGTCACAAGTCGCGCGCCCCAATGCGGCCAGGATGAATTCTTTTGTCCTCTCATGCTGCTTTGCCTGCCATCCGATGTGGCTTCAAGTATCTTTTCATCGATCGATGGCGTGCTATGATGAAACTCCGAGCTTTGTCCCATATCAAACGCCTAGCTATTCGAAGTCGTATTCGGTTCGCTGTTGACAAGTGCAGTTCAGGGTCCTCGTATTCGAAACGCGGCAGCAGCAGCGGATCTGCAGGATTCAGTGAAGTCTTGTAAAGTCACGAGACGATTCGCATCACAGGACAAGATGAATACGAAGGCTCGACTGCAAAAGCGAGACAGGAAGAGTGGAGTACAGTCACGGAACATAGAGCGAGTACAACTCCTACAGGTACAAAGTTAGCTCACCAACCCGGTCGGCAATGATCCAAGTGCCCTGAACCAGGGCGACCCGCCTGTCTTCCTGTTACCCGACATGGGGCAAACACACATTCCCATCACGGCCTCACCCTCCATAAGCTAGGAGACGGAATACAACAGGACAAGATCGTCCCGATGCTGGCGCTCATATGGTCCAAAGCCATCGAAGGCGGCAAACACCTCAGGGCAGAAGCCAGGAGGACGTGATCCGGTTTGAGCTAGTAGCTAGCCAGTGACATGTCATGCAAGTCAATCCACAAGGAATCTCAACCTCTCACAGGGCAAAGATGCGTTATTTCCCCAGCGAGGACGGACTGGAATTGAGAGCAAGGAACGTGCGATGACGTTGTAGGAACATGGGTCGCAATCGTTGATGCGAATGAAAAATTACAGGTGGTTGCATGGGGAAGCTGCTTACATAAGGCAACCGCCATGTGGAGAAGTCTGACCTTCAAGATGCCGTGCCGTGAATACTTCGGCTGCTACTTCCCTACTTGCATACTGACGTTTAGAGTTACGTTAATATCTTTTAGAGGAACACGTTTTTTGCACGCTTTGATTGACCTATTTAAGCTCATCAGGCGTTAATTAATTATGAAGACTTATTTTAAATATATTAATTGTCTACTCTGCTATTGATTAGATTGTTAATATATGTACAG
>UYJD01000013.1:358995-372269 GCA_900618795.1 Cyanodermella asteris
CCTCCGTACCTGATGAATCCTCGATTCATTGGTTCCCCGTGAGTCCCTGACTGACGGTCCCTCCTATGTACGTGACACAAGTCTTAGAATCATATGCTTGTTGTCTACAAGAGTCAGCCTTAATATTTGATATTCGTATCGAAAACCTACCCGGCTCCTCTACGTCATCCCGGGACTCCTCTTTTGAGTCCTGCGAAGAGGCAACGATCCGTTGTGAATCATCATGGCCAGAATCTGTGACTGCTTGCAGCGAAATCCGTAAGTCTCCAAGGCTTGGCTCGAGAGGCCAGCGCTCGATGATCAGTCACTAATAATCGTCAGATGATTGACCCATGGTGTGGCAAGTACGCAGGTTGTGAAGGCGTGGAAGCAAAGAAGTCAAAGGGAGGCGTTACACAACAAGAATAGCGAGTGACCGCACGCGGCGCGCCATGGCTAGGCAACCCAGCCGCCAACACGCATCCCTGATGCAAGAATAGACAGGAATGTCCACTTTTCCTGGCGCTGTTCGACAATGTCTCTCCGCATGCAACCTCATGCATTCCTTACGGACCTTCTATTGTTGGTAATGGCATATTTGGAGGAACGGGCGTCAGTTACCCTCCTGCGCTGTTCTAAGTTCTTCTATCGTTTCATTGTTCAGCACTTATGCCGGTTTGAATGCCCAACATTCTGGCAGTTCGACTTTGTTGTGAGCAGCTGAGACGGACTTGCCTTCCAACGCTATGTTTCTTTGGAGAACGAAGGGGTCTTGCGTGACCCACGTCTCACAGAATTCTCAACAAAGACACGTATGCGGGGTCACGTGTCCGAACCACCTGCAGAAGGTGCCTCGGATTACCATGGCTAGGTCTGTGAGTGCAGGCAGGTAGTGTGATGTCCTTCGCAGCCCCACGCGGAGGTGTTATTTTTATTCTTATAATTTTTTTGGAGCTACAATGGCCCAGCCAGGCGGCAGCTCATTGGTCTTGGGCGCTCGCCGGCCGTTCCTGCGGGGGGTATGAAGAGGCAAATCGAGATGAAGTAGTATGGACCAACCGCCGATCCGACTCTCGCAAACGGGCACTTCGTTCTCCGGAAACTAATGCAAACGCAATGGGTCCTTGGGACATCGCGTCAGGTGGGCTCTCACCTTCACTCAAGATTGTTCAGATCAAGACATGGGTGCGACATTTCATGAAGTGACTCGTGAGGCATACAGCTCGTTTCATGGCAAACTTGGATTTTATTCTGGGGCCCAACAAGCCGAATATCACGCTTTGGATTTTGTCTAATATTGTCTGTGGCGTATTGCCGACTCATAATCAACAGGGACGGAAAGGACAGGAAGGGATCTACCCCATGCGGCCAGGGATTGCTTGTGATCCGCAGCCTGAGCCATAAAGTCGTCCAGCGCTCAAGCCTTGGTCATATGTCCCTGTCTACTCAAAGCAACGGCCCTTAACCTGGTTGGGGCTACCGCCAAAACCGAACTGCCACACCTGCTGGCAAGTCTTCTGCCATGGGTCACCATTAATGCCGCCACGGAAGTGGTGATCAGCGCACTAAAAAGCGTCAGAAAATCTCAGCAAGACTTTCTTCGTCCCAATCTTCTGATCTACTCAATGTGGAAACTTACAGCTTGGTGCTTAACATCTGTAACGCAGCGTAAGTTTTGGCAGGTGAATGCGGCGGTCAATCGACTTACCCCATTCTGTGTGTGGCTGAGTTGTGCCCCACTGTGCGCAGGTGTTTTCGGCGAGCTCAGGATTGTCAACACCGTTGACCGTGCAGGTACAATAGGTGTGATAGTCGGCGTAGGCGCTACAGGAAAAGAATCGCGGGTCAGAAGGTGCTTCATCCGTAGAAAGTGAATCATTCGTCGCTCCTACCTGACTGCGAAGAGGATGGTGCTGATAGCAAGGAACTTCATCTTGGAACTGTGTTGTTTTTGCTGGAAAGGCGATTGTGTTGTTGTGTTCGATGGAGAAATGTTTGTTGTTTGTCTCATGAGTCCATGGGAACCCTCGCCCCTTTTATAATGCTCAGGGGATCATGCATAATGCGAGTGACACTTGTACACATCACTACCAAGGAGTCGGCCTTGACTGACATTGATGCTGTTGAATGCCTCTAGGAAAAGATCGAGGCTACACGTTCCTGTCGGGAAATTCGCCATTCGTTGGAATTGAGGAGACGTCTTCATCGAGCCTGTGGGATCCTGTTGAATTCCTCTGGGGAAAAATCGAGGTTACACATTCCTGTCGGGAAATTCGCTATTCGTTGAGATTGAGGGGACTTCTTCGTCGAGCCTGCAGGTAAAAGCCACAGCTTAGAGTTTTCTCTCTCTATAAGTCTCTCAATGCGGGGATCTTCGCATTGGATCCCTTACGGTTAAAGAGATTTATCTTATGAGGAAAGGCGTCAAGCAGAGGGGTGATTTTGGATAAATACCTTGGCGGATCTGAGAGCCGATGAAGCATCAGTATTTGCATGTGGTCATGGCAGTGGCTAAAGAGATTTATCTTATGAGGAAAGGCGTCAAGCAGGGGGGTGAGTTTGGATAAATACTCTGGCGGATCTGAGAAGTGTTGAAGTATTAGTATCTACATGTGATCACGGCAGTAGCTGTCATATAGTAGCTGTTCGGCAATACTAAGACAAACATTACATGCAGGGAAATGCACGTGTTCACGGCAATGGCTGCGGTACGGTAGCCGTTGTGTTCAGGGAAATGCACGTGGTCACGGCAGTGGCCGTCGTACAATAGCTGATCGGCAATACTAAGTTCAACATTAAGTTCAGGGAACTGACTTCGACTCCGTCATGTTTTAACCGACATGCTTTCAGCCTGCTGCAGGGCTTCAATTCGGTTCACTGCGTCCTGCGCGGCACCCAGGCTAAATCTGGTTGAATATAGCTCGCAGTAAATTCGCTCTGGGGTTTGGCGGACGAAACAACATTAAATACGGCCATGTCTTGACATTCGACTCCAACTTTGACCAACGCATTCCTCAGCATCATTGCCTACGACCACTTGAATATCGGCAACACAAGCAAGCCTTCGTTCGCCATGAAGATCATCAACCTTGCCCTCTGCCTCGGCGCCGCTGGCGTCAGCTTGGCTACAACCATCCAGGGGCCTAGCTGCATGGCTCCCGAGGGAGCCATGTCTCTCGACCAGATCATCAGCTGGGGCAGTAACGGGGCCATCCCGTCGGTTTACAACCAAATCAACGCAACCTCCCGCTGTGTACCCGTGGACCTGGCGGAAAACCTGATCAGCCAAGTCGAGCGGCTTAACGTCACTACCCCTTCCGATAGCTCCGTCCTGGAGAAGCGCATCCGCAATTGCCCCGAGATCAAGAACGGCGCCATCGCGACTACGAGCCAGTACAGCTGCGATGCCACAAGCAACCCAGGAGCGTGCAGGACCTGTGCTATTTCGTCCGTCGCTATTCTGGTCACCTCTTGCGCTGCTTGCGCTGCAAAGGTCAACCAGGAGTCGCTGCCATGCTGTATTGCAGCAGCGGCTGTTTACGTCACATATTACCTAAAGAACTGTGTCCACCATTTCTAGACAACCTCGAGCGCTCTCGCCACGACTGTCGGCGCCTGGGTCGAAAGCAACAAGTATGAGTGTCGCTTGCTGGTTGATACATTCTTCTCTTTGCGCAGCTCGAGCGCAAGCTGGGGCTTTCTGGTTTGTGTCTGTGTAGGTGGAGACGAGATGGCAGTATGGGATGCAATTATGTGGACACTGGACACTCATTCACAAACAGAGGTCGACACAGTCGTGGTCCCTCTGTGTGGCATTGAAATAGATGAAATCATGCCCTGCATGACAGGGTAAAAAATCATCCATTTGATCGACCAATAGACTGCCAAACATGTGCCACGTGTTGCACCTATCGAGGAGTAGGATAGAAAACCCTGTGTCAAAGGAGACCATATCTCGACGAGGTTTGAAATTGTGGTTTGGAAGCCAAATTCAGGCTCTTCCACGTTTGACGAGGTGCCATTTGATTCGCTGTCATCGGGCATCGCAGAGAATGCTTTGGTCTTCTGTACTGTCGAAGGGATGTTTTTTGCACACCTCGCGTTCCCATGTGCCAAATTTGACGCGTTGGCACTTTACCCAAAAGAGAAGAGAGGTCACCAATCGTCAGAGACCGATCAACGTGTGGGAGCTAAAACAAAAACAACAACGCCAAGGTGTTGAAGGGGGTGTTAAGGCCAGCGTGTCGCCCTGTCCCCTGAAGTCGATCATTGATGGGTGATGTATCGAACTGAGTGGTTGGTAGTCTGAGCTTTGCTTGTAAATTACTGTTGACAAATTGGGATTAGCGCGCCCCTGAGTAATCCTGGTATAAAAACCATAACCAGGATCAACAACTCAGAATAATCAATCAACACTGTACCAAAAATCCTGTGCATGACATGATGTGATAGCGGGAGCAGCCGCCTAGCCCGTTGTGCTCCCGCCACCAAGCCCATTTCGGAATGCATCATGGCTTTTGCTGACTGGCCTCATGTGCAAAAAACGTGCTTGCGACACTGTAAATCAATGCCAGCGTCAGCATCCGTCTAGATCGCCTCTTGCAGTGACACTCGCAGTTTTCATACAGTCGCCTTTGGACAGGTCAGCGGCCATGGTGGTTGCAATGTGGTGAAAGTGCGTTGGACTGCTGGGGAATAATTAATTGATTGGAAATTTTCAAGATCACGGCCACGCCAAGAACGCACACGTGACACGCTCCTGCCTTCCCTGGACCTTATCGACCACACATGCACACAAACGACCGATCAGTCTGGTCGAACCGCCGCTCCCTCTCAATCTCTGACGGTTAGGATATGGCCTTGAAAATTCAACATGTTTTGTACAGTGAACCAAGCTTCAACCAAAAGTGATCTCAGTTTCTATCGAGGCTTGCAACCGTGAAGTGGCTGCTACCTACCAGGTGGCTCTTCCCTCTCAGCTTCACTCAAGCTCTTTGGCCTTTGCACTCTTCTCCTTTGTTTCTCTGCTCACGGAATATGCTACTTTCAGCATTGTTCATTCATACTTGACCGATTCCGCATCCCAATCCGAGTTCTCTTCGACATGAAGATCAACGAATACGATCGCCAGTACATCATTAGCTTAGTGGGAAGACAAAAGCACCGTAATGTTGACACCGCCAGAAAGCGCCGCTGCAGAGGATGTCGCTGGCGAGACGGCAGTAGCGACCGAGACTCCAAGCCTGGCCGTTCCCGTTCCAGGCAAGACCTACATCATCAAATCAGCAGCATCGAATCGAATCCTCACCCGAACCGGAGGCGAAGTCACCCTGTCCTCTCCCGGCCAGAAGGATGATGGCTCTGTGCTCTGGGCATGTACCAAACGCGACGGCTGGCTCGGTTTGCAAAATCCCATCAGTGGCCGGTTCCTGGGACGCGACAAAGACAGCACCCCCACGTGTGCCGCAGACCGTCAACAAGCGTGGGAGCAGTTTGCAGTACAGCCCAGGCCGGATGACAGCTTCATCCTGAAGCAAGAGCATTATTGGAAACTGCTCCATGTCAGACGCCTCAACAGCTACGGCAAGCAGAAACTTGCAAAGATACACAACGGAGAGGCTGATTAGTTTCCTTTGGATTTCCACCCGGTTGAGCACTTCAAGCTTTCGCTCCCGTCCTCAGCCAAGGACGAACTGTGAACGAGGTACGAGAGGGAAGAGCACAACTACAACGTGGACCGGAATCACGATCCGAAGGCTCTTGTCATTTTTCTAAAGAAATGCTTTCTTCAATTCCCAAAACGTGGTCGGGAAAATTTTTGTTGGCTACAAATCTGATTCATGAATTAGGAAATAGTAAAAGCTTGTGGCACTGTCACCCGACCTAGCTTTCATAATGCTTATACGAGCAGTGGATTGCATGTCCCACGTTCGTAGGCCGTAGATCTGTGTTTTGGCTGCGGCTCCGCAACCTGACTGTACTGAAATTCCAAATTCCAAATTCCAAGCACGAGTGCGCCGCTTAAACCAGCACATCGCTTGGTGTAGAGCCACGCATCTTTCTTTGCCATTGAATCGACCATACACAGCCGCGCTCCGCTAGAGAGCGGCTCAATATTGCGGCCTAACAGTTATTCTCGATCTTCATGCGTTCGATCCTTCCGTCAGCATCGAGACTGTACAGCACGATGGTCGAATCAGCCATCCGCCGGCCTCGACGCTTTGCACCTCTCGGGTCTCATTCAAGCTCAGATGCCCCTCAGCTGCGAGGCATCGTCTTCGATGTCGACGGTACATTGTGGTCAGTCGCCTCCGGTATATTCCGTCTCGTCGAGTGCGGGCTCTGTTGCCGCCAGAGTCTTCTTCGCCTCAAAGCTCTTGCCCATGATTTTAAGGACGCACCACGAACCCATCTCTGAAGCTCGCAACGTGTCAGCCATATCAAATCATGTAGCTAACAATCGTACAGCGAGCCTCAAAACTACATGTTCGGGCAGATGCGCGAAGCGCTCGGGATCCAGAAGCCGACCGACATCCTCGACCACATCTACTCGCTCCCGCAGCCCGAGCAAGACGCCGCCATGGCCAAGATCGTCGAGATCGAACGCAACGCCATGACCGACCAAAAGCCCCAACCGGGGCTCGGCGAGCTCATGTCCCATCTCGAGAAGCGCAACATCCGAAAGGCCATTTGCACGCGCAACTTCGACGGCCCCGTCGAGCACCTACTGAACAAGTTCCTACCGGGCCAGGTCTTTTCACCGATAATCACGAGAGCATTCAGGCCACCCAAGCCGGACCCTGCGGGCATACTACATATTGCGGAGCAGTGGAAGCTGAATGACAGGGGCGAGGGGCTGATCATGGTGGGCGATAGCGTGGATGATATGACGCACATCCGCTCTGCCTTGTTCGTCGGCGGTGTGCGGCTACGCAAAACACGGGCCTCCTTCACTAGTATTTCCGCACCTCTGCCAAATCCTCCAGCCATCTGCACCCCTTTCCGCCTCTTCAGACATTCATACACAATCCGAGCAGTTTTACGATCATCGCAGAGCCCAGCGCAATGGACGCCGATCCCGTCAGAGACCGCGCTCGCGGCAAGGCAAGCGCCGCCGCTTCCTCCGCAGCCAACACGGCCAAAGACGTGACCAAAGAGAAAGGTAAGCCATTGAAGCCTTCACACTCCTCTTAAAGAGTGAATAACAGTTTGCTGACGTGATCTCCTCACTTTCACAGGCGAAGACAAGCAAAAGATGCTCCTCTCCCAAGACGCCGGCCACTTCAGCATGCTCCGCGCGCTCCACCTCGCCGACGTGATCACCTGCGGCAACCTCTTCTCGGGCTTCCAGTCCATCACCTGGAGCATCCGCTACGCCGTCAACGCCCAGAATCCGCACGCGCGCGGCGACCCTTCGTTCCCCATCTGGATGGCGCTCGCCTTCATCCCGCTGGGCATGGCGTTCGACATGTTCGACGGCAAGGTGGCGCGCTGGCGCGGCAAGTCCTCGCTGATGGGCCAGGAGCTGGATTCGCTGGCCGACCTGGTCAGTTTCGGGGTCGCGCCGGCGGCCGCGGCGTTTGCTCTCGGACTGCGGAGCAACGTGGACCATTTGGCGTTGAGCTTCTTCGTGCTGTGTGCGCTGTGTCGGCTTGCGAGGTTCAATGTTACGGTCAGCATGTTGCCGAAGGATGCGACGGGGAAGAGCAAGTATTTCGAGGGTTTCCCGGCGCCGACGAGTCTGTTTCTGGTGGGGTGGATGGCGTGGTGGGTTTACAATGGTTGGAATTTCGATCAGGTCCCGGGAGGTGTTTGGGCCAAGGGTACTCTTTTTGAGGTTCATCCCGTGGTTGGCGTATTTGTGGTCTGGGGATCTTTGATGATCAGTCGCACGATACACGTACCGAAGCCATAGAGCAAGAGCTGGAGATCCGAATACCGACGGACGAGTTACAGAAAGTAAGGAATATGCACACGGATGAACGGTTGTTGTAAAAGCGGTCAACAGAACAGCGATACGCGAGGATGCACGAGTGCAGAATGCGAGATACCCTTTTCGGGCGAAACGATTGCCTACGGATTGACAAGCATTGAATGAACGAGAATTCAATTCAGAATTCTATTCATGGTCGCACATCTCGGAACTCGTCCACTTGTCGTTCCGAGCTCCGTATGGGTATACTGCTGACATACCGAACTCCCGTGTCAAATTGATCGCCAAAATCCTTGCCAAGTGACATGTGCTAATATTTGAAATGAGTGGGGATGCTCCGAGACTAAACGCCTTGCCAATAAGGCTCTGCAGACCAATGTATAACGCCTGTTCCGTCCGAGATTAATGCCTGAATCTGTTCCGTTGTCGTGAATTATGCGTCATGCTGTTGCCTCTCGCTCATTCGGGCAAGATGCCCTGCATGTCCTCCTCAGTCAGATAGATGTCATGGACCGGATCACATTTGCACTCCAAATTCGGAGAGAGCAAGTAATCGTAGTGAGAAGGCAGGAAGATGTCTGTAGCATCGTCAGCATCAGCGCCATTCATCCGAATCAGGCATCCGCACCTTGATTCCAGTCGAAGCCCTGACCAGACCTCACACAAGTAATCTGCAGCCCGTCAGTACACCAATCAACCACTTTGCAGCTGGAGGTTACACTCGCCAGTCTCGGCGGGCCATCCGGACCTCCCACGTTGATGACCGTATGCTCAGACGCAGCCAGCGACGAACTCATCAAGCTCGCCCGACGCGAGCCCTCCTTCGGCACGGACGCCTCCGCAGGCATCTCGACGAACCGCAGAGGCGGCGACACACCAGGTAAGCTCGAAGCAGCTGCGCTGGACGCCGCAGAGTAGGTGTACGAGGAAGCTCCGGACGGCGGGGACGCAGAGGAGCTCCCGGCGGCGCCGGCGGAGGCCCGTGCCCCGCGGCGAGCGGGGATCCTGACCGGAGCACTCATGGCGACGTTCAGTGGGGTTAGGAGGGTGATTCAGAAGCTTGAGAACTGGTTTCTTTGGAGTTTTGAGAGAGCTGGGAGTCTGGAGAGGTGGTGACGAGGTGCAGTGAGGTGAGTCAATGGTGGGATGTCGTAGAAGAAGCATGTAAGGGCCGGGCAGATACGGATACAGTGCCTACGTATGATAGCATTCAGGCAGAGACGGAGCTCGAGTGGCGGAGATGAGTTCCGAATGTGGGCTGAGTCATCCGACTGCGTGGCTTGCTCCCGTATCGAACTGCCTAAGGAGGTCAAAACAACTATATGTACCAACTTACGCGTAGCGTAAGGTGTGGTCACATTTTGCGCACGACATCCCGAGGCGCTTTCAAGCTTGGCGGAGCTGTTTTCTTTGGCACCTCAGCGTCGGCAGAGTAATGCCATACAAAATCTGCGTCGACGCTTGCTTGTTGCTTCGGTACCAGAGCTATTGATCTTGCTTTGCATTAAGCTGTCGTTCAATTTTCCGGGAAATAATCTCGGCCACAGGTAGCTGTTGTCTGCTGTTTCTGTCCATCTACTTGTCCGCAAGTAATCTGTTTCCAATCCAACGAAGTTAAGAAGGTGTGCATCAGCTCTGGGTCGCAGGCATCTCGAGCCGAAGGGCCATGTCCACTATGAGCAGAAGCGCTTTATTTGTCTTACGTATTGCTCTGGCACCCATTAATATCTAGAATCGTCCTGAGTGTCAAGGCACGACATGGAAGACCTGTCATCGGCACATGGCGACGAGCGCCATCACTAATAAGATGCGCGGCAATGGACTGCCGAGTCGCTCAAGACGAAGCGAAAAGCATTGCGGCGAATCGTGACCTATACGAATGGCGCAGAGCAGAATGAAGCGGCTCCTTAGGCGGTCACCTAAGCTCTTTAGTGCCGGCTGCTTGAGCATAATAGTAAGCCGTAATGCAACAAACGAAGGTCCACTTGAGCACATACGGCACGTTCGGTGGGGTTCTGGAATCGTTGAGGGCGCCGTCGAGTGTCCAGCAAAGTCGATCCATAGAACGGGCATGCACAATTACGCCCCACCACCCGGCCTCTCTACCATGGGCGGGCGGATGATTTGGCTTTTCGTATGGACGCTCCCAGGATTCTGGCACTTTAGTTGCCCGAAAAAGCCAGCTTTGTTCGTCACTCGCCGCGAAAAGTCTCTTTTGACTCGTCGTCTCGGCGCATCCTTGGCTCTCTGGCTGCAGTCTCATCAAGCGGCAAAATCAGCTTGTTTTGTTGTACCGACCAATGGAGGCATTGGTGACCGGGCTCCAATTGTATATCTTACCTTTTGGCCCCCAGCTGCCAGGGCTGGCCTTTGGTTCTTGTACAAACACCCGTTACCAGCGACCATTTGCTGGTGCTTCAGCTGCTCAGTCCTTGTTTTGTTTGAATAGCTCTCAATTGGAGCGGCCATACTTGGGACCTACCCGACCATGTCGGTGACCCACGAGCAGCCTCGCGGCCTTCCCGGCGCAGGTGTACGAGCTTCATCCTCTGATGAAGAACTTCCCGACTCGAAGACCGCGCCCATAGTCGCCCAGCATGCATCTCCAGACTCGGACCCAGAGACGAACGAGCCCAGTCAAGCTGAAATCGAGCGCGTCTACAGCAAGCTCGATTGGCGGATCCTGCCTGCTTTCTGGGTGCTGTACTTTATGTGCAGCGCCATCAGATCGAACATTGGTCTAGCGCAGACCATGAACACTGCACAACATCATGACATTGGCTCTGTGCTTGGGATCACCCCAAAGCAGATCTCGACGGGCCTGGCATTGTTCTACGTGTGCTATGTCATTTTCGACTTTCCCAGCAACTTGATCATGAGCAAGCTATCGCCTCGTATCTGGATGAGCCGAATTGTCATTGCTGTTGGTCTGGTCGGAGCTTGCATGGCAGCGATGAAGGCAGCTTGGTCTCTATACCTGCTGCGGCTCTTGTTGGGAATTGTCATCGCAGGCATGTGGCCCGGAATGAGCTATTATCTGACCCTGTTTTACCCTCCATCTCGAACCGGCAAGCGTATCGGGCGCTACTTCACAGCGTCTCAGGTATCAGCCGCGGTCGTAGGCCTCGTTTCGGCTGGTTTCCAGCTGATGGACGGAGCCGGAGGACTGGTCGGATTTCAGTGGATGTTCCTTCTCTACGGCCTGGTTGGCATCCTTGTTGGCTTTTCCCTGATCTGGTGGCTTCCTGAGCGTCCCGCGGCCCCAGGTACCGAACCAACAAAGACGGGTTACCTCAAGTGGATTCCATCTGCGCCTCCAGCACTTCGTGGCCGTGATGCCGAGATCCACTACTGGGATTTGAAGCGAGTCTACCACAGCCGACCTTGGGGCGTCAAAGACCTCCTGTACGTGTTGATTGATTGGCGACTGTGGCCTCTCACTCTGATGTACTTTGGCGTCGTCGGTGTCGGTATCGGTGTGCAGAACTACGCGACCGTGATCATTCGTGGTATCTTGCCAAAGGCGACTGGGATCCAACTGAGTTTGCTTTCCGCACCCATCTGGATAATGGATCTGATCGCGATTCTGCTTGTTACGCCTTTCAGCGATCGCTTCCATCGCCACCGCGCGCTGTTCTTCAGCGTTCCCGTCTGTTTGCAGATCACCGGCCTCGCCATGACTTCCTACGCTGGTATCAACGGAGATCAGTGGGCTCGGTACGGCGGGCTTCTGCTGGTTGGATTTGGTCTGGGACCGACAGTGCCCATCACCATGACCTGGACGAACGAAGTCTTCCAGGCACGACACGGCGAGGTCGGTGTTGCTGCCGCTTCGGCCCTCGTAAGCGGCTTGGGTAACCTTGGCAGTATCTTGACGACTTATGCCCTGTACAACGGCTGGCCTGAAGATGCACGTGAGGGACCGAATCAGTATCACAAGAGCAACTTGGTTATGATAGGCATTTTGATTATGAGTATATTGGCGGCCATCTCGAACACCATCTTGCTGAAGGTTTTCGGAAACAAGCCAAGCAAGAGGATCCTCGGCGACGGATCTTCGCGCGATGGTGAGGGTATGATCATCGATGGTGCTGCCCGACGAGAGGGCCAGCAGAGAGGCCTGGGAAACATGTGGTGGAGGCGCTCTTGATGTATCTGAATCTGCGAGTCATGGTCTGCAATCTACAACAGCGCAATGCGAAAGTGTTTTTCCTTGAATGACTGCATCTCTTCCTGTTCCGTAAAGCTGTTGTGAGCTGTTCAAAGCAACCACCGGCTGATCACGACAGACCATGGATCACAACTTGCGCTGAGCCCTAGTATCAGAAGCTGGTCCAATTACCAATCACGCCAAAGCTGTGCTATTTTTTTCGTTTCCCCTGTCGTTCACTTGATTAAATGACTCCTTCAAAGCCATCACGAACGCAAGCACTCCAGACTTATAACGACCACTCACCTTCTCCACAGTCAGCCATCACAAAGACTGCCATCCACAATGGTCACCATCAGCAAAATCAGCATCGCCATCAGCTGCCTCTTCCTCGTCCTCGCCACCGCGAGCGAAATCACCACCCTCGACTCCCTCCTCACGACCCCTCAAACCTGGAAAACCCTGTGCGGCAACGACAGATGCCAATACCAGCCCCTCCTCGACTGCAAACCCACCGACGCAAACTGCATCTCCCTCGACGGCGTCCGCTTCTCCGGGACGCGCGTCGGCCACCAAGACGACGCTCTCGAGCTCTGCAACGCCACTCACGGAAGATGTTACCACTATTTCGCGCCGGAGGGGAGACGGCTCCCGGCCGTTTGGACGAGGGAGGAGCATCCACGGATCGATTACACATCCGACACGGACACGGACACGGACACGGAAGCTTGCGAAAAGTGGGCCGATGGGGATACTGAAAAGGGTACGTCGTTGGAAGGGAGACATTGTCATACCATCCCGACGACGATCTTTCCGAGGGTGTCCCGCGATCAGTTCTTTCATTGTCGGAGTGAGGGTGGGAGGTGGCAGGAGTGTATGACGCCGAGCATGTGTTGTGATAGGTCGGGGTGTCGGGCGCCGCCGTATGGGTGTCCGGTGGGGGAGGTCATCAAGGGTCCGCCGAGTATGTTGGACTGGAAGCCCGTGCCTGACGAGCCGGAGGGTCAGGGGGAGGGACATGGTTGTGATGAGCATACGGAGATGTGCACTTAGGGAATTGGGAGAATGGGGACGTGCTGGGACATTGGGAGGCAGGACTGATGCTGGGGATGAACGATAGCGGAGAGTGACTCGTCGGAGTGGACGTGCTGGAGGGCAGGACAAGACGTTGCGGCCTCAGTCTATCCCATCAAATGCTTCGAAACCACCCCC